>VWYO01002450.1:29125-115661 GCA_013400275.1 Rhadina sibilatrix | reverse complement strand
AGACCAAAAAAAAAAAAAACCACCCAACAACAAAAATTGCATTCAAGATGTGTAGAGGTATTATTTCTTTTGTTGGGGATGAGGAAATAGCTGGAGATAAAAGTATATCCACCTATCCATCTATTTTTTTATATGTCAACGGCTCAAGAATTAAAAGAATTTTCTAAAACTGTTTCTTTTTAATCACATCTTCAGCTAAAGGAGCCTAAATGGATTATGTTCTGCAAATACCTGTTACTTGCATTTTTAAAAATAACTAGTATCTGATCATTACCAGATGGGATAGCAGGAGCCATTGTTGCTGCCACATTGAGCATTTGAAATTGGATGTCAGCACTGCTGTCAGATTCACAAGTCTGACCAGCCCTGCCTAGGTTATGCCCTTAAAACAAACACACAAAGAAACCAGACCCAGACTGCTCTGCTGGAACTGGTAAGTTAATTTCTATACCTCTACACAAACTGTTGGCTTGCAAGGACTTACAAAGGTGATGAGTGAAAGGGTTAACTATTTACCACTGCTTTTAAAAATGCCAAAGTTCCAGCATGTTGGGCAGAACCTCCTCAAGAATATTGTTGTATAAATGTTGTGCCTAGGTTTGTAATTTCAACAGCATTTAATCACAGGAGATGATGATAATAACTAACAAATACTAGGTCTTCAAGTCTCCTAATCTTGATGCAGATGCCAAGACTCAGAGTAGTTCTTGGTACTAAAGGTAAAACAAAAACCCACCTTGCTGAAGTTCTTGCAGAATATGAATGGGGCTGTCTAGTAATTTCTTAGTGAAAGGAGGTAAGCATGCTTTAAGTCTAGGAAATGCATGTGAAACGAAACTAATAAACCCCCAAATACCTATCTCGTATATAATAATTATATATATACACTCAGCATTTTACAAAACACTTTTTAAAAGGTTATGTATAGTTGAAGTATGCATTTTTAAACAGTTTAGCCTTCTGATAATACTAAAAATCTGGAACCTGATAGATTGGTATTTTTCTAACCATAATATTTTCATATATACATAACTACAGTAATTGCAGAATATGAATATTATTATTATACACTGCTCTAGTTATGCAAGGTGTGTTTTAGAAAATCATTATGTGGCTATAAAATGAGCATGCTCAAGCCCAACAGGTGATAGCAGAGAAGCACAGAAAGCCAGAAACTCAGGTGCTTCCCACAGGTCTGGCATTGACTCATTCTTTCCCTACAGCAAGTGCTAAAGCCAACACTTTCAACAATGACTTTGTTGAAATTATCTAGGCTGTGATCCTTCCTAAAGACATCTCTTAAAGCTCCTGACCTACAACTTCTAATAACATAAACAATTGTGGAGACAAGGATTGCCAGTTTAGGTTGAAGGGAGTACACTTGGATTTTTCAGACTTTTTCCTTGCTCCTGAGGAACACTGATACATAGAATGCTCATGCTGAGCTGAAACAACTGAGATATAAGTACCTATGTTGGTCTGCCAAACCCCATATGAGGGATGATTCATACTAATCACCTACAGATTTGGGATGGGCAACTGGAGGTGTATCATCCTCAGCTACCTCTGCAGTAGTCAGCAGAGTTGATCAATCAAAAGACCTAATCAAACTAAGTGCCATTGGCTCTGCTGACATTCTGTGAAATTTGTGCTCATGGGCAATGTTTTGGTTTTTTTTAATCTTTGTAATTACATGCAGTCATACATAATGGGAAAGATTGGATGCTATCACAGTATGTTCTTCATATCTAGTTTATGTAATAGGCTGCTCAGAAGACCTCTTCAGGCAGTTTTGCTTCAGGTTGTGCAGTGAGTGCTTTTATTGTAGCTTTTTTTTTGATAAAACAAGCTAAAAAGTTTCACACATACTGGGAAGAATTAAAAGCAGAGGAATCCAAAACGGGTAAGTAAACAATATCATCACAGCTGACTTTGCAGCCAACTATGCCTAACACAGCATTTCCCACAGTATTTTGAGGAATCCAACTGTGATGTAACAAGTAATTTGGAAATACATTTATTAGAATAAAAAACAATTACCTAGTGAAGACAGAGTTACTGTATTTAGGTATTTACTAGTCCAAAATACTCACCAAAATTTCCTTAAGAAAAACAGGTAACTAAGACATGAGTCAACCTTTAGAGTGTGCCAGTTGCACCTGAGTCACAGAGCACCTTCTACTCTGACATGTATTAGAAGAGAGAAACCAGACCCGTTGCAAAATCTAATTAATTAATTAATTAATCACCTGCCAGAAAAACTCAGCACAATTCTCAAATTCAGCCAACTGTAGGGAAGAGTGAGAAAAGGCTAGATCAGAAGAAAAGTGCTCCCCTTTATGTTCCACCAAGTGAGTTCATTCCATTCTCAGCCTGCTACCAGCTGCTTTTAAGAGTTCTGGACTTTTGAAAACCCATTCCTGGATGCCCATTCCTTCCCAGGCATTTAGAGTGCATCCATGTGTCTGACCCAGGAATGTGACTTTCTTCTGTACTAGAGCCACCAAGTGAGCAATCACAGAGGGTGCTGCAGAAGAAGGGCAGTGTCAGTTTGCTCACTGCCATCAGCAGTACATAATGCACAGCATACACCCTCCTGCCCTGCCATGTGGCATATAATTATTATTATTACTATTCTTCCTACTTCTATAAGCTTTAATAGGAATATAAACTGTTATGGATCTGCCCAGGTAACTGCTTTCTCAAAGACAGATGGAGAGATTAATGTTACAATTGTTATCTAGAAATTAAGTGATTTTAGTCAAAGACAAGCAGCCCACCTAGATGTAAAGGTAGCACAGCTGTAATCTGCTGGTATCAGAAATCAATCGTATCTTTACAAGAGGGATAAACAAACATTCCCACTTGTAGTACATAAAGAGAACTAATCATAAAAGTAGTGCTCTAGAACTGACAAATACTGTAGTCCATAAACAAAGCCAATATCCTAAGCTTTCAGAGAAAAGGAAAAACAACTTCTCCAAGTATTTCAAAAAGCAGACCGAGAGCCAAGAGAATAAGACAGCATAAAACACTCACCAATGTACTTTCAAGAACAGAAAAATACAACTAGAAAAGAAAAGAAAAGGTGCAGGCTGCCTGCCAGCAATCTTGATAATTTGTTAATCGCAAATTCCTATCAACATCAGTGAAACAGGATTGAACACTTGAATTAGAAAGAGCTACAGGCTTTGAGAGGAAGCTACAAAATACTACTTCTAAAGTTTGTTGAAGCAACAGTAACACAAGCTGCTGAACACCTATTTTATACAGCTGCCAGGTGCTATAATACAAACCCAAAAATTACTATTCATTAACATAGCATTCCACTGCCCAGAAAACACCATCATGCAGGTACTGACATCTCTATCACCTTCCCAGCAAAGCACAAGTATTTTTAAAGAGGTAACACTCAGTGTCAAAGTCTCTAAAACTGAGATAGGCAAAACAACATAGTGATATCAGGATGCAGTGTCTGCACATGTAGAAGCTCAGTGAATGGTTATGATGCAAGACAGCACAAGCCTGTAAATGTCACATTGCACATTTGCACTTGCCAAACCCATGATGGGCAATGAAAACATAAATCTGGACTCACATAATACACAAATAAACCTACTTATTCCCAAACTTCACATATGCCTGTTCTATCTGATATGGAAGTAATTAAACCTGTGTGAGACACAGTGCAGATGTGCAGGATAACAGTAATGTTCTCTACAGTCATAGCCATAATGTGACTTCCTATTTTTATGCTGTACACTGGAGAAATGAAAATCTTCACAGGCAGTGCTGATTTTTTTTTTTTTAAAGCCAGGAAATAGATAAAATATATCTACTGATTTCTATTTTTCTAAGAATATTCCACCCTCAGTACTAGAATAACATGTAAAGTATTCCCTCATCAGTCTGCTTCAGTCACCTAGCATCCTCAATCTGTTCTCACCTCTCTGAAAGAGCAATATGCCTGTCCATGTATCACAGTTTAAACAGGAAATGTTTCATTCCATGGGATGTTTCCATTTCTTTAAAATTTATTTGTAAATCTATAAATTCATCCATTTACAGAACCCTAAAAAAACTACATTAAATATTTGAAATTAGGCAGAAACAGATTATTCTTCTGCCATATTCTGTTTGGAAACACCAGTGCTAGTTCTCCCCAGTTTTTTCAGAAGCACTTGCTCCACAGACACTCTAAGCTATCATACCTTAAGCAAGGTATGAATCAATAGTTAATGCATTTTCTTCACACTATTTGTCCAATGAGTTAATCTGGCATAAGCACAGCTGACATGTGGCAGCAATTTTGAAAATCAAGTGGAAAAACCTGTTTGCAGTCACTCTGTTAAGCTATAAACCTCTGCTTGTGGTGAGGGTGTCTCTTCACTTGGTCACCAGCCCCTTACACAGGGTTTGCTCCTTGAAGACACGAACAGGAAATGACATGCAAAGGGAAATGGTTACAAGCTGCAATAGTCAACATTCAAAACACAAGAACATCTGCACCCTTCCCTTCCTAAATGAAAACTGATCCTTTTAGAAGTTAATGTGCAAGCTATTAACTATTATAAGCCAGCTATTATTGCTATATAATTATATATATATAAAGTTTCATTATCCTTCAAGTATTTTTCTTTTCTCTTTTGTCAATGCTGTTCACTAACCTCATGATTCAGATGTTACTTTTTTTTTCCTGGCCAATATCCAACAGGTTTCACATTGGTCACGCTGTCCTAATCTTTTGTTAGAGCACATCCCACTCAGTTCTTTGCACCAGGAGACCTTCCTTATTTTTTCAAGAGGCATTTTAATCTTGCATGGAAATACTCTTGCATGGAAATAGTTCTTTATTAAACAGTATTATTTAAGTACATAAAGGCAGCAGGATGGTTTCTTCCCATCCTGTTTACTTGACTTAAATTCTTTTGAATTGATTTTATTACATTTTCACTGCACTTGAGCTGCTTAATTCTCTTTACAACTAAAAGCTGGCTTTTTTCATGATGGAACAGCTGCTTTTTTCAGCTTCCCAGAAAACACAGCATGCCTTGACTTGTGCCTAGTACAACATTTGCTGAAAGAACCTCCTTGTAAAAAATGCACTTCAGTTGTTTTATTAAATGAGTCATCCAGTAGTAACACAAACTATGAATGCTCAAGTGGGAAAGAGCAATTTTATGTTCAAACCACATACAGTACAAGATAATATAATGAAACAACACAACTATGTCCAGAAAGAAAGATGGCACAGAAGCAAATTGTATGGCTGATGCTACACATGCTTTGCTCTGTCCTAAGTGAAGTCTGAAAACTTTTCTTCTTCTTGTTGCAATGTTAATGGTTCATCATTTAAAAACCTGTATGCACACACACAAACACATATACATATTTATAATATTACCTGCCTCCAAGGTATTTCCCTACCCTTGCTTCAAAAAAATAGATAGCACTAAGATAGATAGCTACCTTACTAACTGAAGAATGTTGAAATATTAGCCCTGCTTTTCAAAGCAACGTGGTTTTATTAGTTCTTTCCAACAAGGTTGCCTCAGAAAAAGGTTTATGAAGCCAGTAGTCAAGCAAAAACTTGTACTGAATTCAATGTATACTTGATAATAATCTTATCAACTTCAAAAGGAAATTAAAAAAATCCCACTGCTACAACTATAGCTTCCTGCACTCTAATTTGAGTTACCACACAGAACATAATGCAACAGTACACTTGGAGTCTTACAAATTCATTTTTCATAAATGGGAATGGCAATTTTGGCAGTGCTGATGTAAAAAGCAACCTCAAATGGGCTACTACACATGAACAATGAATTAGGTTAAACTCAAATCAGAAAGTATTTCAATTATTCTAACAATATGCATTTTGCTCTAGTCAACAACAAGTAATGATACTAAAGTAAGCCCTGAATGCCCCAGACGTCCAAGGTACCTTTTTCCCCCTTTGGAAAAAAATACAAAATAGTTATCCATAATAAAACTAGACCTAACAATGTGGAGCCAGATTTAAAAATATTTAGGCACTTAAAGATGGCTGCTTAAGGAGATTTATGTTCACACTTTGCTAATTCCCATTGATTTCTACTTGCTTAGAAACAAAAACACATATCAACATCCCACTCTAGTCTATAAAGACTAGCAGGAGAAAAGCAGTCATGAAAAGGGTCTACACTTCTCTTGAATTATCTATGATGAAGAATAATATTTACAACTGGATATGATTAAAATGGTTTTAATGAAATGCAGTTTCTTTTGCCCTTCCACCTGTCAAATTACACATATACAGAAGAGCAAAAACTACTGAAAGTAACATGACTTCTGACTCTGATTTCATTTGGTTTGGCATTAGGACCTGGTCATGATTTTATCTACATAAAAGCGCACTCCTATCCAAAATGCTTGTGTCTGCTACGTATCTGACAGGAACTTCAGAGAAATCTTTTTTGCTTACTGAGCAATCAGTACTGATAATACAATACCTCACTAGATCAAATACTTCCACACAGGAGTTCAAATCATAGGAAGCCCTGATAGCGGCTTCAAACTTAACAGTAAATGATTTTATCTCTCTTATGTAAAGCGCATTTGTTTAGTCAGCACTGCTCTAAAACTATTGCATCAATATTTCCACACCTCTGACATTTGAGTCAATATATTTTACATTTTTTATTACCTCAGAGAACTACTGCTCTCCACTTTCATGACTGCAATTTCAGTTAGGTATGTGTAAGGGGGGGGGGAGTTTTTGACAGAAAATCTTTAATTTGGCTTATATGAACAGAAACTTTATGTCAGCAGCACTACCAGTGCTTGGCTACTGCACAGCCCAGGTATGAAAACTCTGCCTTAGTATTATTAAAAAAATAATTATTGTTGTTGTTGCTCAGTTTTATTTGTCCAGTGGGGTTTTCTGAATATAATTTCAGACACCAAATAACAGTATCTCAGACAGTGTTATAACAAACTTGCATGAGATGCCTTTGCATCCAATTGCTAATGTAAGTTTTAAGCAGACCAAACAGACAATACTAATTTATAATTTTATTTCCACCTTTTCTTCATTTATGTTAAATGTCTTGGTTAGAAGTGAATGAGATTCACATTGCTCTATGCCAGCACAATTTGTTTAAACCTATGGTGTTTTTTTAATATAATTATCTTTCTTATTCTGAAACAAAGTACTGCTACCACTCTTGCTTGATTACAAAAACAAGCAAGAGGGAAAACAGATGATGATAGTTAGGAGGTACTGTATGTACCAGGTAAATAATCTGTGGCCCATGGTGGACGTAGCACTGTGACTGTACAAGATCACTGTGTAATAAATGACACTAAGAAACAACAGGACCTTAAGTGCTCACAGAAATGTGGCCTTCCCCCATAAACATTCTGTGAGTTTTAAGCAGAGGCCCATAAAGGTTACAACAAAACCTGTTTTCAAAGTCTTTGAGTGGCTCCTATCCAGTCTTTACAGTGGGAATCTTCCCTGTGCTGCTCTATTTGGTCAAGAGAGGGACAGTCACTTCAGAATTCAGAGTAGAGGTGCACCAATATCGAGTTAGCTACAGGACTTGTCTTGACACTGAGAGAAAACAAAATAACAAAAAACCCCAAAACAAAACAAACCTCCACATTGAACTTGATACCACAGGTGCGTGCGCAGGCACGTCACTGTTGTTACTGTGATGGTCTCGTGTTGAAACTACTGGATGTTATCTTTCCACAGCAAATACTCGTAAGTCAAACAACGAAGGCCTTTTCCTCCTACAGGCTTACTAAACAGTGTTGCCAAATGCAAACTCTTTTGAAAGCCTTAACAATGTTCATTTCAGCAAAGAACGTTACCTCTCTACCTTGTTCACTTTTGGAATTATCTCTGAGTGCAGCAGCCAGCCTGGCACTGGAGCACTTTCCTGAGCTCCTCCAGGGGTACTAGAGTAACAGCACAGGTAAGATATGGTCAGCTCTGGGGACCCCAGCACAGGAAGGGGTCTGCTGGAGCCAGTCCAGAGGAGGCCAGCAAGCTCATGTGGATGGGGCACCTCTCCTAAAAGGAAAAGCTGAGAGAGTTGGGATTGTTCAGCTTGGAAAAGAAGGCTTCAGGGTGATCTAATTGCAGCTTTTCACTACCTGAAGGCAGCCTCCAGGAAAGATGATGAGAGACCGTTTAAAAGAGCACGTAGTGAGAGGACAAGGGGGAATGACTTCAAACTGGAAGAGCGTAGGTTTAGATTAGATATTAGGAAGAAATTCCTTACTGTGAGGGTGGTGAGGCACTGGCACAGGCTGCCCAGAGAAGCTGCCCCTGGCAGCGTTCAAAGCCAGTTTGGATGGGGCTCTAGACCAGGCTGCTCAGTGGAAGGTGTTCCTGCTCATGGCACGGGGTTGGAACAAGACGATCTTTAAGGTCCGTTCCAACCCAATCCGTTCTTTGACTCTACGGTAGTAACGCTGAAGAGCTCTGTCCTTTCTGGTGAAACCCGTCGAGTCTCCTGCCCAAGTTTTCCCTGCGGTCGCGCAATTACGAGCCACTCAACATTTCTGCCGCTGCAGCTGCCGCCGCTGCCAGCTCTGCCTTCACTCCTGCTGGCGCTCTACAGCTCGCCGTCACCTCCCGCACAGCCGCGGGCCGGCCGCGGGGACGGAGGGACGAACGGAGCGGCCACGGACACACGGACACGCACACTCCCACACCTGGAGCCGCCTTCCCGGCGGGCGCCAGGGCGCTCCGGGAAAACTTCAGCTGCGCCCCGCTCCCGCCCCGCACGCCCGGCAGCCCCGAGCCCCGCGATTCCACCGCCACCCGCCGCGTCCCAGCCTGGCCGGCGGGAGCGCGCTGAAACCCCCGCGTCCCCTCGCGACCCTGACAGCGGCTGCCCCGCCGCCAGGCCTCCGCCCCGCGCCGTCGCCGGGGGCACTGGGACGGGCGGCGCTACCTTCGGGTCCCGCTGCGGCAGGAGAGGAGCCGCCGCTTCGTAAGGGTGAGGTGCGCGCTGATGGCGGGTACGAAGCGGGGGCTCCGGCGGGCGCGCTGCGGCGGCGCTGCGGGTCCGGCTGGGCTCGGCGCGGCTCGGTGCGACAGCCCCGCGGCGGCCCCGCGCCCGTTGCCATGGGCACAGCGCCCGCCCCCCGGCCTTCGCCCATTGGCNGCCCTGGCACCGCGCTGTGCTTTGGGCTCCGTACGCCCGTGCCTCGAGTGACAGCTCGCTCCTTGTCCCCAGTGGTGTCGTGTGCACAGGTGCTCGCTGCGTCGGGCACTGCCCCGTGTCCGCTCGCGAGCTGCCGTGTGGGAATTTGAAAATGTATTCCCAGGTATCCTTCCCTAGGCATACTCCTCCTTTTTCCTGATTCTTTTCACTCATTTGAGCCTTAGCCGTGTTCACAGCTGGTTTTCCCTTCCTTCAGAGGACAAAAGTCTCGACACCCATGCAGTATAACAGTTTAGGAAATCGTGTTCGACCTTTTCACGTGTAAATGCTTGGTGTAAGCTTGCAGTTTGGTTTGTGGATTTGCATTCCCACCTGATTTCAAGGTGTGGTACCTGGTGAGGTTTTGGCTATTATTTTCTGTGTGCTTTAAGTATTTTTTCAGCACTGAAAGAGCTCAGAAAATACAAGTTATTTTTAGTGGATAGGTAAATCCAGTGTAACTAGCTATTACAGCAAACACACTGCATTTCCTATAAAATAGTGATTTCTGGAATAAGCGTAAATTCTAGTTGTAACCTCTTACATAAGTTTCAATACTATAAGCCTATGCTCCTATTTAAAGAGATATACTGACATGTACAAATAATTGAAATACTTTTATCACTGTGCATTGTATTTCTGTTATTTTGTTTTACAAGATAAGTAGGCACAAGTTAAGGTTTGTTTTGTTTTGTTTTTAAGAAACTATTGCAATAGTTTATACAAAACAGAGATAAAAATGAATTATTGAGGGATTTGCTCAGCCTAGGGAAGAAGCTCAAAACTGCCATGCGGTTGAGGGTTTAATTATAATGAGGGCAGAGTGGTGGTTAAAACTGTAGCTTCTGGGTTATGCAGGTGAAAGTAAAATGGGGATGTAAACTATCTATGGTAACATCTGTGATTACAAAGCTGTAATAGGCCTGACAAAACTTGGAGCTTTCCCTTTCTCTCACAGAGATACTGCTCTAGATTAGAAAATCATTTTCCTACACTATAGTTCACTTCTGAAACAGGTTTTGTGGTGACTTAGCATTCTTTTCTAATTTGTGGCCAGCTGTGGGAGAAGGGGGAGACTGATGGGGGCTGAGTGCCCCTCTCCTGGGGCTTGCTCTCGTGCTGCTTGCAAGGAAGGCTGTCCCTTGGGCACAGGGACTGTCCCCCACCTCCCCTCAGGAGCCTCCTCAACAAGACTACAGCAACAACATGCCGAGGGCTGCATGAAGAACAAAGCCACGAAGAACAAAGCTGCTCTCCACGTTTGTGGCCTGCTTGTTTACCCGTTCCTGCTTTGTCGGAAGAACCAGAGGCTCCTGTACGGGAGCCTTCCCACGAGTTTCCAGGAAGAACCTGCCCTTCTCAGACAACTGCCAGATGTGGCTCGGAGGTAGGAGAAGGACCAGTTGACATCATCTGTGAGGACGAGCTGGTGAGCCTTGCCTGGAGGAGGGGAGTGTCCTCGTGGGACAAGGGAAGAGCAGTGGCAGCCATTTACTGTGACTTTAGCACGGCCTGTGACACAGCCCCTCAAGGCATGGACAGGAGAATGGGACTCCTGTGCAGTGTGCCTGGTGTTCAGCAGGACAAATCCTTCATTAGTATTCTGTCCTCTATTGGGTATTGATTTCTCACTGTTCATGCTGATTAGTCCATTTTTTTAGTCTTTTTAGTATCTTTTTCCTTCATTAGGGCCTTTCCAACACACATATACTGAGTCCTTGTTAGCTTTTTCTTTATGCTCTGATTTCTGCAAAACATCTGTGTAAATTCTGTTCTTCTGGTCCCAGCACTGAGCCTGGCAGAGTTCAAGAAGCATTTGGACAATGCTCCCAGGCACACGGTGTGACTCCTGGGGATGGTGCTGAGCAGGGCCAGGAGTTGGACTCCATGATCCTTGTGGGTCCCCTCCAGCTCAGCTTATTTTGTGATTCTGTGATTGTATCCAATTTCAACAATCCTTCACTCTCTTCCAGGTCTTGTTCAATGAAGCGTATCAGGGTCATGTGCTGGCTAAAAGTGATTTAAGACTAGTGCACTGCTCATAATTAATATACTGATTATGACTGATTAAAACAATTAATTAAACATTAATTAGAAAATTGATGTCATTTTCAACAAGCACACGTGGCCATTGCAGTGCAGGCGTGCAGAGGGTTGGTGTGGTGCACGTGTGTTCATGGTCAGTGCAGCATGTCTGGGGAGAGGGTGGGTGCAGTGAGGATCAGGACAGCTGTGAGTTGCTCTTCCTGGAGCTGCAACTGTTTTCCAGCTAGCTTTCTCCTCTAAAATGGGATTGTTCATCCTGGAAAAGAGAAGGCTTCACAGAGGTCTTAGAGCATCTTCCAGTACCTAAAAGGCCTACAGGAAAGCTGGAGAGGGACTTTTTACAAGTGCAGGTAGTCATAAAACAAGGGATATTGCTTTTAAACTGCAGGAGGGTCAATTTGGATTTGAAAGAATGTGCAAGGGTTTGTTTTTTTATTTTGTGATTTTATAGCCTTAGAAACAAATAGACAATGGCTGAAAGATACTAATTTCTGTTTTCTTCTCGTAGGCCCCATGCTGTTGTCAAGGTTGATGCTTGGAGTGGAGATTTCCATCATAGCTTTGACTGTTTCAGGGTTGTTTTGACCCTCTCTCAATCACAAGCTGATAAGTACCTAGCCTAGTTAGTTGTACTACTTATTTTTCTCTCTCCAAATACTTATGTGGTTATTTCACGTCAGACTGGAAACTCCTTTAACTTTAAGGGTGGAAAACCTCTGGGTAGGTGCATCCCCAGCTTTCTAGGGCTGTGTCAGTGACCCCTCTGATGATAGTGATTCTTAAACTATGCTAAGGCACTTGGAAAATAAGGAGGTGATTGGTGGTGGCCAAACCTACCTTGGCCAGAGCAAATCATGCCTGAAAAATTTGCTTTAAAAGGACAGAAGGAAATGTGTTCAGAGACACAGGCATGATGTTCCCTCCAAAATCCTTAAGAGTTAGAACTGGGTTGGGACCCATAATATATTAAGAAGTAAAGAATAAAGTTGAGGAAGAACAGTTCTGAAGGCGTAGAAAAGTATTAATACTGGTACAGGACGCGAGGATAAGTTCAGACTTGAAGCCACATGGAAAAGTCACAAAAAGGAGGCAGAAGAGGAATGATACCTTGTGTAAGAAGGAGGTAAGACATCTAAGTTGTTATGATCAATTTTGGTACTTTAAACTGAAGTGCATTGAAAATGAGATAACAGCAAGAAAAACAGGAAGTAAAAGGTAGGGTACTGCTGTGGTTGCAGGAAGTGTGTCACAGCAATTTTTTGGTTCTCATTTCCAATAATGGAAATATCTTTTAGAAGTAGTTTGTGGTAACAGACATACAGTGCATGTATATCACCCAAATCTTACATGCAACATGAAATAATGTGAAGGTCTCATTCAAGGAGAATGTAGCACTTGGTTCCTGATGCAGTTTTTATTTGATTTCTCATGCAAATCAGTATTTTATTACTTTTGTTTTTTCCACTTATCTGCAGTTTATAAATGCCCCTCTCATCACCAAGCAGATAAGTAGCATCTGAATTTTTGGCAGAGGCTAGATATTGATGAAATTGTGGTAGTAATTTTAAAAAATGACTGTCTTTAAAAATTACACCAGCTTTTTTCTTGTCATATCTATATGCACATGATTATCACCCAGTTACTGATGGGCAAAAAATGGCAGTCAGCGTGGGGGGCTTATTCTTGTGATGTTTAGGGGTTTGGGGAAGTTTATTTGCTATTATTTTTTATAAACCTTGGTCTAATGACAGGGGGAGTCAGCAGTGGTATTTCCTAGGACTTTATACCTGGCCTCTGTGCTTCAATGTTATAAAATTCCCAGATAGGGGCAGAAAATGATGTGAGAAAGTTTGCTGATGACTTAGAATTAAGGAATTACTTAGAGGAACAACACAAAGAGAAAACCCTTGGCTTCCTCTGCAGATACTGCAGAGTATCTGGTGATATTCAGTAGCTGGGTGGTGAAGCAGTAAATGATATGTCAGTAATGTAAACTGACTTGCCTTGAAGAAAAGGTAGCCTTGGCTTTTTTAATCTATTTCTCTTTTTGCTTAGGCTGTGGATGTGAAATGAGAAGGTTCTGTGGTATCATTAGTTCAATGCTTAGTGGAGATCAAAATAGCAAGTGCTAGGAATAATGGAATTGCTAGGAAAATGATAGAATGTAGTGCAAGGAATTATTACATTGCAGCATAAATCCCTTGTACCTCTGTATGGTAAGTATGGCATGCAGGTCTATTCTCATAAAGAGTGGCATGCTGGAAGTAAGCAGAAATGGTCACTATTTTTCATAACAGAAAAAAGCAATGAAATCTTGTGGCAGATTCAATGCTGAACGTTGGTGCCTGTCTTTCCTTGGTATTGCATGCTGAAATTTCTCAACTCTCTTCTGCTCTATGGAGAGTTATCCCCCCTTTTGGGCTGGATTGCAAATCAGAGTTAAAGTATAAGCTATTTAACTGCTTTGTGGGAAAGATGAGGTGGAATCTGATTTATCTTTAAGAGATTTAAGAGATTAAAGTTCAGGGTGCACTTTTCCCTTTTCTATGTGTGTTGTGAAAGGTACAGTTCTGCTCTTTAAGCACTGTGGATGAAAACTGCTCTTGCCTTGTGTTGTCATGAATTGTACAAGCCAAAAATTTGCCTTTCCCTTTAGGTTTTTAAACATGCACCCTCAATAAAATATGAAAATGAAGGATTTAAACCAGGATTCATGGCCTTTCATTTTTCTGCACCACAGAGCTGTTTGAGGAGAAGTGGCTCTCACTCCCCAGTCCCCTCCCTGTCTGAGTCATTTTCCCCTGCTGTGCTTCCATGGGGAATGTCCTGAAGACTGAATCTTTGACTCAGAAGGTAGCAAGAGTATTTTGGTCTGGAAGCCATTTCCCCAGCCTTTCTAGACTCTCCCCAGTGTGGAGTACTCTTTTGTTCACTGTCTCATCCCATTGTGTTGAAATGAAACATGCATGTTTGTGGACATCTGTAGACCAGCACTGACAATAAATGACAGTTTTGGAAATTGCAAACAAAGCACCCGAAATATATCCCTGTGCTCATTGGAGCAATGAGTTATAGACTGGATATGTTTTTGTTTCTTACACTGAAAAAAAGAGCAATATTTAGTTAAAAGTATTGTTGGTGTCCCTGTTGGACCCTAACATTATCTTATTCCTGAAAAACTTGCTGAGGAAATCTGAATGTTACAAGAATGGGAGGATATGGTTGCAAGTTCTTCTCCATCCTGTGTTGTTTTGGACCCTGGCCATCAGGAAACATTTTGTCTATCTCAGAGATAAAACACTTTCTCTTCAGAAGTAGTATTATGAGCAAGATGTGTAAATAATCTGTGGCAAGCAGTGACTTTGTTACAGAAAGGGACATCATCCGAACTTTTCCTTTCTTTGATGAAATTTTAAAGAGAGATTTCTACAAACGATGTGCCAGAGGGGAATTTGCAAGGTTTGCATTGACCTACATAAACCCTAGTTGAACATAAAAGCAGATTAAAAGTTGTTTCACTCTGCTTCTGTCACCCTTTGTACTTTATCAACCACTGATCTTTATTCTTTGTGAATTCATATATGTTTAATGCAGCATTGCAAATATTTTTCCTCACGTCCTAAAGTATTCATAAAAATAAGGCTGGATGAGAATATTTCAAAAAGCATTATTTGTAATTTTCTTGCCTCTGCACACCTGTGTGTCTAGAAACTGGAAACACAGGCTTCTCCGTGCTGCAGAGGAATGGAAATAAATCATAATGCAAGCTCTTTCAAAAGAAATTGTGTATCCTGGGCCATCTCAGATCAGGGTAACATTTTGTTGCACAGCTTGAGTTTTATTTCAAAAGATTGACTCTATGTAGACACTCTTGTATCTTGACTAGTTAATTTACTGAATGTATCTAATTTGGATGAAAAGTTATGTAGTTGACCTGATCAACTCATGCCATGGGCCAGTGGAGGGGAAGCAGGGGAAGGACAGTTTGAAGCAAAGGGAACAGAAAACCTCATGGAGATAGAAAACCAAGATTGCCACATTATCCTGCAATTAATATTCTCAAGAATATGTTTTTGCAGGAACAATAACAAAATACTAAATGATAGGAAAAGTAATACATTTGAAATAATTTTGGAAGCCCAGCGTCAAATCAATTGTGCAACTAAATGACCATCACATTATTATTTAGATACTCTTTCTGAAAGGCAGTTTTAATGTGAAATATTTTATGGTGGTTAGTGTTCATACTTATTCTGTGAAATGGGGAAATATTAAGCCAAGCGTTCCATAGATTGTAAAGCAGAGTTCTTCTAGATTGTGGAGCAGCAGCTACACTGGAGATAAAAAGTCAGTAAAATTTCAAACCTGTTGATACAACTTAGAAGTGAAAAAATTGCCCCATGAACCAACACCTACGAACTTCCTAGAACTGGTTAGCTACTTGCTGCCTACTTCTCTGGTGTTGACACTTGATTAACAGTAGCTAATGCTGCCTTTCTTTATGGTATTTGCTGCAATTGCTGCAGTGTTTACAGTTGTGAAACTTAGTGGAGATGGAAATGTCTGAGGGACAGACTGAGTTATAAAATAGCTCAGGACAACAACAGTTCTTCTGGACCTTATTTTCTTTGCTGATGTAATCTCCTGGCCTCATTCCCACAGCCTTCCATATTTTATATCCTCCTCCAATAAAAGTGTAATATATGAAGTAAAAGCTTTTATCAGGCTATCTGGAAGTGCTCTGCAACTGTTCCTTGTTGTAAAAGTGTTATCAGACTCTTTCAATGAGGCTACAGGTGTATAATTGCATTTTAGAAATAAGGCACATTCAGTTCTGTCATTACGAGGGAACTGGAAGGCCTTTCTCACAACACTCCCTTTTCATCTCTCCATCTAAGCCTCTTCCCAAAACTTCTTGTCCAAAGAAACACAGGGACACCCTGGAAGTCCTCCTGAAGAGTCATCCTTCCCCAGCCTACACAACAAATCATGTGGTCTCCATGTTGAATGCATAGCTTTACTTGCACAGATGGAAACAAATATTGCTTCCCATTTATTTTTTAAATTGATACCATTTTCTGAGCTATTAAGGAACTTTACCCACTGAAAAGACTGCGTAAATTTTTCTTAGATACAGTCTTAAGGTTTTATCACCTGGACAATGCAAAACTCCCCTCACATTAATGACTGCAGGCACTAGATCTCTCATAGGACTCAAATTTGGGGCAAGAACTGATGTCTTGCATCAGAGTATTCTGATTTTCTACCACGATGGGAGAGTAGTAGACAGCAGTCAAGTTATTTAATGATTTCAGAGTTTTCAAAGCAAGTGAAGACATTGGTGTCAGGTTCTTTTAAATCCTCCCTTACTACAGCAGTCTGAAACATTCATTTCCAGTGCTTAATGATCACAGAGGGATATCCAGTTTAAACATAGGTTAAAAAAAAAAAAAAAAAGCTTTCAATACAAGCTTTACCTCTGTCATCACATCTGTCTGCCTTTTGCCATTAGGCAGGCAGTGTATTTATCTTTGAAGTCCTGTGTTTGCAAAGGTGTCAGTCATGCTCTATTAGTCCTCTCTAATCTCCATGTGTGCACTTAGCTGAGAGCGTAACACAATATTTGTTCTTTAATTTTAAATTTGTGGTTTCTAATGAGTTCCAGGGTCTTAGTCTGTTTTCACCCTAAACACCTTGGGCTGGGTCACTGAAACTGTAGAGGGTGACATAATCTATCAGGCTTATTTGAGTTTCCTTAACCTATATGCTTCTTTAAGAAAGGAAATAAAGGGCAGCAGTAGAAGAATGTTATTCACTAACTCCAAAAGGTTAGTGAATTCTCTGAATTTTGATATCTCAAAAGAAATTAAAACATTTTTAGTATTTCTAAAGTAACTTAGTGTTAAAAAGGCCTTTCTGGAAACAATCTCATAATTAAGGTAGAGCCTGTGGTAAGCTGGATACTCCAGTTCTGGTCTTAACCACATCCCACCATGTGGCCTGATTTTCAGTGGCTGAGGGCTTGCTGGAAATCCTCTTTATTTAGGGGTTGGATGGAGTTAAAAAAATGTATTGTGATACATGCTGTCACAGAAACAGATAGTTCCTTCCTTCCTTCCTTCCTTCCTTCCTTCCTTCCTTCCTTCCTGCCTGCCTTCCTGCCTTCCTGCCTTCCTGCCTTCCTGCCTTCCTGCCTTCCTTCCTCCCTTCCTCCCTTCCTCCCTTCCTCCCTTCCTCCCTTCCTCCCTTCCTCCCTCCCATGTTTTAGTCATCCTTGAGATCAACCCTGTTAATTTCAGTGCAAATAGAACATGAATAAAGCTTAATTTCCACCAAAATCAGATTAAAGAAGGATTCTTTAAATGCTTTCAGTATAAGCCCTCTGCAGCTGTCAGGCGATCTGTCCTTTTCCTTAGAAAACTGTGCAGTGGCTGCAAAACTCATGAAACTATGATGTTAGAAAAAAATAAGGATGTAGAAGTGGTATAATTGAGAATAGGATTTTTAGCCTGATTATTCCAAAATGTAGGATTTGTGATAGCAATCAATTTATTAAAGAAAAAAAAAGAACCCCATCTGTTTCCAATCTGGACTTTCCTCCTTTAATGAAAGCTGTATGCATCCTCAAAAATATCTAGAGAATTCACTAAAAAGCTGGGAATATTTCATATCTTTTCAGGGTTGAAAAAGATATACTTCTGTCTGTCCTTAGAACAAGCTGTGAAAGTATCTCTCAATCTAAGAGATAGGTCAGGGATGATCAGTGCATTCTCTGCTGCTTCAGGAAAATGTAGTTAAATCTTTATTCAGGTTTTAAATCTCACAAAGACTACCAGGTTTTAGAAAAATTCTGGCTTTTCTGACTTAAACCTTGTGGATTTTTAAAGGTTTTTAATATTACATGGGAAGTGGGCATTTTATATTGTAAGCTAATGACCAGGAGTTAGACTTGTTTTTAATAATGAAAGACTAAGGAGGACAGGATGCCCTTGCTAACAGAGAATGAATAAATAGCTGGAGGATGTAACTTTGCAATGTGTGGTATTTTAATATGTAGCTTCCATGGGTTAAGTATTCAGCCAGGTACCCTTGGGGATGCCAAAACACTGCAAGTGTTTTTGCAGCCATCCACTGGTTTTAGTGGAATAAGGCAAAGATAGTTTTGTTCTTTTTATGCTGTTCTTTCAGTGATAAAAGAACACAACTTCCGTTGATTTAAACACAAAACCAAGATCATGCTTGACAATGTGATTCCTGACTTGGATAATGAACTTCTTCTCTCCCAAAACACTATGCAGTATTCTACTAGAAGTTAACATTTGCAGATGACATATATACAATTTTATTTTTTTTTTTTGAAAGGCCTGGTATTTAGTTAAAACAAGGTAGCTAAAACTGATTTGATTTAGAGGTTTCTAGGAGCTGTTAGACCACACTATACTTTCACCACACACACACATAATCTTAGATATTTGCTTCACTGTGGCAAATTAGGTATCATAAAATCATAGAATGGTTTGGGTTGGAATGGACCTTAAGGATCATCTAATTCCAATCCCCTGCCATGAACAGGGACACTTTCCAGAAACCAGGCTGCTCAGAGCTCTACCTGGCCTTAAATATTTCCAGGGACAGGACATCCACAGCTTCTCTGGGCAACCTGTGCCAGTGCCTCACCACCCTCACAGTACAGAATTTTTTTCCTAATACCTAATCCAAATCTACTCTCTTTCAGCTTGAAGTTTGAAGGTTTTAATTTAAAATTATGGTATCATAGGCAGAATTAGCCAATACTGTGGTGTCATTCCCTTATCCATATCCTCTTCCACATCCTTCAGCTACTCTTCAGTGTATATCTCAAGCAAAAGGCCATTACTATTTAAGCCTTAACACTGCATTTATGTTTGGAAAATAAGTAATTTTCTTAACATTAATATTTCCAAATGCTTCATTATTCATTCAGTAATACTTCATTACTTTGTCATTCTTAGAACAAAGGCTGTATTTCTCCATGGCCTGATGTGTCACTGCTTCATTGCAGGAGGATGACTTTGGAGCCCAGGAAGGTGATATGACAGGTGGTTTCTCTGGTACTCTAGAAGATCAGAAGGGACATTCCCAATGTGCTCTGCACACCCACACTTGGGTGTACCAGTTCAATCCAGACAGAGTTCCTGCTACATTTGGTGGAATTGTTCTGTTGGATGGTGTATCCACAAAGATGGGGTTTGTAACAAGGCCAGAACTGTGTGGTAAGTCCATCAGCTGTCCCCTCTTTGAGGTTTCTCAGTGAGTTGTGCACACATGACCACACTGCTTTTTTTCCCTCCCACGGACACAAACTCAGTGGTAAGCTGTTCAGTGAGTTGTGACAGGTATTAATGTTGTTGGGTTCTTTTTTCTGGGGGCTGACTGCAGCAATCCTCTCCAAAAGGTTTTCCACCAAACTCAGAGATAATTTTCATTAAAGCTCTCTCCAGTTTAGTCCCTCAAGCATGGGTGTCTTTCTACACATGAAAGCAGCAAGCAGCAAGGGAAAGCATTAAATCCCTTTGGATAATGTGCCAGTGCTCTATTGTTACATAACTGTCATCCCTAAGTAGAAGATGCCTACTTACCAACCGAAGAATATTGGCAAGGATTTAAGGCATTTAAAAATAATTCTGCTGCTTCCAGAATTTGGATCATTGACCCTTAACCTGAAAACTGGTTTTACAAATGTTCTCCAGGGAACACATTGTGTGTTTAATTTCCCCTATGAAAACTACAAAAAACTGTATGCCAAAATACAAGGATTAAGGGCCTGAGTCACAACAGATTTAGACTTGGACAAAGATATGAAAACACCTCAGCGAATATCCTTGATAGGATAATTTTTTTTAACCAATATACACTGTGTGACTACAAGTAAAAGCATGACAAAAGGAATTGTTCAGTATTTTTTTTAATAGTAGAGTATTTCCATGGGCTTGCAATGCTTGAAGAACTGTGACATTTTGTTACTGAGGTAGCTACAAGAAGCTTCATGCAATTAGCTTGTACCAGAAAGGAAAAACCTTTTGTTTTGTTGGGAAGGTTGGCTCTTTCATGGAGCTACAGGAATATGGGCAGCTGGGAGAAGACCTTATAACCCCTTTCTTACCCTGTGGAAGTCTCTCTCTCCTGTGAAGCACTCCTACTGGTACTGCTGGTTTGTTTGAACTTCTTGATATGTGATGATCCAAGTGAGTACTCAGTATGCACTTTTATCATCCTCTGCCTTTGGATGTCTGATTAAGCATGACTGGTTGTGATTGGGATTTTAAATACTAGCATGCTTCCCAATTACCTCAATTATCTTTACCTCAGGAATGATTGCTATTTCCAGGCACGCATCCTGTTGCCCGCAGTTTCTCACACAGGTTTTTCTGGCACCATTCTTACAGTGATAGCTCTTAGCACAGCACACTACAGACTAAAAACTATCCCACAGTACCTTCTGAGTACCCTGCATTACTGACACACTTTCTGCATGCATTTTCTAACTCTTCTGCTTCCATTCTATTTTAGGACTATTCAGAAACTTCATTTAATTTAAGATTTATTTAAAATTATAGCAGTCGTGCATATTGCTTGGAACACATTCTATCCAAAAAAGCATTTCTTATAATTTCTTTTCTGAGTAAATAAACCACCTGCAAAAGGGACTTCATGAAAAAAAAAAAAAGTATCTAAAACTGTTTACAGTAAAACAAGTAGAGACATGTGTAAAATTATTTCTGTTCTAGTAGCTCTTCTAGACATAACTTATCTGCAAAACAATGGGTAAATATGGAAAATATTTTATTAATTCAAATATATGCCCTGTTATGTCATTTTGTAGAGAATGTTGCCTAAACCATATGAGACATACCTAAGTTTCTGTGCCAAGATCTGTAGTAACATTTTGGCTTATAATGTCTAAATTCCCATTTCCTGAAGCAAGACCTGGGTCCTAAGAAATTAATCCAAGATTTTACTTGCATTTGAAACCACCAGGAGTTGTTTTTGTGGTTTTTACTTTAGAACAGAACTTTCTTCTTATATTTAGTCCTTAAATATATAACCCATATGTAAAGACAGCTGAAATTATTGTTTAGAGTTTGAGAGCCATATGCAGACTTTAGACACGGTGCAAACACAAGTAAGCTGTTGCATGGTAGTGAAACAACAAAAACAAAACCACAACCTAATTTTTCTTTCAGTCATTGTTAACACTGATATGCCCTTTCTCCCTGAGAGAAATCCATAGTGAAGTATTAATAGGAATATGCTGTTGACTAAACATCTTCAGATGTAAGCACTAGCCTTTTAAACTTGAGAAAACACTAAAAAAAAGAAAAAAGAAAAAGAAAAAAAAAAAGTGAGTATTAATCATAGAGTTCAAAATGACCAAGAAAAGGCATTGCAAGCCTAAGCTAGGAAATGATACCGAATTTTTAGAAGCTGTCGTTTTTGAAGTAATGCAATCTTCTGTTTTCTTTCAGAGTAAAACATAACCTGTCTCCCTCTGCTGGTTTGCAGAGAAAAAAGTTTATAGATACTAAACCCGGGCTGCGGCTTTGATACAATTTACCAGTTGTTCCAAAATCACCTCTTAAAATTGTTGCCTTTAAATATATAGAGGTCACCTTGAGGCTATCAGTGTCTTGATTAGCTGAGGATTGGTAGATTTTTTTTTAGTGTTTACTCTGTTTAGGCTTAGTTTCTCAGTATAATTAACATGATTTCTTTAAGAAAAATATAACAAGATAAATATAAATAGAAGAGGATAAAAGCTGTTTTGTCTTTCATTCAAACATCAGTGAATCCAGCAGCCATGCTCAGAGCAGCCTCATACTGGAGTTGTAGATGTAGTTGCATGATTTTAGTTTCCTGCATAGTCTGACTTGGTATACTTTCAAATCCAAACTTTGTGTTGCAGTCCACACCCCAGTGAATAAAATCCTGGGAATTTCCATGCTGCACAAAGTGGGTGTGGGTTTTTTACCATGTTCTGGTACATGGCATGGATTCTGTGAAGAGGTTTTTGTCCTTGGTAGGATATGCTCCATCTTCCTATTGTCACAGGAAGCACATTTGTCCTTTAATAATCCCTGTGCTCCTACTAACAATTTGTCATTTACAAAAAGGATACTCTAACAATAGGCACTAAGTTTATTCCTTCCAGTTAGTTAAAGGCAAGCAGCAATTCCAGTAGCTCAAGGCATTCACCTATTAAATCAGGGGGGAACATAAATGCATTTTATGCTTAGAAGAAAATTAAGTAAATGTTGGCTTTAAAGTGATTGTTTTTAGTTATTCTTTTTTTGTTGTTTTTGTTTTGATGGTGGGTGTTTGGTTTTTTGAGTTTTGTGTGTTTTGTTTTTGTTCTGCTTTTTACTTCCCATGTGTTATAGTCACCGTGATACATTTGTTCAATTTTGTTACGTGTAGGCGTCCTTTTGATCTAGGTATACTTCAGGCTTCCTTGTATCCTAGATATTATTTTAAAAAGCATCTTCCAGTGATAGTTTGTCATATTTCCAGTTAATACCAGTGTCAATATTGTTAGTTACACAAGCTGATTTGGTCTTTGCATATGCTGTCTGTCAGTTCTTTTGGGATGTTTGACTATCAGCATAGCAAGCACAGCACTTACTCTCTCCAAATATTTGACCAAATGCTCTCATTTATTCTGTCTCTGATATGCAATTTTAATTTTCATTAAAATATTATTTAATAAATTGTGGGCTTTTTTACAAGACACAGTTTTATCAAGTGAAAATATGATCATTTTTATCATAGTTTTATCTCCTGAAAACTGTCAGGGCAACTGTGGCATTTGATCAGTCTATCACAGGCAAGACACACAGGAACAAGACAGTGAGGCTGCTGAGACACACACCTTGTGCATTGCTTTTGCATGGGCACATTAATAACTTCCTGTATGAGAAATACTTCAAAGCTGGCATCATTTCTGCATGTGGGAATAGGTAACTTGTAATCATCCATTCCTAAGCAAGTCTGCAGGCTATGCCTCTGTTCCATTCTTGACTCAGCTCTCCAGGGAATAGTGTCACTTTGCCTGGAAGCTGAGCTTCCAAGGCCAACCAGTTGTCTTTCTTGAAGGAGAGCTGCTGTGGCTGCCCAGCTATGGAGAGGCTTCGTGGTATCTGACATACAAATGCCATTTCTAAAACTGGCTGATACCAGAGTGCACCTGATAATTGGTACTTGAGTAATGTGGATGCAGCTGAGAAACAATGAAAGCAGAAGCAAAAGTACTTGTGTTTGAGTTGCTCTTCAGTGCAAAGTGCTGGCCTGTATCACAAATAGTGTGGTCAGCAGGACTAAGGCAGTGATTGTCCCCCTAGAGTTGTCACTGTTGAGATGGCACTTTGAATCCTGTGTCTAGTTCTGAGCCCCTCCATTCAGGAAAGACATTGAGGTGCTACAGCTAGTCCAGAGAAGGGCAACGAAGTTGGTGAAGGGTCTGAGGAACAGCTGAGGGAGTGGGGTTGTTTAACCCGGAGAAGAGGAGGCTCAGGGAAGACCTTATTGCTCTCTACAGTGCTGAAATGAGGTTGTAGCCAGGTGGGTCTCTTCTCAGTGACAGGACAAGAGGAAATGACCTCAAGTTGTGCCAGGGGAGGTTCACGCTGGACATCAGGAATAATTTCTTCACTGAAAGTGCTGTCAAACACTGGAAGAGTGCCCAGGGAGGTGGTGGAATCACCATCCCTGGAGGTGTTAAAGAAATGACTGGGCACAGCACTGATTGCCATGGTCTAGTTGACAGCGTGGTGTTCGGTCAAAGGTTGGGCTCAGTAATCTTGGAAGTATTTTCCAACCTTAATGGTTCTGTGACTGTGAAAGCAAAGGAAGGAATAGCACACTCAGTTTGTATTTGGTGTGATAATAGAAAATCAGCATCTGTTTAACATAAAGTACCTTCAGAATACCCTCAAAAATGAGATGGTGCTAAAAAGGATAGGCTTAAATTATTTTTTTAAATGTGGAATAGCAAGAATTTTTTTTTTTTATCAAGAAGGAAATAATTTCCAAGTAAAAGCATAGACAGTTCTTACAGTTACAGTGGCACTGACAGGGAGGCTTGATAATAGTCTAAAATTCTTCACTAATCCACAGAATGAACCAAATAATTTTTTCTATCTTAACTAGTAAGATTCATATTTGACCTACTGTCACATATTATGTAATAACATGATGGAAGTTGGTCCAACAATAGCCATGATCAGGGAATCATGGACTCATAGAATGGCTAGGGTTGGAAGGGACCTTAAAGATATCTCATTCCAACATGATATTGTTGAAACTGTTGGGTGTGGCAACTGCCTTTTGTTCAGCCTAAGCAGGTTAATGCTCCTTTAGTTAGCAAAGGATGAAACATCGGCAAATGGTTATCCCAGGACTAAACCCTATGGCCAGTGAGTCATAGGTGCAATTGGGAGCAGTTTAATGTGACCTGTACGTGAAGGGGAAAGCAGCTCAAACACCATGGCACTGGTTTGCAGCAGGATCCCAAACCATGATTTACGTGGGTCACTAATTGCTCCAAGTACAGCGCTCTCCTGGCTGAGATCACCACAAGGAGCCCAGAAGAGGAGGTGGCCAGGAGACGTGACTGCCAGGACAAAAAGTCTAAAATGCAATCTGAAAAGAAGGTGTATTTGGACAGACCGTCTGGAAAGGAACCTTGAACTTTCCTTTTTTGAGTAGATTTCTTCTACTGATGCGCCACTCTATGTTCAAAATTGGCGCAGAATTTGCTTATTGATTGTCAAAACTGGAGTGGCATTAGAAAGGATTGATTTCTTCTCCTAATAACTGTCAGCCTGAAAAACTCCTGTTGGCTTAGATCACAAGGGTAGTAATCAGAACTCTGGTAATTTTTTTAATCTATGTAGTTGAAGTCATGTCTGTCATGATTCTCCAGGAACACATTTTGTGTCAGTCTTCCAAGTCCCCATTTTGCTCATGTTGAAGTCACCTGCAAGGGCTTTCATTGACCTGAAATGTGTCAAGTTAAGATCGATCCAAGAGAAAATGCTTAGATGCTAAAATAATGATATATCCACAAGTAAAACTGTGACTACAAGCAATATATTCCTGACTAATTATTGACAATTCATTTTATGTTGGAGCTTCTAAACTGATGTGTCTTCTTTTCATGTGTCTTCTATGCTTCATTGTTTTGTATTTTTTGGAATTTCAGTGTGCTAAAAGTGGAGAATAAAGTACCAATAGGCAAAAACTGAATTCTTCGCTTATTTTAAGTAAATCCCTGAGTGGATGGAATATAAAGTTATTCTCTGTGGAATTCTTTTACATTAAAAATAATACTGCTACGTTTACATGTCCATGACAGCTTTTAATTGGCTCTTATGAAAGGCCCATTGTCTAAACTTTGTATGAAATCCCACATGCAATACTTTTGGGCATACCCAAATCATTTCGTTCTTTTGAAGCTATTGTGAAGGTCAAACCAAAATATTTGGTCTTTCTGAAACGTGTTGGTATGTCAGGAAGGTTGGACTTGACAACAGGGACAAGAAGGATCTGGCCTTGCCGGCCAAGTAGTTTCTGAAGTTAGTTAAGCAAAATTCTGTGTAGTGGAACTTGTTGTTCCAAACCACCGGGGTCGTCCAGAGCTAAGCCACGGTGGTGTTCATCCCCATGTGCTGGGGGCTCCCGGCTTCTCCAGCGTCAGTGCTCGGCCCCGTCCCCGCCGCGTCCCGGCCCTTCCCCCGCTGCCGGCGGCTGAGGAAGTCCATTGTGTCCGCGGCGCGGCTCCAGCCCCCCCCCCGACGGACGTTTCTGGTGCGTTGGGCAAGTTCCCAGTCATGCCGAGCATTCTTGGGAAGATCGGGCGATAAGGGGAGGAAATGACGGAGAGTCACCCCAGCGCCACCCGGCCCCCCCGCAGCCGCCCCCGNCGGGCCCGGCTGCGGGGCAGCGCTGTCCGCACGGCCCGTCCCGCTCCCGGGGCTCTGCGGGCTCCCCGAGCCGGGCGGCGGCGCTGCCTGCGGGAAGCGCTTCCAGCCGGGAACTGCGTGTCTGGAGCGCTGGAGCGGCCCCGCTCGGGGCGCGGAGCCGTGCGGAGGTGCTGCCCGCGCCCCGCAGGTGCTTTTTGGACCCGGGGGTGAAGGCTCCGGGGTGGCGGGGAGCTGTCGCCGGCACGGAGCGGGGAGCTCGGGAGGTGCCCGGCGTAGGGGGCACCTTGGCGGTCGCTGCAGAGACCCACCAGGTTTACGTTTCCTTTTTGTTCATCCTTGTTGGCTTTGGAGTGGGTTCCCTCGCCCCAAGTTGGTGCGTTGCTGTGGTTCCAGAGAAGTTGGATGTTTACAAAGCTGATGCCTAAACAGCTCTGCTGTTTGCTCCGGGAGCTTTGCTGATATTTCTAGTGATGCATGGGAAGTTTGTGACTGCCTTTCTGTTCTTGGCTCGATCTAGTTTATTATTCTGTATCAACACAATCAAAAAGGTATTCCTGCACCTTTGTTAGGACAAGTAACTTCCCACTTCAGCTATGCTGTTGTTGGGGGGAGGATGTGGTAGCAAGATGCAGCCAAATGAAAAGCGTTTGGAAGAAAAGGAGATTCTGGTGGTCTTTCTACTCATTGTATTACTTATTACAAACCTGATACTAGAGCATAGCACAGTTAAACTGATTTGGGGTAGAGGACAGATGCAGAGGTTTTAACTAATAAAGTTGTGTGTTTAATGCAGATCTCTTTCCAAAGGGAACTGAAAATTTAAGAAAAAATGTCTGATGTTTGTACAAGATGTTGTGCAATACTTGCTTTGAGTATAGGCTGTGTTCAGGAGTAGTAGTGGTGGATGATTTATGAAGAATCCAAAGGGGAAGCAGAAATGGGGCAGGGGAAATGAAATCAGACAGACAAAAGTATTTTTTTTATATGGCTTTGTTGGTTTTGAAGGCAGTTATGTGTTTTATTCCCCCAACACTGAAAGTGGGCCTGTAAAAAACTTTTATGTGCCTGGGAGGAAGAGAAGTTGCTTAAATTGGCCTCACTTAGCACATTTGTGGGAGGGGGGAAAAAGGGATTGTAATTCCCACCAAGTGCTGTTTGGTTTTTGGAGTTGTGTTTGTTCTTTTATGAAAGCAAGTTGCAGCAAAACTGGTAAGAATAAGGGGACAGTGAAAGAAAGTTGCATAGAAGATAAAGGCAGAGGGAGAGAATACAAGCAGAAAGGACAAATACTTGAAATTAAATGAGCTTTTGGGGGTGCGACCACAAACCAGACAAGTAATAGGTTATCTAGAGTTTCATCTTCTTAAATGATATGCTGTATTTGAATATTCTTTTACGTTCTTTTACATCTCTTGGAGATGCTTGTTTATGAAAAATACTAAGGAGATCTCAGGAAATATTTAAAATTTTGGTTGATTTAATAAAATAGATTTGTCTTAATTACAGTACAATAGTAATCCTGATTTATATACTTGAAGTTCTTCTTGCCTGTGGGTTATTGCTTTCATCCCTGAGAACTCAAAGGTTCATCAGAACATAAATCATTGTATTGAAATTGATGATTTAGTTATTTTTATCTGATTTGAGTGGCTGTCTGTGTGCTAACAAAGAAAAGTGAATGCTTTAAATGGAAAATGATGCATTTCAAAATGTCATGTAAGAAAAAATACTTTCTGATTTTGTGTTCTGTTGTTTCTTACTTCTCAAACTAAGTTGAAATTGGTGATATTTCTTACTGAGTGTTGCTGTTGTATTTGCTGCCTAGCTGGAGACACTTGGATTAAAATGTTGTTTATGAAATAAAAATGCTGAGGTGATGTTTTGGAGGACTTTTTTTTTTTTGTTGTCTTAGGCTTTGATGTGGGACCAAAACCAGACGGTTTGGGGTTATTTAGAAAAATGAATGTTAGATTTGAATTTTATTAGAGTAGGATTGCATGTTGTTTGTCTTTTAAGCTCTTGAACGGTCTTAAGGTGGCCTTATGGGAGCTTCAAAAATTGCAGTGAAGCAGCGCTGGTGGGTAGGCCAGTGTAAGTCCAACACTGACATGATTAAAATTCATAAAATATATCATCAGCCTTAAAGACATTCAAGTAAAGATCTTCTATTTTTGGGCGATTTTAGAAGTATTGCCTTTTAGTGTCTGTAGTCAGTACAGAAATTATTTGGTGTTTATTTGTTTTTCGGATAATACAATAAGCTTAAAAATGAGGGAGTCTTACACAAATGTAAGTTGTTTGCTTGACGGATGTGTAACTGTGTAAACATATCATTCTATTTTAAGCAGAAGATGTGGATGTGTAATTAATTACCAGAACCAGGGTTCAGTCTTTATCAACGGTGGTCAATAAAATCAGTCATCTAATACAGCATCATCCAGCCCCTTTGTAGGTGAGGAGGTTGGTGTGATGCAAGTTTTGTCAGAAGAATGATGAAGTTGTTTCCAGGCTGGACTGGGAAGGGAAGGAGGAAATGTTTCAAAGCATGCCAGTAATGATAAACCTCACTTAAGCTATAAAAGTTTTGGAATGGAATGCTTTCGTCAAAGCTCACATAAAAAAAGTTACGAGAAATATTACTTCAGTCTATAACTTTGTAGAAATGCAGCTTGAAAGTATTTCCTTAGATTGAACTGTCCAAGGGATAGTCACTTCAGAGGGAAGAAATGGAAGTAAGAGGGAGAAGGTATGTCTGCACGTTTCATGTAACTTGTAATTTAAAGTTACAAACAAAACATCACTTACAAAAACCCAACCACAACCTGCAGTGTGTAGTGTGTGAGGACCTTGTGGTGTTTGTCACTGGTTCAGATCTGGAGGTTGTTTAGTGCATCGTGACCCAGAGGAAATAATTGAGCTTGTAGGCTTCAGTGTTATAGTTTGTAGGGGACTGATCAAGAACAGGTCATCAATAACCAATCTGATCTTCTGCCTAGGTTGTAATCACAGCAGAGGAGCAGAGCATGGTGACAGTGCTGTTATAAGGTGAGGGCTTGCAGTTTACCCATGTTCAACATCCATCTGAACAAATTCCTGATGAAAAAGTCCATCAAGAGTTTTAGAGAAGTTACCTGAGGATTCAGGAAGTACTTGAGTGCCAAATTAGTGGAGATAGAGGGGTATTTTGAGGAAATGTTTGTGTTTGTTTAGCTTTTTCCTATTTGCATTTCCAAAGCCACCTTTAGAGACAAGATAAGGATGAGATGAACCTTTGATCTGAGTGTAGCCACCCAGTTCAGTCCTCTACCTGTGTATTGTAAAAAAAAAAACCAACCCCATAATCGTGGAATCAATATATGTAATAAGCATTTAGTATTTTCTAATGGATAAAGCATGGAGGTACACGTGAATGGTGCATTTGTTCTGTCAATTAGTAATCAGCAACTCTGCTCCATCTCCTATGAATATGAGGTGTGTGACTAAGAGGCATCTGCTGGTTATAACTGAAACTGTGCAAGTTTCCTGCCTGAGGGGAAACTCAGCTGCTGAAGCAAGTGGTGGAAATAATTTGGCTACTGCAGCAGAATTGCATTAGGTTAGACTGGTAGGGTGATACTAATACAGTGATACAGAGTTAAATCTGGGCCAGAGCTGAGGTATCAGTGTTTCCTCTCCATGCATGTTTTTGATGATGTTTTGTTGAAAGTATATGTTGTGCACTGCACAGGGAGTAAAATAGGATCTCTGTGGGGGAGGGTTGTTTTCATCTCCCTGTTTTAACAGCCTCTGTACCTTGTATCATGAGCCTCCTGCATTTTGCTGTGTTTTCAATGTTTTGCGACCTCAGGAGGATGTCTGCAGGGCTTACTTCGGGCACACAATTTAGGAAAAATTGGGATTTTAACATGGTCCTCTGTCTATACTGCAGAATATTATACAACTATATGGAAGGCATTTGGGCATCTCTGTTGTGGTAATTAAAGCAGACAGCACAGATGTTTATTTCCTGTTTCTCTGTTCTACCTACACTAGACACTTTCTGTGGTTTTGATAAAATTGGATGTGTAGTTTAAAATGTTGTGTGTCTTTTGTTTGGTTCCACTGCAGTTGGGATTATTGGAAGTACTAGTTTAGCTACATGCTCCAGGTAATTTGTTATGTCCTACTAGGGTCAGGCCCCACACTGCATGAATAACTAAGGTCCCCTCCAGTCTTAATTGTTCAATGGAAGTGATATTCCAGAATAAAATTCCTTTGCAGTCAATTATTCAGCTGGGGAATCAAAATATTTGGGATAATGACCTCACTTAAAGAATAGGAAAAAGCCTCCCCTTAAGCCATGTTGATTCTGTATGAAAGTTTGTGTTGTGTGTTTTCAAGTAGCTTTGAAAAGCAGGATTGGTGGAGGGATTGTGTACGTCAGGGTGACGTGGAGAAAAGCACAGCTTAAGAGGTGTCTGTAGAGCCAGGGAATCAGTACAAAGTTTTTAAAAGCAAACTTTTGAAGCAGGAGGAGTGGAATGAAAAGCATTATTCTGTAAGGAGAAACATTGCAACAGAACTAGAATTCCTAGCCTTTGTCAAACAATGAGGGTAATAAGCTTGGCTGTAAGGCATGGAGAAAACTATCTTGGCCAAGTGCATCGGAATGAAACAGCCTGGAATGCCATCAGTTTCATTCTTGCTCTTTTCTGGTACCTGCATCCAGAAAATACTGGGCAGGAACAGAATAGGAGGATGCTGTTAGGGAGCTGAGAACAGGATAGGAAGAAATACAGGGATGCAAAATTTGATGAGTAGTTCTATAGCTGATGAAACCAATGCCAGGCTTCCTATTGATTTGTGTCTTCTGCTGATTGTCTTTAAGGACTTCTTGGTGATTCAATGATTTGTAAATTATTCAATCATTTATAAAGTTTATCTTGGTGATAAATCTGCAGTGTTCAGTTATATGAGCTCATGCTAGGGTTTTCTTCTAGCTGTGACACCCAATGTTCTTGGCAGGGTCAAGAACTTACATGGAATTTAATTATCTTTATGACCTCCATCTCTAAACAGACCTAAATGGAATGGTGGTTAAGTTCAAAATTTGAGAGGAGGAGTATAATAGCAGAAATTTTGTCTTTTTTCCTTTATCACTCTCTGGGAGCAAGATGAAATTTCAAATTTTACTCTCTATCATACAGACCCATTACATCTATTTCTTCCCCTCTGCTTCTAGAACTTTGCTAAGTGCTTGAGTAAGCTTGCAAACCTGCTGTACCAAGTCTGCATGTATCCACATCTACTGATGGAAGGGCTTGCAGTGGCCAGTGGTGCAGACCACTGCAGGGGAAGAGTGTGGCCATGGGAAACATGATCTGTAGGTATCTCTAGCTGCCCTCACTGAGATCTGGCTGGAACATCATGACTGATGCATCCATGCTTTGTCTCTCTTGAAACATTGATCAAACCCCAAAGATTCAAATTTAATAGCAGCTACAAAGCGTGCTATATCTGTTAATGATCCTCTGCATGGTATCCTGGGTGAAAGTTGATTTCAATAGTTCATAAATTTTTATAAGCACTGAAACAGCTGAGGTTGGATTTTTCAAGGGATTTGTTGCTGATGTTGAAAGACCTTAAAGGCTGAGACTTCCTGTTCTAGTGATAGAAACATCCCATTCTTGCCTAGCCCTTGAGATCAAAGGTTTTGTGATGAAATTGTACTTTCTAGACATAAATGAAGTTTCAAAATCAAAGTTAAGAGATGTGGTTCCTGCTTAGATATTTATGATCTGAATGATTTGAGCAAAACAAATGAAATGAGTGTTGGTTCAGGGTTTGTGCCCAATTAAAAATTTCACCTGTATTTAAGCTACTGCAATTGTCTTTGAAGGTTCTGTAGATGTGAGCTGAAACAAAACCAGTTTTCTGGTTAACTGTGTTTATCTCATTTGTAAGGAGGTACTTGCTAATTTTGCTTAAATGAGTGGATTAAAGAAGCTACTAAGTTTTTAGTGGAAAGATAGCAAGTGGTAGAACTGTGTAGCTTTAACACTGACCTTTCAGAACTGTTTATTATTGAGAAAACCTCCAGTTCAAACCTAACAATATTTAAAAAGAGTAACAGCTTTACTTCAAGAAGTCATGTCATGAGTATGTGCTCAGTTTGTAGCAATTTGAATGCATCTGGCAGAGAGGGCTTCTGAACATCAAAGTTCTTGTGACATTTTTCTTTCTTTTTTTTTTGCTAAGGAGTTTTCCTGCTGTAGCAAATGTCTGGCTATGAATTCCTTTGCAGATGATTAGTATTTTCCACAGTATATTACTGCTGTCGTATTTTGCTAAGTTTTCCTTGGTTTCCCATAAAACTGCGACTGTCTCTGGTATGCAGGCAAGATTTGTTAATTTGTAAGTTAGCTGTGATTCAATGTGAGGCAAATCCTTCAAGTAATTTTATTTTTGTTTTCTTTAATAGCAAAATAACCTCAAAGTTACTTTGAAAATTGCACTTGTTTTGAGGAAGCACTGGCTACTGTATGCCAGAGCCTTACTTTATAAGGAATGCAGGAAATGGCCTGACTTGTTATCATTGCTTCTGTATTTAGTGTTTGGACTCCAGGGAATTCATGTGCACTGATCTCTGATAGCTATGAAGTACTTCTTGTAAAGAAATTACCAAATAATATGTTCTATGTGCTTGCGTAGAACAAATTATAAATAGGGTATTACAAGCCTTGGGTGTTTTTGAAAAGAAAGTTGTGCAACTCATCTGAAATAGAGAAGAATGTCAACATGTACATGAGCAGATGGTGAGATTACCTCTGCTTAAGGTAAAACGATTTGTCTGATGAAGTCATCCCTTGCTCCTTAAGATAGGAAGCTAATTGAGTTTTTGAGAATCTTTGTCCTGGTAGAAATGTAATGTCTACTTATTGGTTCCCAGAAGCTTCTTACCAGAAAACTATAAATTCCTTATTGGAAAGAAAATTCTGACTGGTTCCATTTTATGTATTTGCTAGATGAGTGCATATCTATTTTTTTTTTTTAAATAAGTCTCTCTAAGTGAAAATCTGGTTTAAAATTAATTTTCTTTCCATGTAGAGGCTTTGATCTGAAGGAGATGGTCAGGCATCTTGCAGTTTCTTGGTTCTTGATTATTATTATAAGTTTTCTTATCATTTTTTTTTTTAGAGTATTTTACTCCTCTGAAATAATGAATGATGTGCAATACACAAAATTATATAACAGTACTTGAGTGATCAAATTAACTTTAGACTCCAAACACATTTATGTAAAATTGTTACCAAGGAAGTGTTGCTCTTGCAGAAACTCTGCTAGACCAGAGCCAAAGAGGTCTGCAGACTCCTGTCTGATCACAACTGATTGAGAAAGGAAGTATTGCTTCAAGTTAGTGAAATCTGACTGCAGGAGACATTACCCTTGGTCAGGCCTGTGGCTAAATTGTGTTGTTGAGGTTTTAAACCCACTTTTTAAGGAAGCAGGTGAGGTTCTGCTAGAGCAGTGGAAATGTGGCGACTTCACCTAAATATGAATGTCTGTTTAATTTCAAAATTTGGAGGCAATAAGTGGTGTAGGGGATTGTTTTATAACTTCTGAATTTCTGTTATAATCTCTTCATTTGCTTCTGGCTTACCTTGAAAAATAAGCTAAATGTTTCTGACATTCTTTGAGTGCTTGGCAAGAGGAGCGCTCTTGAAGGTGAACAGATTGACAGCTGAAAAGTGATTATTACTGTTCCTTAAAATAGTGTGTGGCAGCTCAGATGAGAGCAGTCCTAGCTCTGTAAGGATCACTTCTGGGTCTTCAATGACCTCCAGTTGTTGCAAACTTCTGGTGAGTTCCTGTAGCTTGGTCAGTAATGTGTCAGGATTCCAGGATTTGAATTAAAACATTTTTCTGAGTGTTTGAGGAGTTTCCTGCTGATAGATGATCCTAATGGAATTTGGCCTTCTTTTTGTAAATGTTAAGGAAGTTTAAATTCTGCTCACTCTCTGCCTTTCAACGTAGATGGCTGCAAAGTGAGAGGTTCAAAGTAAAGCTAAACTTATGTGAAAAAGTTAATTGATGCTGCATGGTTAGCATTTAAAAGAAGATCTATCAGTATTTTAATCATGCTTATGTCTAGGGAGCTTTTCTTCTGAGGTGTTATATGAATTTGCTGCTTAGAACTAGCATGCAGGATAAAGTTATGCCAAAACTATTGCAATTTTATCAGATTTTTTATATCCTTTTTTTTTTTGTCAAACTTTAAAAAAAAAACCTGCAGTGTGCCCATAAAATTTGGCAGAAATTTTTACACTGACTTTTGAAGTTTCCCAAGGACAGAACCTAAATACAACAATCCTACTATGTGTATGTATGCTTTTGAGGCTTGCAAAGAACAAGGCTAAAATTCATTTTTTCAGATAACCATTAAAAATAACCTTCTCTCTTGAGTGCTAGAAGTCACTGGATTCATCAGTGCAAGTGTGCTGTCATAAACTGACTGAAATACAGCACTGTAATGTGAAATAAACAAGCAGTTATTGAGTGACTGGGGTTCTCTAGATGTTGTGAGTGAAGGTGCTGTGGTAGCTGTGTACCATGTTTCTGGGAGCTGAGGAATGTGTGTTTATCTGCAATTGTGACCTCCTTGAACAGAGGCTCTCCTTGTGAACAGGGGACTGCTTGGTGATATGGAGATCAAGGCCATGGATTTCAGCAGAAAAATAAGCCTTTTTTTTTTTTTCTTTAAGAGCTGGCTGTTGTTATGTATAAGCACTTTGAAGACCGTATAATTTTTATTTCATCTCCTTAAGAAAAAAATCACTTGTAATTGTCAAGCAGCGCCTGAATGGATTGATAATCTTGTAAGTTGTAGCCCAAGCAGTTCTGAATAGTCTTGGAAAGCATGATTCTATTTTATTTTTTTTGAATATAGTTCAGAAAAAAGCCCTGCTGCTCTTTAGAATCCTTAGGCAAGCAAGACTCTGAAAACTGCAGACGGCAGGTACCTCAGGCTTTATCTTCTTGGAAAAGCCAAGTAGGAATTCTTGAGAGGACTTCATAAGTTCTTGCACCTATAAATCTGACATAGCAGTTTTAACCAGCTGTAAGTTAATGAAGAGATTAAAGCCAGCTTAGCTTTCTAGACAGTCTGAGAAGGTGGTGTTGAATATATGAGACTTCTCATTAGGATTTTATCTGTGGCTGGTAGGCTTAGACCATCTACAGGAGTTTGTGTGATTGTCCTGCTAACAGGAGCGTAGTAAATAATTGAAGGCCACATTTGTGCCATTAATGGGATCAGAGACCTGCATTGTCTGTAAAAGAGCCCTGCAGAATAGTTTGGGTTTTTTTTTTTAATTGATTCCCTGATTGTGTTCTACACTGAGCTCTGGAGGTAGGGTGGGCAGCAGACAGGACAAGACTTCTTCCTAATGGCAGTATTTATGGCTTTAATGGGTGTCAAACTCTGCAGCTTCAAATACTGTACAGAAGAGAATCTGTGTCTGTTTATTTATTTTTTTTTTATGTAGACTTTGTCTGTGTTGAATATTTACATAATTATTCTGTGAAATGGATTAATACCTGTAATTTCCAAAGCACCTCCTTAAGGCTTTATGCCCCAGGACCTGAGTTGTGTGGTTTTCAGGTTTTTTTATAATTTTGTTAGTCTGTCACTGTTCCAGTCTTTCTGAAGCCATCCTTTTTTGTTTAAATCTTGTCTTGGTAACTGTTAACATAATTTCTTATTTAATTTTGCTTTGTGAAGCTTTTCACTTGGATTTGTCTTCAGACTGAGCTGAAATGTATAGAACCTCTTATAAAGATGTCTGTCCTTCACACTATAAGCCATTGAAATGAAGTAGATAAAACAAAAGCTTGGCCAGACTTAAAGAATTTAAAGAATCTGTTATAAATCTGTTGCGAGTCTTGCTGTCTGTGTGGGGAGTCCAGAGAAATACAGTCACTTTGTTTGAAACACATCTCACTGGTTTGATTCAAGGAGAGGAAAAAAAAATCCTATCTGAAGTCCAAACCCTTCTAATGGGTGTGAATTGAAAGAGAACATAAAGAATTTTGAGTTCTCTGCCTTATTTGCTGCAGATAATTCTTAGTTTGTAGATTGTTGCATGACTTAAACTCAGAATGAATTGCATCTATAAGGCTCATCTAGTTCAGTGAAACTGTGTTTTAATGAGGATTGCTGATTATGTAACCCTCCTAGCAGAAACTCATTATTCCTGATTTTTATCTTGCTGCTTGATGTGCATACTGGCTGCTGCTAGAAGACATCTTATCTCCTGGGTTCGGCTCTGACCCAGCTGTGTGCAGAAAGCTGAATAATAAAGTAGAAATAATGCTGAAAAAATAACACAGTTCTCGTGGTAATCTCCTGCAAGATTATTTTAATAAAGAGTCTGCATAGATATTGTGGTGAATATGGGAACTTGTATCATAGTCCTAAGCACAAGACTGGAATTGGAGAAATGTAAAATACCATTTTTGGTGGTGGCCTTAAGCAAAAGTGACCTTTTCTAGTTTCTTCCCTTACCTAGTAGTGAATGACACTTCCTGTAAAGGGCTGTTAAAAAGATTAGTCAATGAGCAGCTGTACTTAAATAGCTTATTTTGCTTGTCCAAGAAATATCATTTCATAACCATTATTTTTCTTGTTAAGAGGGTAAAGTACAATATTTTCCAAAGGAAGAGAGGTCCTTCAGTGTTATTATGACCGTTATAATCATGGTACAGCAGTTTGAAAGGTCTGGTTTTGTAATCTAGTGAAGTAAGGTGGAAGTCCTCTTGATAATGGACTTTATCAATGCTATATTTGTATAGTCTTTAGAATGACTTCTACTCCCAAGATTGCACCTGTGTAATTGCTCGAGTCTGAAAACCGCTATGTACCTGAGGGCGGCTTTTGTGTGTCTTGGGTTGAAGGGTGCAAAATGAAACCAAGTGTTTACTAGCACCAGTAGGCAGAGTAAGAAAAATAAATGGATCTTGCATAATTCAAAGACTGTGAATTGATTTGTGTGGCTTCTTTTTTAGTTTGACATTCCCTCCGCCTCAAAAAACCAAAAATTGGCCTCTTCAAAATTTTGCATCCTGGGTTTCTGAAGGACATGTGCAATTTTCTCAGCTGATGGTGTGACTTAGTAGTTGTCCTGGTATGATTTGTTGCATGTGTTTCTAATGTTTTGTTTCGTTTTCAGGTCTGCTAAATCCGCTCTGAAGCCAAGGGTAGACATCCAGTGCAAGGGAAGTGTTGCTGCTTTACATGGACATCTGCTCTTGCGGCATGGCCCAGATATCCAGCAGCAATGGATTCAAACAGCGCTCCTCACCCTCTCTGTCAGCCGCAAGGTCAAAGGATGTGGACAAAGAGGAGGCACTGCAGATGGAAGCTGAGGCATTAGCCAAGATGCAGAAAGAAAGAGGTGTAGTTGGTCATAAACAAACCTTTCATTCTTTAAGCAGCCCCAGACAAAAAGCACAGATTCATAACAAGCAGGACCATGATCTCATGGTGTTTCCAGAGTCTGATGCCAAAAGCATGGAAGATAAACTAAGTAGCATTGACATAGAGAAGCTTACTCATGCTGAACTAGAGAAACTGCTGCTGGATGACAATTTTGAATCTAGTAAAGTACCTACATTACCAGCAAGTCCTATTTTGAGCCCATCCATGTCTTCACAATTTTATCTTGGGCCCATGGGTCAGAGGAGACAGTGGACACCTGGAATACCAGCGCCTGTGACATGCACTTTACCTCCTATTTACACCTCAGCTTCTTACACAAAACAGACTGGTGTATTTCAGAATGGATTCCATCCAAGTATGTCATCCTATCCCTCTAGAGAGCCTATTTATCTTGGTCTTCCGAGACAGTCACAATACATTTCATACCCACTGGCAGCTACCACACCTTTCCATCCACACGGAGGCCTACCTTTGTACCCTCCAGTACTCACACCAGAAATGGCAAAAGTATTTGACAAAATTGCAAGCACTTCAGAATTTCTGAGGAATGGGAAGTCGAGCACGGACCTAGAAATGACTTCCATAAAGTCTGCAGTGTCCAACCTGCCAGCCTCGGAGAGCTGTGGGGACGTCAGTAAATTCGACTGGTTGGATTTGGATCCTCTGAGTAAACCAAAAGTGGACACTGTGGAGACTTTGAACAAGGCAGAGGATGATGGAGAGAGCGTTTCAAGTATGACTGCTGAAGACCCATGGGATGCTGTTCTGTTAGAAGAAAAGCTGTTACTAACTTGTCATCTGGAAAGAAAGGTTAATGGGAAATCTTCTGGAGCGACAGTCACAAGGAGTCAGTCCTTGAACATGAGGACAACTCAGCTTGCAAAGTTACAGGGCCAAACATCACAGGTATGTAAATCAGTATCTTTAAATTGCAGTATAACAGTAAAGATTAACAACAGTATTTAAAGACACTTTAAGGTCTGTTATTTACTTTATATGTATTACTTGGCTTGAGCAGTGTCCAAATAATATGATGTTATGGCATATGTATTAATGCTATTCAGAAAATTGAACGTTACTTCTGAATTATCTCCCAAAATACCTCTACCCTTGTGTAATCCTTCTGCATTTACTGAGGAAATTGCTGTTTTTCGACTCAACGCTCCAGTGAGAAATGGAAATAATACTCAGTGCAATTAAGTGTCGAAATCATATTGATAAATATTTCAATTTTATGAGCAATCCACATGATACTGTGAAATATAAAGGTGGTGAGCTAAGCACTGAAAGTTTTATCTTACCTTTTACAAGTCCACTATAATTCTCTTTTGTAAGTAGAAAGCTTTCCTTCTGTGTAGGAATGCTAGACAGAACTTTTGGTTATATTGTGCTGGGTGCTGGAGTGGCTGTTGGATCAGAAGCACTGTACTTCTGCTCTAGAAGAAGGCAAAACATCTTTTTGTGATGTTACTTTTATCAGGCAGGGCCAGAACATGTTTGAGAGATTCTTCTCCAGGATCACTTTATGCAACATTCAGGACCAAACTCTCAACAGAGGCTTTAGTTATGGCACTCATAACTTTGAACATGGAGCACATGCAGTTTGTGTCAAAAGCAGACTGTGCAGCGGGTCATCAATACTGTCACAGTCTCATCTGCTTAATTATGCCCCATTAGGGCATCCTACTTTTTCTCAAGTTCAGGAAAAGACTGTAGGTTATTTGACTTTTCCTGTATTTTTAATAAAAGACATGTTTTAAAATATTAGTCAGCTCATTAGAAAGTGGATATGAATACTTTGGGGGATTTTTTTTTTTTTTGGAGAACAAAGACTGAAAGAGACTGGAAAAGCCAGGACCCTGGCAAGCGTGATAGTGGTGAAAAAAATGGTATTTGTAGAAATTGATTAGAGAATGGGAAGTAAACGATTTGTTTGCTTTGGAAACTTTGGTTTACAGCTTTTTTAAATCTTAGGTGTTGTCTTTCTAGGTGTTTCTAATAGGCTAGAGACATGCCATAAAAATCCAACTGTTATCACTCAAGGGTATTTTCCAAATAATTTCTTAATTCTTGCCTCCCCATCCCCAAACTGGAGGTTTTGTTTTTTGGGTTTTTTGTTTCTCAGAAATAGGAATATTTACTAGACTGTGGCCTAAAAGTCTGTCTAAATTTCCATTGAAGTGAAATTTTTGGCCCCTCATTTGAAGTATTTCCTGTTTTTTCTGGGTTAGGTGTCAGTATTCTGGCAAAAGTTCAGTACAAGGCCAGTGGAGAAGGAATAAAAACCACCTCGAAACCCAAAAAATCCATTTATCTCTGGTTCTGTGCCATGTGTACAGATCTTGCATCTGACTTAATTTTATTTTTTCCCCCACTTGCTGTTGAGCTGTGATACATTAGCTCTGTTGTTTCCTAGTATTTGGAGAGGCATGTAAATTTGGGCCCTACAGCAGTTTGCTTCTCAGTTTGCTATGTCATCTGGTGATGTGTTTGTCAGTTTTTCAGTCGTGGTTGGTTGGCTGTAATTAACTCCTGGCTAATAACTGGGCTACATTGGATCAGTGCTTCTCAGGTGGTGTCTGTAGGCAGTAATTTGGCTGATTGAAATTTGGCTTTATACATTCCATTTTATTTTTCAAGAAGGTAGGATTTCAAAGGGCCTTTCCTGTTCATAAGGTCCAGTCTCCTGCTATTTGCATGTCATGTATTGACTACCAGTTCATAAATGAAGTTCAAGCTCTGCCTTCACATGTGATCTTTTCTTCCTGCCACTTCTGATTTAAAGGCTGTTCCAGCTCCTCCTCATCAGTCATCTGATTTTCAGCAGCCAAACATTTGTAACTAGCTCTTAGCAAATGTTCTTCTTTCAGGATGGAACAGCAGGTACTTAAGATGAAAGAATCATTTTGATATTTATTTTGATGATATCATTTTGATATTTATTTTAAGATGAAAGAATCATTTTGATATTTACCTCAGTATGCTACAGGAGATGGGGACTTTCTGTCAGCTTTCATTTCAAGCTGTGCGTGAGAGCTTCTCTTTCCTTTTTTTTTTTTTTTTTTTTTTTTTTTTTTGAGACGACTTCTGAGAATTTTAGCTCTCTGTGTGAGAGCACAGTGTACCACGTGCCTTGTACATCAGCATGAGTAAATCCTCATTACAGGCAAAGGCATCCTGCTTGGTACTCTCTCATTGCATTTGCTTTATTTGTGATAGAACATCAGAATTGACAGAACATCAATTCTGTAGTCAATTCATTTTTATCAAGTCACCGTCTTTGTCAAACAAGTTCTTAATTTATAGCAGACTTCTGCAGCGAATGCCCAATTGAAGGTTTGAGATTTACTTTCCACTTGTGCTCCTCCAGACTAGTTTTGGCATCACACTCCAGTTCTAGCCTGTATTATGAAGGTAGATGATGATACAAGATTGTTAAGTTAGCAGGGTTGTTTCTGCTGAGTTATTAAAGAAGAAAATAAATAGATTTAAAGATGAGTCTCTCAATTGGATATATATCACTTGGATAGTCTCTCTTTTGCCTATCCTGTCCTTCTACTTTATTTTCTAGTTTAAATAATTTTCTATCCAGTGTCATAGGTAGCTGAGATATGTAGCCTCTATTTTTGGCAGTTCTCTTGTATTTTACCCAATTTACCCTAGGTTTATATGTTCTTCAAAGTATATTTTTAAGTCTTACATCTTAACAAGTCTGGATCATTCCCCTAACCCCTTCCTAAAAAACTAAGTCTCTCTGCCCCTTTAAACAAAAATATTAGTGTTTTGATTCAATCAAAAATATATTTTGAGTCTATCAAAACTTATGACTCTCTCTGTTTAATCTCTGAATCAATAGATTGCTTTGTTTTGATGAAGTATCTATTTGTATCTATTATTTTTGCCTATTTAATGTATGTATTCATATTTGAGGTAGCTATACATTTAGTATTCCCCTTTAAATACTTCAGTATTTGTCACTCATTTCTGAAAGCAGAGGCAAAAAGCATCATTTTGTCCTCTTTTATGTGTCGTTTTCTCTTGCTTTCCACAGAGCTGCTGAGTCTTGTGGCTTTGTATACTCATGGAATTTTATTTAACTTGACTTTTGTTAATTTATTGGGGTTTGGGTTTGTTCGCCATTGTTCAGATTAATTGTATTTACAGACCACTTCTATTTTTGCAGCCCGTGCTGACATGAACTATTTATCTCATTTGGCCTGAAGTCCTTTCTTTCAAGTTATTTCCTGTTTGACTGATAGCTTTTGCACCTCCTAGATTGGCCCAAGTGGAAGTTAAAGAAATTAAAATTCTACTTGTTGCTCAGAACCCATCTGAATCCAGTGGGTTTAAATAGAATTCTTAGTTTTTCAGAGCTTGTTGTCCTGATATTATTTTCCCCACAGTGATATAAATTAATATTGAAGTTCAGCTAAAAAGGAGAAGGGGAGTGTTTGATCTTCTTTATTTTCCACCAGGAGGTCTTTTCCATCATTACATATTTGTACATGAGGTTTCTCTCCTTAGCCAAATGTGACCCTGAGGTGAACCATGGATAACCAAATATATTTTTTTTCTTTACTCATTAGATTTGAATTTATTATTTACCCTGGCTAAGCTTGCATGTGTTGACATGCCTTGTTAGTTCCCTAAACTTTGAATTTAACAGTAGAATAACCTGCAAAATTTTCTGTAAGGAATTCAAAAGTGTCATGTAGTGGTATGAAGCAGTGTTTCATCACTGGCGTGACGTTACTTGAAGTCACCTCCTTGTTTACTGCTTTTATCCTATAGTGCTTTGTGTACTTACTTGTGGTAAAGAGTTTTAAAATTGAATTTAACATTTGTAGAGGCAGCTTCTTGCAGTGGCTGAGCTTTGTGTTGAGTGCCAACCAGCAGGTGATTAACCTTCATTAGAGGTGTTTGCCTTTCCCTGGGTAAGGTTCCCTGCCTGTTTCCTTGTAATTTTTGGTGGTGTTGTTTGTTGTGCAATTGCTTAGAGAGTGTGTTTACTAGATACAGTTGCACAGGTTAGCAGATCTTGTAAGGTTGCCCAGTATTTTTATGTGATAGAACTTGTCTGAGATGTTACAATAGAAGAACCTATTTAAATTTAAGGTATTATGCAGGCTCCTGCAGCTCATTTTAAGTTTCGTGGCTTTACAGCTTCCAGCTCTAATTGTCTCCTGTGGTATGGCTAATCCCCAATTACACAGAATTTATTCTTTTGACTGATCAGTGTTCGTGCAACCAATATTTTAGCTGAAATAATTAGGTTTAAATGCAATTCAAGTGGCAATTATAGGTTGTATCTCTTCCAAGTTTATACTGTACTGCTTAAACAAGTTAATTTGAAGGGGAAAAAAAAGTGCTTAAAGGAAAAGACCTGATAGTAGGTGGCTCTCTCATATTTGACCCCTTTTCTGGGAGTCTAATTTAACTATATTGTCTGATATGCTCTAATGAAATTAGCTGACTACTTTGGCTAATAATAAATAATGCACGTACTAGTTAAGTATTTAATCACTACTTCAAATATAAATAAATTGTGGTGATTTTCAGAAAAACTGTAGTGCAGTCTGCTTTGTTCCTGGCCTTGTGGTTGGATTAAAGGTTTCTATAAGCATTGTAAAAGCTTTGGATGAAAAATGAAAAATGTAACTGGTCACGTAATTTATTCCAGGGAGGATCTGGCAGGAGCTTCATGAATCCTTCAGGCTAGTGGTGGCTTTTAGACTATGGACAACTGAGTTCCACTGGTTATTCCAGCTTTTCTCTGCTTTTTCCTCACTCCAGCATTTGTATGGATGTGTTATGAATTGGATCAGAAAATGGATACGGATTTAAAACCTGCTGCAGTTGTGTTTGTCATTTTGGTTTTGTTGGTTTTTTAAGTTTATAAGATTTTGCTGTTTGAAACTGCAGCTCTCTTTTAGCAGGTTTTTTTGTTTGGTTGTGTTTTGGGTTTTTTTGTGGTTTTTATTTTGTTGTTGTTGTTTTTGTTTGTTTGTGGGTTTTTTTGATTGGATTCTTTAAACATTGTGGGTTTTGGGAGGTGATGGAAGCATTTGGCATAAGGGATTAAAACAGTGGTAAATAGATTCCATGATTGTGATTCCAATAGATTCCAATAGTTGTGAGTTTCATGTCCTGAATGCTATTTTCTTCCAGTGTTCAACTTGTATTTTCCTGCTTTGTCAGAAGAGATAATCATGGGCACCAGTGATATGTGATGGTTTTTTCTGGAACTACACTGAATTTGAATTGTAGAACTGGAGGAAATATACATTTTTCTTCCTTTTGTGGTTCAGCTGAATTTAGCCAACTCCAAATGCAACAGGTCACTGCTGAGAGCTCAGGAACTGCTTGCAGCTTAATATTAATTGATAATGATGCTGGCAAATAAATGACCTGCTGTCAAGGAGTCACTGCTCCAGTAAATCTATGCTTTTCAAGTTAGTAGTTTTCTCCATATGGCAGTAGACGTAAAACTAATGGTAAACCTCAGACTCATGAAAATCTGTCACCTGCATGTGGCTTTGCTGGCTTTAGGAATATGTTTGCAGCTATTTAAATGCTGTATTGTCTTTGAGTTGCAGAAAGACAATGGGACCACTGGCACACTGACAGAAAACGTGCTTCTCCAAGTTGAAGGGCAGAATCAAGAACTGTCAGCTTTTTCTGAAGGAGTTACGAAGTAAGAAATGATTGAATATAAATTAACTTTCAGAAAAGAAAAAAAAAAGCTTAATTATTCATCTTTGTTTGCTTGACATGAACAGTCCTTTTTTTTTTTTTTTGCTTGATGGGACAAATTTCAGTATGTATCCTTTTTCCTTATCTCAGTTTTTTCCTGGTTTTGTCCTGGTTTATTTTTTTTCAAGAATGAAACAGAATTGTTAAGATCTTCATTACTAAGATTATTGCATTATCATATGTCCTCTTTCTTATTTTGGTCCTGTGACTTTCACTTTTCCTTGTTTTTATAAAACCTTTTTATCTTCAAAGTATTTTTCTGTATCTCACTGTTTTTTTTAATTACAAATTCTGTTGAAAGAATTTGAAGTTGTTTTTTTTTTCTTTTTAGCTGATACACCTCACAAAATCCCATCTCTCAGTGGAGTTCCAACCTTTAAATGCTTTTATTTTTGTTGCTTCCACAACTGGAATTCTGTAACATAAAGCCTTTAGACTTCTCTCTGCTTAGATCAGATAGTGAAGTTCCTTAAAGATCATGTGGGTTTTTTTTCTTACTGCCACAATTTAATGAGAGATTATTTTTTGTTCTCTTCTTAGAGAAGACAAACTACTCTTGCCTTTTTTTTTCCTTTTAAGATCAAAATTCAAAAAATAATGGAGGAAATAGAGATCTTTGAATCTCAATGATAGCTTCTGTTTTTTTTAAAAGCAAGTATATTTATGAAATGAAAAGGAAACTCCACAAAAACAATGAAAATTCATATATATAGGAAATGTACTTATGAACAACATTAGGACAAAGTTCACATGGGATAGGCTTGTTTCAACACTTTCTGGTTAAATCTAGTTGTTACCCTTTCTTTCAAGACACAGTGTTTAAAAAACTGATGGACTTTTTGACTGGACAACTCTTGCTGGAGGATCTTGGTATTGTCCAGAATCAAGATGATTAAATAAATGACCCTTATAGAGGAGTTCTGTTCTTAGTTTCCTGTAATAGTACTTTAATATTGGCAGAGGTTTAAGGTTAAATTATTTTATCCATATTAAATAGCAGAAGATAAAAAAGCAGCTTTCCAAGTATGGTTTATTCACTTGTAGGTAAAGGTTCAATACTGTTTGTGTCCTAAATAAAAACCTTTACCTCAATTAAGGTCTCTTCCTTAACTTCCATAGCTTGGAATAGCTACCTTCTGCATGTTATCTAAGTTCAGATTAGACTTCTAAAAGTTAAAATGTAAAGAGTTTTGTTGTTTTTTTTTTTTTTCCTAAACTAAATTTTAGAAAATACTTACCTTGTGGATTACCTTGTTAAGAACTGTTTTAGAGCTTAGCTTCTGCAGAAGCTGGATATGTCCTGTAAGAATTGACCTATTAAATATTTTAAGCTATGTAGAAAACCTGCCTAATTATATGCTAGGATTTTTTTTCTGTCTAACTATTACTTGCATAATTATTGTGGGCAATGTCCTGTTGAGAGTAGAAAAATTAAATGGTGCTTTGCACATGCAATTTAGGTAGAGAGCCAAAGGTAGTCTTTACTTTTCTGCCTTGTGGTTGTTACCATGTTATTTTGCTTTAGTCTTGGGCTTCTCCATTGCAATGTTTCATAAACCTTCTCTTCTTCCAGATTGAGGACCAAGTTTCCTCATACTGATCAGCAAACAAACCCAGGTTTTGTGCTGAGTCCAATCATGCTGCAAAGAAATATAAGTGGGGAGAATGCCAGTATCAAGGTTTCAATAGAAATCGAAGAATTCCAGCAGCCAGTGACTTTCACATGCGATGGTATGTTCCTGCTTCTTGAATTAGAAATGCTTGTTAAAGACTGTGCACAGCCTAGGACAATGCCTCTCAGATGTTGTAATCCCTGGGTCTCAGGGACATGGGTTGTTTGTGAGAAATGTGGAAAAGGTAACTGAGGAAAAGCCTAGTTCTGGATCAGTGCCTCCATCAGAAAATATTCAGAAGTTAACAAACTGAAATACTGACTGTAAAAAAAGGAAAGTCCAGCAAACCAGAAGCACTATTCTGTCTATAGCTGGATGGAATAAAACAGTTTTTCAAGACTTTTTACTTCATAGTTATTGAGAAGATAGTGACACCGGGACAGAGATTTTTAATGTTTAATTTTTCATTTCAGCACTCTAATGTATTTCAAAATAAATTTTTGTAGGCTATCTAAAAATTCAGGCAAACTGCTGCTTGAAAATAGGAACAAACACTAAAGCTATCACTTGCCTTCAATACATGCTTATGAACATAAACACTAAAATAATACTTTTGGATGTGTCACAACTGGCTGTCCCAGTTTTGTGGGTAACCAGGAATATTGGTTTGGGGTGGACCTTTGAGGTTTGCCTGGTAGTACAACATAAATTCATACTCTCTGTGCAGTCTTGACTGTGCTGTGGTTGTATTTGTAACTGCATGCTGTCAAATTCTGGCAGTTGTGGGTGATAAAATAACTGGTAATATTTTTTTTGCCTCTATACTTCTGTAGTCTCTTGTCACTTGTGAGGGTTATCATTTGGATCTCAACTTCTGACAGTGTAGATGCTTCAGAGCTGGCTGTTCTCAAAAGATCTGGAGTTGTTCTGCTACTCACATGAACTTGCCACTCTATTGGAAAAACAAGCTCTCGGTGCATCAGTATTTTCATTCTGTGTTAATTTGCTGGACCTTACATTTATTCTGTGTTGATTTAATAATCTTTTGTTAAGAAATGAGGTGGATTGTAAATATGGCCAAGGAAGGTTTTCTGCACTTAATCCTTAAGACTACTCTTGTCTAATATTACGAGCTTAATCTTTTCCTACAAAAGGCTTTGGTAGGGTAACTAAAATGTCAGGACTTCAGCCCTTTGTTTCTAGTATTTTTTGTAAATAGCTTGGAATGTGCTTTGTATTCTAACCCCATCTATTTTCTTCTTTACACTTTCTATTCCCATCTTTTTTCCTGATGGTGAAACTAATCACAGTTAAACTACTTTTCTTCCATAGCTGGGAAAAGGTGGGTATGTGACTAGTAATAGGGGGTATTTAAGGTTATTCTCCACCTTTAATTCCTTCTCTTCTTGGTCAAAATGTTGCATACCTCAGCATCCTTATACTAGAGGTGCTTTACTTCAGTGTGGCTTTCAGTCTTGCTCAGAAGGAACTGCAGCCTCTCAGTGCTCTGACAACCCAGTTTGTCTAAAGGACTGAGGAGGGAAATGGATGAACTTTAGAGCTTATTTGGATTCATTCTGCATTCATTTATTAGACTTTGCATGGAAGTTTGCTCTGTCTGAGCAAACATTGTGTGTCAGCAAGGAATTAATGTCTTTGAATAAGATGTAGGGCAGGGAAAAGGTGGTGACATCTTTGCAGTCTGCGCTGGGCTTTGCAGGGCTGACAGACCTTTGGCAGTGCAGCCTGTGACTACAGCACAGAAACTATCCCTGCATGAATTATCACTGCATCTTTTTTTCTTTATCAACTACTGGATATATTCTCTGCTGAAGGTAGATTTCAACCAATAATAATTGAAACAGTCATAATGACTTGAAGTGTTTCTGAATTCATGCTTCCTCTCATTCCTTGTTGAACTTCACAAGGTCATTCTTCATATGCAGTCAGCTACCTTTGTGCTTGTAATAATTAATTATTTGTTAATGAGGTGAAGCACATGTGTTATCTTGTGGAAAATATTGTTGTGGCTTTACCTCTCTACCATATCTATCATAGTGGTAATATTCCTTTCTTTAAAAAAAATTGAGAAAATCAGGGAGGTCCCTGGAAGGAGAAAAAACCCCCATTCTGAAGGTACTGACAAAATATAAAATTGCTTTTATACAGCTTTTTTTAAACAGAATTTTGAAGCACTTAGTGATATTGTTCACAAATGATTTAAAGGAAATCATCAGAACCTGGGTAGGGAGGGCTAGAGAGTATTTTGTATTTGAACATTTGTGTAATTCAGACACATCTGTGTTTTTAGTCAGTGACAGCTGGTGGCTATGGGGCAATGGATTTTAGGGTTTACTGAGGTGATTATTTTGCTCTGTAGTTGCTGGAAGGAAGAAAGACTATTTTTCAGAATACATTTGGAGCCTGATTCAAAATTACTGGTAGCTAGGAGTTGCATTTTGCAAAGGCTGGGTGATGCTAACTGAGATCTGCTCTGTACTAAGTGACAACCTGGGCAAGTGGAAAGGAAAAAGGGAAAAGGACTTTCAGTAGGATTTACCTCAGCTGCAGCTGGTATTCAGTTCCTCAAAAGCAAAACAAATAGAGGAGTTCCATCTCCAACTCTTCAGATGGGATCATTTACCTATTTGAAGTCCTTGCTAAATAGGGCAAATTTATAATTTAAAAAAAAAGGCTATCCTCTCTCCTGCAGACTGTGTTTTTACTTCTGGTTAAGTGACTGACTACACTATGTCCTCATTTGTAAAGTTTTTTTGGGCTTTTATACTGGCAGGCAAGTTTTATAAGATACCTTTCTTGGTGAGAGACAAGTGAAGATCTCAAACTATGGCATTTAGGTGACAATAGAAGCATGCAAGTCTTCTCTACAAGGATAAAAATCAATTGCATTAAATGACTGCAATTTCTAGTGAACAGGAGTTAAAATCACTTGCTCTAGATTTGTATTTAACTTCTGGATATAATTTCTTTAAACAGTGAGTTCCCCTGTTGAGCTTATAATAATGCAGGCGCTTTGCTGGGTGCATGATGACTTGCATGAAGTGGACATTGGCAGCTATATCCTGAAAGTCTGTGGCCAAGAAGAAGTTCTACAGAAGTAAGCAAACTCTTTTTTCATTGATACTTAATTTAATGCTTTTTCATGACACAATTACTGGAAAGTGTATCTCTAATGATTAAATGTGTGAAAGAAACCTTTAAAATGTAAGGGAGTCACTCTTTGCACAAAGATCAGAAGTTTTTGGAGTTGCTCTGGGATACAGCAAAGCAAGTTGTCATCAACTCTGTTCTAATGCAGATGCATGTTTCTAGAGCATTTCTGTAGATAGATATTGTAGTTTTTGACCACTCTTTAAATATCAGAAACTGAAAAAAAATAAAAATCAACTGTTTTCAAACAAGCTGGGGGAGTTGTGGTTTGCAGGGTTTTGTTTGTTTCTTGGTTGGATTTTTGGTTAGTTTGGGTTTGTTTTGTTTTGTGGTTTTTTTTGTTTGGTTGGGTTTTTTTTTATTTTGTTTGGATTTTTGTTTGTTTGTTTTTTGTAATTTTTTTTTTGTAATTTTTTTCCAAAACTAATGGTTTACAAAGCTTCATTAGTTTTCTGGGTTAGAGTATTTGGCTTCAGTGTAACCACTGTTGTTATGAGCTTTAGCTGCACAAGTACAGCTATCTGTAATAATGTATAAAAACTTGTGCAGGAGTAAAAATCAGATCAAGGATGGCGTGGGGGTTGATTCACCATTTCCTTACTTCATGGCAACAGGTTGCCTGGAATGTTTTGTGTGAGTTTGTGGGAAAGCACTGCTTTGGTTGTGGCTGTAGCTTGCCTTTGTTTCACAGCAAGCACTGCATAGGAAGTCACGAGTACATCCAGAACTGCAGGAAGTGGGACACGGATATCAAACTGCAGCTCCTGACCCACAGCGGGATCTGCAGCGACCTGGCACGAACAGTGAGTACCTCCTGGTCTGCAGGAGACTGCTGGGCCCAAGGTGTCACCTTCTTGTGTGACTGGCAAATTAACACGTATGCCTGGTGTTGGAAATGCTTATCCTGTGAGGAAGTGAAATACATAACTGAATTTTCACAAGGCAAATTACATAAATATGGATAATGCCTCTTACTAGAACCTAGTATTTTATACCTGGAAAAAGTATGCAAGCAATTGGACTAAACTTGAGGCTTGAAAAAGAAGGAACAAATTTTAGAGTTAAATAAAAATTGAGAACAGTTTTTGAGTTTAATTAAATATGCATCAGACCATCAAAGAGGAAGGAAGGAGTATTTGGTGTCTGCATAGCTGGGCACTTGATGGCTCGCTCTTCCCTCTGTCCCCATGTGTACACATTTCACAGGCTGTTAAGTAGTTTTTTCTTTTCCCCTTTGAAGAGATCACCTTACATCTTTCCCCTTCAACACCCCAGGTGTTAGTGATTAATCTTCTAAAACAGTATGCATATTACAGAAAGGTGAGAACTGGACTTAGTACCTAATATTTTATTGCAGGAAGATGATGACAGGACACCTGTACATCTTACCAAACACCTCTACAAAGTAGAAAAGCTTTTCAGAGAACCTATCATAAGGTAATGTTTTGTGGTTACTTTAATAATCAAGTGCTGGTCACTGCTGCATTCCTCATCAAGGTTGTATTCTGTTCTGTTCTTGTATTTGTGTTCAATAGCTATTATTTCTTGCAGGTCTTCCATTGAAGAGCTTCTTGGGGTGTATCACAAGCAAGTTACCATAGCCCTTAAGAATGAGGTAAGGTCATTGTAGGTTATTGCTGAACCAAAAGTAGCATCACCAAATTCACTGACCAGGTGGCTGGGAAAAAGGCTTGCAGGTTTTCTCAGGGAAACTGAGAATCTGAACAAGTTGCCAAATGTGAAATTATAATCATGGGTATTTAGATTTCTGTTCTTCTTCCTGGCTTTTCTTGCAAACCAGTTACCTGATCATCACAACTAGAAATATATCTTCCAAGTCCTAGGGTGCAAAATAACTTCTGTCTCAAACATGCTGGAAGAGGTTAGTTCAGAAAAATAGGGAAAAGATCTGAATTCTGACTATGGTTGTTGTTGACAGCCATGAAGGATGTATTTACTAACACATAAAGATCTGCATGATGGAGAGCAAGATTGGTTGTGTACAATGGGAGTTAGAGCTGAAGCATGTTTGGAACATACAAGTAAGCTCTACACAAAACACAATAATGTCCTATTCTGTGTTATTCAATTAATTTAAAATACCCTGTCAAAAAAAATCTCTCTTTCAGTGTATGACAGGTAGCTTAAAGCAGCTTGAATGTTGAATAGTTTGGAGTAATATCCCATCTGCAAAAGCTTATGGATATAACATGCTTTGCTTATTTCTCAGAGGAGAAGCTGCTTTAACTGCTGATAGTAATGTAACTTGGAGTCTTACATGCTTAATCATTAGATAACTGTATTTCTTAACCAGTTTCTTTAAGAACAGTCTTGAAATTAATTGCTTAATTGCAATACTTTTCATTTCCACTGTGTTTGTTTGCCTCTCCAGGAATGCAGGTCTGAACAAGCTGCTGTCTGCTATTTCCATACTCCCTTAATATTTCTTAATTCCCTTGATGGTGATTCACCACGTTCTCAGGGGTAGTTTTGAACACAGCCTTTTTGTAGAAGGGAGCTGTTACTGCTCCCTGACATGGTGGTGGTTATTTTGCTTTGTGCTTGCAGCTGCTTCAGCTTCTTTGTTTAGCTGTGATTTCACAGGCTGAGATGAGGAATGCAGAACATCTCGATTCAGACTTGTGTTCTACTCTTTGGAGTCTTTTTGAGGTTGGGAGATGTAGTTTGTGGGTGGTGATGATTAGGTCCAAATAGCAGCAGTTCTGCATTTGAAATTTTTTCACTTCATGAAGTGAATTCTTGTAAATATTCGGTAGCTGAAGCTTGCTTATCCAAGTGAAGAAGGATAATCCATAAATAATTTGTACGTAGGCTTTGATTTCACATTATTGAACGCTTTGAAAGATATCAATTTCTTTTTATTGAGATTTGAGAGCCTATGAGGAAAATAGCAGTGGAAATTTCTCTTTCCATGTCACAAAGAAGCTGTTACCTTCAATTTGTTAGCTTTGGAAGAATGACTTAAATATTTACAGTGTCTTCTGACTTCTGTGGTTATTTTCTTACCAGAACAGTTAATTGTTGCCAAGTAACTCTCAGTTTAAGAACTTTCTGATTCAAATGGCTCCTTTGCTATCCATTTGTAGAAAGGCCACAAGAATATATCAGGGAGAATGGTGGTTGGGAATCAATTTACATCTTAGTGAGAAAATATTGCAATAATTATTCTTCTTATTTAGTTGCAAGTTCTCAGAAGTTATTGTGAAGGAAACCTGTACATAAAGCCTTTAAAAAGTAAACCATTATTTTGAAGCCAATGTTCTAATTTTCTACATGTGTTCTTGAAAATTGGGTGGAGATTTTCCTTGCATTAGAAAACAAACCCCAGGAAACCTAGGATAATTTAGATTCCACTCAAGTGGCTGTTCTTCTATGGAAAGAGTTAGAAGGAAGAGAATATTAGGAGCAGCTCAACTTTGCCTTAAATAGCCTACAGAAGTATATTAAAGTGAAATGAAAAAGATTAGTTCCATCATGAAAGCAGTACTGTAGTGTAAGTAGTAGAAGTGTCAGTGTAATTTAAACCTATATCTCTGCTGGCTGAAATTGAAACACAGCTTCTTTAGCATTGCTTCCTCACACTAATTGAATCTTCTTATTTGAACTGCGCTTTCTTTTTAGGCCATGAGGGAAATTGAGCTTAGTATTTCATTAGAAAATAACTGTTCGCTGACACTTAAATAGAAAAATGGTTGGGAATCTCCTGTTGTTTCCTGGCACCCCATTCTAGGATCTGTACTACAGTCTTTTTGGCATTCATAAGGAAGTTCTCAATATTGAGGTTTTTCTTTATTCCAATCATTACTCCACAGTTTAATGTAATGGAGATATGCATCTCATAGTGACGTTTTCTTGGCAATTCATTAAAAAACGTTAAAGCAATACTGGGTTTCACAATTGTGATCAGATCAATCTGTTCTCTCATACATTCCTTATTAGAACCAGCATAAAGCAGTAGATCATGTAATTAAGACTGTCAGAAAAATCTGTTCTACATTGGATTGTGTAGAGACTCCTGCAATAACGGAATCAGTGAAGAAGCTCAGGAGGGCTGTTAATCTCCCAAGGATTAAAAATGCTGAGGTAAACTTTCACTCTGTAAATTGCATATTTTAACTGATAAATACTATTTCACAGTCTTTAGTAGCTGGGAATAGCAGCAATACTTCTGTAAGGGTTATGTTGGGATTTTTTGTTGGATTTTATTTATTTATTTTGCTTCACACCTTCCGTTTATTTTGACATCTTTCTGCTGTTAATGCATTAATGGCTTGCTTTGGGAATATTTTCCTTTTCTAAACAGTGACTCTTTAAGAACTAGTTTTAAAGTACTGTTTTCTGGTTCTATAACAAGAAACTTGTGTCACTGGAGATGCCACTAAATCTGACTGAGGGGAACTGACAGGAGCTCATGCTGTCTAAAATTAATGCAGTTATGCTTTAAAGGAGGAATTGACATAATGTATTTTTTCCCAGGAGTGTTTGTGACTAGCAATAGCATCTTAAAACTCTTAACTGTTCATGTTCCAGCATTCCTGAGCATAAGGACAAACCCAAAATCTCTCAAATAGCATAGAATTTGATGATGCAACTGCCTTATAATGAGTGGTTCACTTGAGCAGAATGGTCTCAAGTCGTGTTGTCAAAAACAGTCATTAAGTGGAGAAGTGTGCAAATAAAAAAGCTGAATAATCTTATAATGCTATTTTTGTTGTCCTGCTGCCTTACCAGTGGCAATTCACGTGATGCTCTATTTGCTTTTGGCTTCATCAGTTCAGTGATGTATTTGTAATACTGAGCAGAAGACAGATAAATATAGTTGTCACAAGAACTAAAATTCTTGCAGGGAAGTACAGAAGACATAAAGACAACTTAGTGAAATACAGCATATTTTTTCAGTGTTTGCTTTTTGATAGGAGAAAGCTGTAGAAATAGATTGTAGTGTACAAAAACCTCCCAAAAGTAAAGTTGCTCCAGTAGAATTTGAAGAGGGTGAGATTTTGTGAATAAAACCCTGCAATTATTTTATGATGGACATTGGCTTACACAGTAATGTGTATGAAGGCGGGTAGGACTGCTTTCAGAAATAAAATTGCTATAAATGTTGGAGACTGTTGCATCATAATCTTTTGTAAGATATTGTTTTTTAAGATTTGGTTTTATTATTTTAAAAGTAATTCTTTGTGGTTGGAAAAAGTGACCACGTTTTTTGTAAGAATGTGAAATTTTTTGATGTTCAAACTTCAAGTTGAAGATGCTCAATGAGTACACGAAAAGTTTAAGGAGAGCTTTCATTCTTCTGCAGCACTTGTGGCAAACTTCTTGGGAAGTTAGAAATTCACTGGGGTTTGATTTTAAACCACAAGCTTAGTTTTCATTAAAAAGTTTAGTTTTATCCAGACTTAAATTTGGCATGAAACCCTTCCTGATTAGAAGGGAGTAAATTCCTATGGTTGGTTTGTCACCTCTTGGTTTCAACAGTGTCTTTGTTGAGACTAGACATTGCTGTGATGTTGCATCATGTTGAAACTTCCATTTTAGCAGACCAAGAAGCAAACAAAGATAGTACAAAGTAACAGTCCTTACTGTTTGTTTTCTCAGTTTTTTAGTATTTTTTAATTCAGTAAATTTATAACTCTGCCAACAAAAGATACCAACCAGATGCCACAAACAAATAAAAATGTTTAAAGCTGTTCAGATTTAAATTACTGGGCAATAAGCTAATGACCTCTGCTTTCATCCATAACAGCCCTGAGCAAGTTTTATCTCTACCTAGAGAAGTTAGAGTATCCTGAGCAATATTCCAATGTACTGTGTCTTTCTGGACTTTATAAAGGATGTCAAAACAGTTGACTTGAAAAAAAATGAGCTTTTGAATTTGGTGAATACGTGCTGCATCATATGGAAATTGTGATGCTCTTAGTTAACTCTTGAGGAACTTTGAAAAGATGTGTTACATAAACTGAAATATGAGCCTAATTCAGATACTTCATTTTTTCTGTATAAGATACTTAATAGCTGTGGAAAATTAATGTGGATTTTCAGTACTGAAATTTCCTCTGACTTTATTGTGTAGGTATCCTTAAAATGTGGTGATGACAATAGCAAGAGCCCCTCTGGTGAGTGAAGTTCTTCAGCTTTTATTTAAAATGTCTTTTGAGGTGGCTAATTTAGGAAGAAATGCATAAATAAAATAATTTATCATTTAGGTTCGCTGCAGCCTGAAAACCCTCTGAAAGTGAGTATAGACCAGTTAACAAGAGCAGTTGAGGCCCTTCTGCAACTCCACACGAATTCCTGTAGCAGTGCAGCAGCAATTTCTCCAGAAGAGAGTAAGAGCACCAAGGAAGCTTGGACTGCCACAGAACATCTCCAATTCACAATATTTGCTGCTCATGGAATTTCTTCTGGTTGGGTGTCAAAGTAAGTGACTTACTTATCGTAAAATTCCCCCTTTTATAGATTTTTTTAAAAATGTTTTAATTTTTTTTTAATGTTTAACCATTTTTCCTTGTCCAGTTATGAAAAATACTACTTGATTTGTTCTCTGACCCATAATGGAAAAGATCTGTTCAAACCTGTTCAGTCCAAGAAGGTTGGCACATACAAGAACTTCTTCTACTTGATTAAGTGGGATGAACTGTAAGTGACTTTAGCCTGTTAAAGCTCAATAAAATGTTTTGTTCTAGCTAGCTACTGAATACAGTCATTCAAGCAACTCTTGGTTCTAATTCCATTTCAAGCATCCAAAGAGCAATTAACTGATCAAAATCAGAAATATTTTTCCAAATGGTATTTCATTTTAAAATGAGCACTGAAATATCATTTCATTAAAGGGGGAATGGAAATGCTGGACAAGTGCCCTGTGCTAATGTGTTTGTAGCATACAATTCCAGGGAGTTGGGAAAGTCATAACATTCCTTGCAATGGGAATGGCTTGTGCTTCTTTAAGAGGGATTAAAGAGCAAAGCTTGCTTGTATGTACTGCTCAATTTATGTAAATGGAGAGGAAGAGCAACTCACTTTTATTAACCTGAATGTTGAATCAGTTTTTGTTCCAAATACAGAGGGTAGAAAGGAAGAAGGAAGAGCATGTAGAGAAAAGATAGGGAGATAATGGCAGTTGGTATCTGATAACTGAAAGGGAAACATGTTTCATTATCTGTGCACAGCTTTATCTCTGCTACTTGAGTTATCAGGCAGCTTGTCATAGCTGAAGCATCATGTGAGCTCCATGGTGCCCCATATCTATTCTCCTGACTGTTTTTAAAGGTCAGAGATAGACGAAACATAATACCCTGAAAGTTCGTGGTGAACACGTGGTGAATTATTTCAGACCAGCAAGAGAGTTTCTAGAACACCTCCCTTCAGAGCATACTCCAACTACCTTTTTTTCCTGGTGATGCATGAGATTAATTGTCAGATCTTTTGCTGGCAAGTATTAATGTATTAGAGTGAAAGGTCTGCTAGATTGCTTAAAAGCTGCTGACAACAGTGCTAGTGCTTTATGGTGCAGTTGTCAGGTTTTACAGAGAAATCAAACTGAAAGAACATTTTGAGACAGTAAAAGCAGTGTAAACAAAAGTGGAGGCTTGAATAGCTGAGTGAGGTATATATTCCTCAGCTGCTTGCTTTTTAGTTTTTGTACCATTTAGAATTTAACTTTCAGTAGTTCTTAATAGATTCTTTCATTTGGTTGGGAAATCACTGTAAGCTGACCCTTTCAATCTGAAAAATTAGGAGGTGGCTAACACAGAATTCTGTGTGCCCTTCCTAGTGAGTGAAGTGGGAAAACTGGTTATGCTGGGCAGGTCAATTCTGTGCAAGGAATGTGATTTAATAGACAGAGATTAAAAACGGTTGTTCCAAATCTGACTGCAATGCAGACGTGCAATTTAGCAGGTTTAACAAACTATTGGTGTGGGAAATGGAGTGAAATATGATTGCATGGATATTTAACACTTGTTCTTCAGTGTTAATTGACTTTTTGAAAGCAAGAGGCATAAATGGATTATATGGATAAGCCTGTAACTTACTAACTGCTGCCTTTTTTCTAATTGACTTATTTTTAATACTTTTATTTTGTAGAATAATTTTTCCCATCCAGATTTCACAGTTGCCTTTGGAATCACTCTTATGTCTGACTTTGTTTGGAATCCTAAATCAAAGTAGTGGGAGTTCCCCTGACTCAAATAGGCAGAGAAAGGGCCCAGAAATTTTGGGTCAGGTTTCTCTACCTCTTTTTGATTTTAGGCGGTAAGTATCCAAAACATGGGTAAGAGTATCAATATGATTTGCTCTGTGTAAAACTTCCTCCACACCCATAACTATAGAAATTGCCTCTCTGATAGTGATTATAGTAGGCCATGATAAAGGTAAGAATTATAAACTGTACTGATACAGAAAAAAATACATTTCATTAAATAGAGGACAAAATGTAGGATTTCCATCTAACTGGCTGAAAAAACTTTACTGCTGGAGGAAGTTGAATATTGATTGGATGATTATATCCCAGAATATTCTAAAATTATTCCTTTTGATTTGGAGCTGGATTTATTTTAAACAATTTAAACACAGGGATAATTAACAAGTGTGTTAAACTGGTGGCATATTTCTGGTTTGAACTGGCTTTCCTTCAAGTACAGCTGCTTGATGCTGTTACATGTTTTTCACTAAGAATGAAAAGCTTGCTGTAGCTTTCCTAAGCTGAGTGTTTCTGGATTGGTTCAAGTTGCTTTGTGCTTCCAACTTTGATTGCAAAGTGCATTCCAAAATGCTTATCACTTGGGCAGCTACTCAGTGAGACATTAACCAGTAGGCTTGAACCACAGGTGCCCAAATTAGACATTTTGTTGCAGAAGCCATCACACCATTGTGAAACAGCTTCTGCATTTATGCCTAAGGTTTCCTATTTATGTTAGGTCTTACTGGAAGTTTAAATTGTCAAGCAAGGCTGCAGAAAGGCAGCCAAATCTTTCCTGGACAGTTAACTGCTGTGTCTTGCTTGTGGCTGTTTCATGTGCTCTGCGTCCTCTGGTTCTGGATTTGACTTTACTTGTTCTGCTTTCTCTTTTGTTTGGTGATGATTCCAACAGCTTGAGGGTGTCACAGGGTTTAGGATTTTCTGCATTTCAAAGACGGCCTGCAGCTGCTTTCAGTCTCCACCAAAGCTTGGATTTCTTGTCATAAATTATTCTTATTTCAACCTTCTGTCTAAATGTTGCATTTCAGTCTCCTATCTAAATACCATATTTCACAGTACTTGAAAACAGAGCTTTTGATTTGAATTGCAAATTTATTCTGTCTTCATGGTGTTCTCATAGGAGTTTGTTTGGGAGAAAACCATATTTTCTGTTTATGCAGAGCACTGCAATGGTGTATGTTGTGCCAGAGCTTACTGAGTGACATGTATGTAGCAGCTGTAGAGATGCTTCTGGTCTAATCCACTTGCAGGCCACATAAATTAAATCCAGACCTAGGTAATTAAACTTGGTAGCCAGATATTCCAGTTACGGTTGAAAATATTATCAATGGCAGGCAGGAGCTACAACTTGAAACTAACTGAAATATAGGGAGAACAGAACTGGTCATGTATATGTTTTGGAAGAATCCATGGCCAAGTTAAAATTCCTTCTGCTGAAGTGCATGTGGAGAGGCTTAAAACATCATTACTTGAGGATGAGACAGAAGGCTGTGGCAACTGTATTAAATTGGGGAATTATTAAAAAAGAGTAAGCTGTTCAGTTGTGCTTTAGCGGCACGATTTGGTAATCTTTATTGGCATGACAAGCTCCTAGTTAATCAATATTTACATATAACAACCTGTTCTTTATTTGAAATACATATAAACCCTAAACTGTCTTTCAAAATATACTTAAGGCTTGCCCTTCAAGCAATCTTTTGAGCAACATTTTGATTTTAAAAGACTGATAGAAGTTTTCTGTACCTAACATTCAACACTTAATTGATTTATGAAATATCTTCTCTTGTGCCCTACTACAGTTGGAAATGGTATTAATGTTGGGAATACACTGGCAAATGCAAATGTCATTTGATGTGCCCTTGCAGATCAAATGGTAATGTGGGAAGTCCAAGCAAATGGTGATGCCTGTAAGATTTATATGCCTGGGCCTTTTTTCTAGAAGCTAAGAAGAGTGTGTGTGTTCAGTTTTTTTTCTCAGAGGCAACAGTATTCGTTTTCTGACTTAAAGAACAGAGAGCACCTAATTTATCTGTGTCAACTAAATCAACACTGAACTTTTTCCTTTGTCTTTTCCACCTAAAAGGTGTGTGAAGCCCTTTAAAACACTTAAAGTACAGATGACAGCCAGCGAAAATCAGTTAATTAGTTTGACAAGTAATACCTTGATGAAATAAACAGACTGTGATACTAATAACCTGTACATGTTCTTTTCTCAGATTGTTAACTTGTGGGACAAAGCTGTTGCAACTGTGGACCTCATCACACCCGCATCATGTGTCAGGGATGGCCAGTAAGAAAGGAAATATGGAAAGAGTAGTATTGCAGGTTATACATAATTCTGATTTATTCTATGCTTTGTTTGAATATTGTGACTTGTAAGTCATATTAGATAAATGTATTGGGGAGAGGGAAAGTACTGCTAAGTAAATATTTGAAAGTCAGTATAAAATAGTGATTACTAAAGTGTAAGGGCAAACAAATAATGGGAAGCTCCTCGAAGTCTCTATGAATATGTTATGGAATAACTGTCTGGAAGTAAGAGAAATCAGAAGTGCTTTGGTGTTACATGCTGTCAGTACTGGGAGACAATGTTTTTGAAATCAATCCATAGAAATGCATGTTGAGATGGGAGTTGTCTGGACACAAGCAGTAGCAATTCCAGCTACTTTACAGAACATAAGCACCTCTCTCCATTCAGAGCTCAAATTTCCCTCCAAAGAGAAGGTGCCTTACTAGGCATGGCTCAGCAGTCCCAAAACATGGCCTGAGTCAGTGATTGGATGGAAACCACTGGTGTGGGTTTGAACAGTTCTGTGATTATCTCTGCTCTAAGCATTCTCACTTCTCTTCTGAGGAGTGCTGCAGCCAGTGCATTGTGCAATAACACAGCTCTACATTTAGGAACCCTAGTCATGTAGAAGAATTGAGATGGAAAAAAATATTCAGCAAACAGTATCTGGGGACTGTTGCTTTTGTAGAACTAAAGAGCTCAGATACCCAAATATCTGAGGTTGGTGGAAGGGTGAGCTTTCTTCTGCTTAAGGACTTGCATCATCTTATTTCTTTTTTTTTCAGATTGACTTCCCATCCCATGCTTTTGATATTGAATATAAAATGCCTCAAGCTGCAAAGACTACTATGCATCATTCTGTAGAAACATTAGAAAAACCATTGAGAGAACGTCTCCTTGCCATTCTCTCCAAGGATAGCACCATTGGGTACGTCCATCTCTGCCAGCTGGGCTCTTTTTGTGCATGACAGTGTGTAGCTAGGGTATGGAATGCTTATAGATTCTTAAGTTTCTGTAATTTTTTTAATATATTTTGAAGACCTGTAGAGACTTAAACAAAAGAGAGATTGAATTAAACATGTGAAATCACGGTACTGACTTAATGAATTTCCTTGGGCTTTACATGGCTGGTGCTATAATAGTTTCGCTAAGTAAGACTGCTGCCCCTTAGCCTGCCTCTTATGCCTCTTATAGTCACCTGTTCCTGCTTGGCAGTTTCTTAGTTCCAGGGAGCAGTGGCAGTCTCAGTAGTGGCAATTCATGTGCCACAGAAGCTTTTCTGGCAGCCTTTTCTACTCATCTGCACCAAACTAACATGGATGTTTTTGGTTTATTTGAGATTATACTAAAACTTTATTTTGTCCTGCCCAAATTATAAATTTGAACAAATGTTTCCATAATGGTTGGGGCTTTATTTGGCTTCTTGTTTTACTTTTGTGGAGAAAATAGTCATTTCAATGTGTTAAGTTATCTGTATGAAGACAACAATCAGTGGCATTGGGGTTATTCAGGTGATAGTTTGTCATATGCATTATAAACTGAAATGCTCTTATCTGCAGGCTGTCGAAAGAAGATAAAGAATTTTTGTGGGAGAAGAGACATTATTGTCATAACCATCCTAACAGTCTACCAAAAATACTGGTTAGTGCCCCTCACTGGGACTGGGCAAGTCTTCCAGAAATATATTCGTTACTTCATCGGTGGCCTCCTTTATCACCCTTAGCTGCACTGGAACTACTTGATTCAAAGTAAGAGCTTTACACTTTCAGTATAAATAAACTCTCAGTGTTTTGTTCAGCATTAAGTGACTCTTCTTTGGTAGAAGATCCTGGAATGGTGTTCTGTGGGGGAAAACTGCTGAATTTCTTGTGGCAAAAGTTAAGTGTTTTTAAAATTTTAAAGAACCCCATTCTTACTTTATTGATGTAGGCTTAACCAAGTCATGTGGTGAAAGCACAGCAACAGTGGTTACGGTTCTGAGGTTTAGCATGCAACAGGACAGGAATTTATACAGCCAGAGTTTTGAGAGGTTTTGAGTGTGCTTGTCCTAAACATGCACATGCAGTTGCATCTTATGTGATGAAGGGCCTCGTACTTGTAGGTCCGTTACTGAGCTTTTAAAGACTTTATGTGGATGCTTTTCTATCTAGCTGATCTCAAAAAAAGAATAAGAAAAAAAAATCCTTCGTGAACAGAGAAAACTTGATGTGAGTTTGTGGTGACTTTCTAGGTTTGCTGATCAGGAAGTAAGAAATACAGCTGTGAACTGGATAGAGACATTGAGTGATGATGAGGTAACAGATTTCCTCCCTCAGTTTGTACAGGTAAGACTTTCTGCCTACATAGAGGTTTGAATATTTCTAGTTCCTGGAAACCCAAAGGAATTACTTCTGATTAGTAGCGGAAGTGCGGTTGTGCGCCTCTTAACTAAGGCACAATAGTTTGAATAAATAATTGCTTTGTGACTGTCCAAAGTATTTGTGGTAATTCTGTCTGTGTGTTAGTTACAAAATACATCTTCATCAAGAATTAAATGCAGACATGATTTATGTAATTTCCATTGTATTCAGGCACTGAAGTATGAAACCTACCTTGACAGTGCTCTTGTGAAATTTCTTTTGGCTCGGGCACTGGGAAGCATTCGGATTGCGCACTACCTGTACTGGTAAGGGGCTCTTTGTTCCATTGCTCCTGTAATGTATGTGCCACAAGACTAATATTTCCAGATAAAAAATCCTTCTTAGCATCATCATTCAATAACATAACAATGACTGTTATGAATGGGGATTATACAGAATGTAGATCCTGGATGTTGGTTTGGTTTTTTTAATGAAAGAACAGATAGTGCCTCTACAAAACACAAATTCTTGTCTTTTCTTGCCTTTATATCAGTATATTTCTATTCTGTATGTCAGTAATTTCAGACAGATATCAGTAAAATCAGTATATAGTACTGATTCTCTAAAATATTTTAATGTCTTAATATTGCATTGTTTGTTGTATTTTCCATAGGAAAATTTAACTTATATCTTTTATTTCAGGCTTCTTAAGGATACACTGTATGATACAAAGTTTGGTGTAAGGTATGAGCAAATTCTTGGAGCTTTTCTTTCAATCTGTGGAAAACGGCTGAGGGAAGAGCTGGAGAAGCAGACCAGGCTAGTGCAGCTCTTTGGAATGGTAGCAGAAAGAGTGAAGCAAACAAGTGGATCTGCTCGGCAGGTGTGTATATATATTCAATTCAAAACTAATCCACTTAATTGTCTTTTTTATCTAAATTAAAAATATATAGGAAGATTTATGAACCTGTTGCTCTGCAAAGCTTAATGAGGTTGATGTTTTTGTCAAGTTTGTCACCTGAAACATATGGTGGTGAGGTGATAGGGCAAGATAGTATAGGATGGTTTCTGTGTCTGATCAACTGGAAATTAATTTGAGATTAGTACTGCTGAAGAATAATCTCATCATGCAAAAGAATGGGATATCTGATTTCGTGCTGATAATAGAACTTAGAGTTTGATGGAGTAGGATGCTGTCATCTTGTTCAGTCAAAAAAAAAACCCCACAAACGTGTGTGATGAGTGTTACATTGCTAGGCTTAGGTATTTTTAATAGCTAAGCCAGCAGCTATAGTTTCTAGCATTCCTTTGACATAAAGTAGTGCCTTCAGGGTAACTTTGTCCAGAAGTTTTCTGTAGATGCTTCAGTTAGGAAAATGTCAGCTGAATTTTCTTTTTGTCTGCAGGCTGCCTTGCAAAATGGCATGGAGCGTGTGCAGTTGTTTTTCTTGAAGAACAAATGCCGTTTGCCTCTCAATCCCAGTCTTGTGGCAAAAGAGTTAAATATTAAGGTACTGCACATTCACCGTTTCAAAACCCTTTTGTAAAAATTACATCTAGATAAAGCTTTTACAAATGAAAAAAATCACTTCAAGTGCTTGAAAGCTCTGTATGCTGTGGTGATGGGGTTTAATCAAAAATGCTGGTTGAATAGGCAGCAAAATTCGCTGAGCAAAGATAAAATGTGTTTAAATACAGTGCAAAACCAACAAAGGCACTTGTGTTAAAAAATATAGACATCTATCTGTAATAATTTATTACATCCTCAGACCCTGTCTCCTGAGACCAGCAATCCTGGTTTATAGCAAAGCAGGGGACTACTCAAAGTGCATGAAAAAGTCCTGTGTGCATTAGCAGTCAAAAGAGGAAATTGACCAGGAATGTTAAGTTCAAGCAGTGAATAAACCTTGTGAAACACATACCTGTTACTGATTGTGTCCAGAGATGCTGGGGAGGGAGGCAGCTTTATTTTATTGTGAAGGTCCAGCAAGTAATAATGTAGGAGAAGCAGGTAAATTATTTTTCCAGAATTCTGCAAGGTTTGACAATATCTGCTCTACCATAGTCTTGATTATATCATCATGCATGACTGAAAACCTAAAGGTTTGTTAACGCTTGAACTAATCCTGTGTTTGAGAGACAGCTCATCTCGCTTCCCTTCTCTACTGTAACTATTAAATCATGAGAGGGACTTGAAAGCAGATAAATGAGAAGATACTGTGAAACACAAAAATACATTATTTTAATACATCTTCTAGGTTTCAAAAAAAAGCTGCTGATAAAATATTTATCCATGTTTTATTCACTCTTCCCTTCAGAATGTATAAAACGTCACTGTGCAGCACAGTTGGCTTTTGTACAAGAATTCAACAAATAACAGCCAAAGGGCTCGTTATTCAAAGGCAGCACGTATTCACCACAATTGAAATGTTAAAAGTCTGAATAGACACATTGTGTGTCAAACCTGCTTGTTGTCAGAATGTCTTGTTTTCTGGGCTAGCAGGAATAGTCCTTTCTGACCATTGACACTAATCTACTTGCAGGCCTGTTCTTTCTTCAGCTCCAATGCAGTACCACTCAAAGTTGCACTGATAAATGCAGACCCGCTGGGAGAAGAAATTAATGTGATGTTTAAGGTAGGCCTTATATGTGTATTGGAGAAAAGAAGTTGAATGACAATCACTATTTCACTGGTCTCAATTAATTTTAGCATCGACCAATAAGCTTAGTTATTCCATGAGTTTGCTTCTGTGTATCTAGAAAGCAACATGTGAACACACCATAAAACATAAAAATCTACCATATGTGAAAGTTTAATTGTAGCCTGTTTCTCTTTTAAGTTTACTGTGTCACTGGTTAACTTTTATTTTTCCATTTAAGGTTGGAGAAGATCTGAGACAAGATATGTTGGCTTTACAAATGATTAAGATCATGGATAAGATCTGGCTGCAGGAGGGACTGGATCTAAGGATGGTTATCTTCAAGTGTCTCTCAACTGGAAAAGACAGAGGTGCTAAACCAGATGCTGCCTTTGATCTTTGCCTTCCCCCTTCAATTTCTTGTCACACTGATAGAGAAAAACCTCTGAGCAGAAGGTGCCAAGGAACAGTTCCACTGCAAGGAACTTCAGTACTTGAGAGTATAATAAGTTAGATTGTTCTGAATTTCCTGATGGCTGAATGGCATCCAAATGTGTTTCTTCTCTTCAGCTTTCTGTTGTCAATGAACAGTGGGACAAAAAATACAGTGGTAAAAGCTAAGGTTGCTCTTGATGCTCTTACTGCAACACAAGAAATTAATGGTCCTATAGCAATCCTTATTCTGAAAGTTTAATTATGGTGAAAGCATTCCAATGCAAACCAAAATGCTGAAGTGTTTTGAATCTGCTGCAATTGAGACAGGGAGTATGGTTCTTGTACTGAAACGTGCAAAAAGAAGAAAAATTTAAACCAGCCCTTGCCATGCACACACACTATCCCCCAGAGTTAGTGTCATGCTGGTGAAAGTTCCTTGGCAATATGAGACTGTCTCTGGGGTTTGAAAGTAGGTCACAGAACTCTGAGTGTAAGTACTGCCCTGCACCTTGAACTTGCTTTTTGCTAGTTTTAGCTAATTCTCCAGAGCTAGCCAATAGAAACCAAAGTTATTTAAGAGGATAAAGAGTAACTTAAGTATTTCTTCAGTCAGATGAACAGCATGACCAAAACTCTTAAATACATGGAAAAGATGGAAGTCTAGGTTGGAAAAACTAAGCAAAAAGCTTCTATTTATGTAAGATGTGCTTTTTAGAGAAACAGATGGCTTTTCCTCCTACTCTGAATGATGATTTATGTAGATTTTTTTTCTTGCTGCTAATATTAGTGTCTTTAATGTACTCAAAAGATTAAAGGGGAAAAGTAAATGGATGTAAATTACAGATGTACCTGTAGTAGCTCTTGCCAAGATAGAACTGAAATTCTGTTAATCAACTAAATGTTTTCGTTTTATGATTTAGCTCTACAAATATTTTTAGTAAATTATATCTCCAAAGTAAGGCTGCATATAAAGCCCACTGTCTGGTCTGTTTCACCACTTGACAGCAGATAAAGTTACTAGCTTATTTCACTGTCAGTGTGTGAGAATTGTCAGCACCAAAGTATTTTGCCCAAATTAGACTAATAGGGGTTCATGTGATAGAAACTAATTGAAAGTATAACTTAAGTGTGCATTATAGCAACTGTAAGTAGTTGTAGTTAAGTAAGCTAAGTTGGATTGCTACATGTGTTTCATGGTTTACTTTGTAACATAGTCTGCAGAAATGCTTAGGGGACTAATAGAATTGTTTTTACACCTAACTGGGTTTTGAAGGAGGTTGGTCTAGGACTGTAAGATTCATCATTGTTAGGAAAGTTTCTACCAAATAATAAAAATGCAGCATAACTTAAGGAGATTGCTAAATGCACTTTATTTTATTCTTTATCAAGGCATGGTAGAGCTTGTTCCTGCTTCAGATACACTTAGGAAAATTCAAGTGGAATATGGAGTGACAGGTTCTTTTAAGGACAAGCCTCTGGCTGAATGGTTGCGGAAGTATAATCCTACAGAGGAGGAGTATGAAAAGGTAACTTTTCAACACTGGGGTTTTTTTTAAGACCTTTTGAAAGGGCTAAGTACAATCTGATGAAAGAATGAAATTCATATTCCAGGTCTTCCAATGAAGTTTTTGGTTTGTATATTTAAGAATTGTTTTTTCTGTACTTGAAAAAGAGCAAATTAAAATCCCCCCCTATAAAAAGGAGCCAAATGGATTCTCAGGGTTTTCATCAAGAGTTTTTATTGGATATAGAAAAAATGTATTTTAAATTTAAGTCGGGGGGAATTAATGGCTACTCTTATTGTAGTTCAGGAGCAGTAGCCTCTTCTTGTACACCTGAGATTCAAAAATTAAAATATTTTTTGGACTATAATGCTGTTACAATACATTGGAAATACAAGTCTTGTACCCTTTTCTTTGCTAACGTAGTTTTGTGATTTGTCTTCAACTCCACTTTTCTCTTTCATTTATGTAAAAAATAAAATAACCATTTTTGCTGGAGAGTGGGATATCAAGAGATTTTGGCAAAGCTAACTATTTGAAGAACAGTACTGGGGGGAAAAAAAAGGGGAAAAGTGAGTCTGTTTTGTCTGGGTTGGATTTTGTACTCATCAAGATTGACTCTTGCCTACATGAATTATGTTTTTCCACTAATATTTGATCTCAAGTCACTTCTTTTCTCTCCCTCCCAGGCTTCAGAAAATTTCATCTACTCTTGTGCAGGATGCTGTGTAGCCACATATGTCCTGGGAATCTGTGACCGCCACAACGATAACATAATGCTCCGGAACACCGGGCACATGTTTCACATTGACTTTGGAAAGTTTTTGGGACATGCACAAATGTTTGGTAGCTTTAAAAGGTATTTTCTGTACCTAAGCAATGTAGAGAATGAAGTGATTTTTCTTTCCAAGTGTTGCTCTGGGAGATTTGCTGTAGGTTCAGTACCATATGAATGTGCTGTGTAACTGAGACAGCGCTTGGGAGAGGAGCCCAACCCAAACCCATGAAATGGCATTAATGGAATATTTAATATCATTACCTCAGGGTGGGGATGGAGGACAGCAGGAAGCACATGACAATGAAGAGACCTAGTGATGAACTCACAATTCTGTGCTTTTTGAACAGGGATCGAGCTCCTTTTGTGCTGACATCAGACATGGCTTATGTAATTAATGGTGGGGAAAAACCCACAATTCGCTTTCAGCTGTTCGTGGATCTCTGCTGCCAAGCTTACAACTTGATAAGGAAACATGCCAGCCTCTTCCTCAACCTACTTTCATTGGTAATCATTTTTCACATTAAATTGAAACTTCATAGAAACTTGATAGATGCTGGGTTGTATTAAAAACTATGCTTTTTATGCTGCAGAGATTCATAATGCAGGCTTTTTTTAAAAGCCAGAAACACCTGATCTACTTTTTGGGAAGCTTTATTTGGAATCTTTTAAGCTTTTTTTACTGCCTACCTCTTTCTTGAAAATTTAAAACTAATACACTACAACAAATCACACTGCAAAGAGTTTTTAACTGCTTTTAATTCAGCAGAAATAGTGAATAACTGCTGATTATAAATAATTGTTGTCTATTGCTATTAGTATTTAGCAATTTAGTGTAGCTACAATTGAATTTGAGGGTCTAAGTCTTAATCATTTCAGTATAAAATCATAATGGGTTTATTTCATTAAAACTAAATTTCAATTCCTTGTAGATGCTTTCTTCTGGGTTACCAGAACTAAGTGGGATTCAGGACTTGAAGTATGTCCAGGATGCTCTCCAGCCCCAAACAACAGATGCAGAAGCCACCATTTTCTTTACAAGGTACTGGATAAGGGAAAACTATAATATCTCCCAGTATCATCCTCTTAATGGGAGATTTCTGACAGGAAAAAATGTACCAGGGTTGGTTACAAACCTGTCTGTACAAGTTGAGCTATTACATTGTACAATCATAAAGTGTCAGTTAACTACATAAGTAAGATCAATTACATATAAGAGTAATACTTGTGCTAAAATACCTTGCAGATTTTAGGGATGACCTTGTGTGGAAAATTGGTTTAAAGTGCTGAGAGTAAATAATTCTGTTTGGCTGTTTAACACTTATGTTTTGAATACATCCTAAATAGTTTAATAGCAGAGTATATGATGGAAAGCATTGTAAAGAAGTTCTCTCTTGGAGAAGTGCTTTTGCACGCTGGGGAGAGAGGGATGATGCCCCAGTGTAAGTGGAGGAGTGCATACAGTGTAACTGAGATGTTGCTACATGTTAGAAAAGTGTTACTGTACTTCAGCTATGCAGGGGAAACTGCAGTGGTGTGCGTACAGCTTAGAACCATAGAGAAGTTTTGGTAGGAAGGGACCTTTAAAGGCCGTCTATGACCAATCCACCTGCAATGAGCAGGAACATCCTCAACTAGGTGGACTTCTTCAGAGAACTGTCCCAACATCTACAACCTCTCTGGGCAACCTGTTTTGGTATTTCACCACTCTTACTGTAAAAAAAAATTCTTTCTTATATCTAATCTGAATCGATCCTCATATACTTTATCCCTTGTCCTTTTGCACCAGGTCCTGCTATAAAGTTTGTCCCTATCTTTTGTATAAGTTCCCTTTAAGTAGGAATAGTCTCCCTATTGAAAGGCCACAATAACATCTCCCCAGAGTCCTCTCCAGTCTGAGCAATACCCATTCTCTCAGACTCTTCTCATGGGAGAGGTGTTCATACTTCTAATAATTTCTGTCTCCTTCCTCTGGACCTGCTCCAACAGGTCCACGTCTTGCCAGAGTCTGATGCATGTCTGGAAAGCCTTCACATCTTCAGTAAAAACCTGTTCCAAAGTTTGGATACTGAGTCTTCTATTAAATGTTGATATGATACTATTTATCAATTAGTATTATGATACTGTTGATATAATACTATATTTATATAGCCCATTGATCCCTCTTAAAAAACCTTTTCTTTGACTTCAGTCTGATGCATTGACAGAACCACTTCTGTGTGTTTTGACATTTTCTTTTTCTAGGCTGATCGAATCCAGTCTGGGAAGTGTTGCCACAAAGTTCAATTTCTTCATTCACAACTTGGCTCAGCTGCGTTTCTCAGGTCTGCCTTCTAATGATGAGCCCATCCTGTCGTTTTCTGCTAAAACCTATTCTCTCAAACAAGACGGCCGAATCAAACAAGTGTCTGTGTTTACGTATCAGAAGAGATACAACCCTGATAAACATTATGTAAGTGTGTGGGAGCTGTTTCCACTCAGGGAGGATAATGGTGTATTTTATTCTAACAAGACAAAGCAAGGACAGCTGATCCAGAGGGATATTCCACAGCGTCAAATGTCACTGTCAGCAATAAAAACTGGGGGTATAGGAAGAAAGCATGGGACAGGACAAGGTTGTCTTCCAAGGTGGCTGTTTGGGAACTGGCTGAGCATGGATCTGCTTGTGGGCTGTGGTGATTGTCTTGCGTCACCTTCCCTCCCCAGAACTGTCTTTATGTCAGCCCACAGATCTTCTCACTCTTGCTCTTGTTCTCCCCACTGTCCCACTGGTGAGGGGGTGGGAGTGAGCAAAGCAGCTGTGTTGGGTGCTGAGCTGCTGGCCAGGGTAAACCAGCAACAGCACTGCTAAAGTACAGACTGGCATTTCTAGTATCCCATAATATCATTCAAAATGAAAACACCTCTTGAAAAGCATCTAGAAGGAAGTAGAAAGGGTAGAAGCAGTGTTGGTGGAGATTATTTTAAAGTACAGGAATTTTAGTCATGCTGATGGGCTTTTATGTAGCTGCCTTCTGTAAAATGGCTCCTTCCTCAGTAGGAGTCATTTAATCAGACACACTGGTTTTGGTCTGACCTTCCATTAAAGTTTAATTTGTTCCTCCTAAGTAAAAGCATTTTCTCCTGTACTAATGCACTTGCACTCTTAGTCTTAATGGAGGCAGCAAGCATTGCAATTTGCCCTCAGGATTTTAATAGACCTGGGTTACACTTTGAGACTTAATGTTTGTATTCCTTTGCAGATGTGCAACCTTCAATTTTTTTTAGTTGTTTTATTTCTCTACTGCTATTTGCTGGGCTGGAGTAATCAGCTCAAGTTACATATAAAAAGTCCTGAAGTTTTTTATAAAGAGAGCTATATTGATAGGTGCAAATATATGTCTCTTTCCAAGCTGTGTTTGCTGTAAATGCCTTAATCTGGTAAGACACTAGCAAGGGAAGGTAGAAAAAAATATGACTAATGTTGGAAGTGAAGAACTTTGTACTGAATCACTGTATGATAAATGTAATTGAGTATTCCTGGTCTAAGCCAAAACAGCCTTGCCTCTACCAGGAAATTGTTAGGATGGTCTAGATTCTGTCTAGATTTTTAAAGTTAAATTATGTAAGTTTAACTCCTCTACCCATAAAATGAGGTCACTGAACTGGAGTTTCTGTGCAGCTCTCCAACTTCATTACCCTTGAATAATGTGAATGTATCCTGGGACTCTACCCACAATACTTAAAAAAATTCTTTTTGTATAATACAGTGCACTTGCATCCTCCCACCAAATTATCACTTGAAGTGGAATCCTTTAGAATCAGGAGGGAATTAAATTGAAAAAAATAGATGTGAAAGGTTCTGTGGTAGTTCTGGCCCCAAGATACATGTCTCGATGTAATGCTGCACCAGTGTGTTAACATTTTGTATACCTGGTATGAACTTCCAATGAGGCTTCAAAGGGAGAGTGTGCACAGCTCAGCCTTACCTACCTTCATGCTCCTCTCAGCTGTGGTTCTACCTTATGGGAAGATCATGTGATGTTACTTTGCATTAAGGGCTATTTATAGTTCTAACTCTACTGTGAAATGCAAATGGTGGAATAAGGGATATAATAATGGGATATGTATTCAGGAGAAGGATTACTACAGGAGAAAGAGTTGATTGTGAAGACAATGATATTGTTAAGTCATTTTATAGTATTTTTATATATGCTACTTTTATTTTTGTGGTTTGGGCAGATCTATGTAGTGAGAGTTTTGAGAGAAGGGCAAGTCGAACCAACGTTTGTCTTCCGAACATTTGATGAGTTCCAGGAGCTCCACAACAAACTTGGCATTCTCTTCCCTCTCTGGAAGTTACCAGGGTATGTTCCTAACCTGCTCATCACTATTACAAAAGCAACAAAACTGCTCCCAGCTGGGTGGAGGAAGAAATAGCTTGAAATGGAGAAAAAACTGCTGAGGGGCAAAGTGGACCTCAAAGTTGGCAGTTAAGGGAGAAAACAGCTGTGTCTCAGTTTGAAGGAGGAGATCCAGAGGAGCATCTCAGCACTGTGGTCTGTGTGTCACATCACATATAATAATTACCTATAAATATCCTTGCCTTTCTGGAGTTTCATAACACATTGGCATGCTGTGTCTCTGGACCTGCTCCAACAACAAGCAAACAAACACCCCCAAAAACTCACAAAAAACAAAAGAAAACCAAAACAAACCAACCAACAAAACAAAACAAACAAAAAAACCCCTAACTAACAAAAACAGATGTCAGCACTTCAGGATGGAAATGACAGTGGAATCCTACTGTGCTTACTTCTGATAAATTACCTGAAAACTCTGTGTTGTTCTTCTCATGTAGCTTTCCTAATAAGATGGTTCTGGGAAGAACACATATCAAAGATGTAGCAGCCAAAAGAAAAGTGGAGCTCAACAGCTACATACAGAGCCTGATGAACAGTTCTTCAGAGGTGGCAGAAGTGAGTGCACATAATTTAAGTCAAATGCTAGTTTTCAAGTTTTGGTGCTTTTTAGCACTTAAACTAACATGTAACATTTCTTCCAAATTTAGTGTGATCTTGTTTATACTTTTTTCCATCCGTTACTTCGTGATGACAAAGTGGAAGGAATAGATGGAATAGCCAGACCTGCAGGTAAGGGATGTTTATAAATTGGATGATACAGTACAGCACATTTACAGTGTGAATCTTTGAAATCTTTTTTTGGTTAACTGTAGTTTCTCTCAGTGAAAGCTGCATCACTGTCTTCCCAAATGTGCTTACATACAGTTTCAAGGACATACCTACCAAAAATTGCAATAATGTGTGTGATCATTGGGGCTTGTTTATGGCTTGACTAAATTATTCAGGTTTTCACTCCAAACCTCCAAGCTGGTTCTTGCAAGAGAATGCAAAAACCTTTAAAGCTTATAGCCTTGCCTCTGTTAGGGATCTAGAAATAAAATCAGGAACTGAACTTGGTCTAAGGCTTGTATTTTTTCCCATATGTGATAAGTCAGTGTAGTAGTGATGAAAATGTACCAATATTAAAGAAGAAATAATTGTCTGTTATTTCAGATACAAGTCCATCAAGTCCTACCTCAGGCAAAGTGGGAGGGGAAGTGAAGCTATCCATATCCTATAGAAACAGCACTCTATTTATCATGGTGATGCACATCAAAGACCTGGTAAGTGGAGATACTGCACTCGCTGCCAGAAACTTTCCATTTTCTCAATTACCATCTTGACTTAGATTGATGAAGGAATGGTGAAACTCTTTGTTTTCCTCTAAATTTTCCAGCTGCCAGCTTAACTAACTTTCTTTTGATTAGCTTGATTACAAAATCTAGACACTTGAAAATAAACAGCTATGCACTAATTAGTTTTCTAACTTGTCTTGTTTCTTTGGCTGTAGGTTACAGAAGATGGTGCAGATCCAAATCCCTATGTGAAAACTTATTTACTTCCAGACACGCACAAAACATCCAAACGCAAAACCAAAATCTCCCGGAAGACAAGAAATCCAACTTTCAATGAAATGGCAAGTTCAAATTTATGTGACAACTTCCTATAGCTTGCTATAAGCTCTTATTCTAAGCAGTAATTAGAATATTGTCTAAAAAAATCTGTGAATATATATAAATGGATCGGTTTTCAAAAATTTGTGCCCTGTTTAAAAAATAAAGCTACGGAGTTAGGTCAATGTGCTATTACAAGTAAGCAGAAATTTCTCAGACTGACTGAGGAGTGATGTGGAGAAGGTAAGGCATCTCAAACTAAAAATCCCCCTGCCCTGGATTCACTGGCTCATGATGTGGAGAAAAATGAATTCAGAAATCTTGGCGTGTAAATAGTACTTCTGTGAAAAAACACCAGTCCTTTTAAACACTTAACATTGAGAGCACAAAATAACACAGGGATGTCCTTCAGCCCATTGTCTGAGAAAGGGACCTGCTGAATGGTCACAATGTTCAGATATTTATCAGTGGCTGGGCAGTCAGAAGAAAGGGCAGTCTGGGTAATTTCTTTCAGCTAACCAGAGAATTCTTGACTTCTCACCTCCTAGCTCGTGTACAGCGGATACAGCATGGAGACCCTGAAACAGAGGGAGCTCCAGTTAAGTGTGCTAAGTGCAGAATCGTTACGTGAGAACTTCTTCCTGGGTGGAATTACACTGCCACTGAAGGACTTCAACCTGAGCAAGGAGACTGTTAACTGGTATCGACTGACTGCTGTACCCTATCTGTGAACTCAGTCAGACCAGAACAGTTGTATTCACTTGTGCTTTGTGCATCTTCCTACTTGAAGATAACCCGTACATCTTAAAACAAGAGACTCTCCATTTCAACAGATTCGTTGGACCAATGTTCAGGTAGCCTAATTTGGAGGATTTAGAAAAAAAAACTGGTTTATACCCATGTGATGTTATCAAAGCATCATTTGTAAACATTTAAGAGTTGTGGGTAAAGGAAGGGGTTTTTAAACCATCGGTGAAAGTGAGATGAGCAGTTTGACCATGCTGGTTGGTTGAACCATAACTCAGTCATTAGGCCTGTGGATGCAGTGCATTTTTGCTTTTAATTTGTTGCCGCCGTTGTGTCATCCACGACACGATGCTGGAGAACATCAAGGAAATTGCATATTTGAGGATTACATTCCCACTACTAATGAGACACCAGAGAAACAGCGACAGGTAACATTTTGGTGGCTGCATACACACCTGTAGAAGTGAAGGTTGAAGGGCTGGAAAAATTCCTTAGCATTACATTTAATCCCAGATTCATGCTTCTCTGAGACTTACTGGAGTGAGTGCCAATAGTGGAAGTTGTAAATAATGGTGCCTTATAATTCAAATGCTTATCTTTTACCTCATTTCTGGTATTTAAATATGTATACATATTAACTTTCAGCTCCTTATAAAGGAGGAACATTCTCATATTTGATACCTTGCAGGTCCTACCGGAAGCCTTTTCCCAGGATTTACAGGATTTGTGTTAGTTAAAAATAGCATCACTTACTGATCTTCATCATTTGTTCAACTTAAATACATTTTTTTCTACTCCATCTTCTACCCATGGTCTCCAAAAACTGAATGAGACTGGCTGAATGTGGTACCATAGGAAGTGTGCCCAGCTTCTCAGTGGGGATTTTTCTTGTAATTTCTAGAACCTTTCAATACTGCAGTGATTAAGTGTGGAACAGATTGAAACACTAATCCAAAGTGTCATTTGCATCTGTGCTTCCAGGGAAAGGGTGCCCTGTAGTTGAAAAGCACCACTGCTGGATGAATTGCAGGCCAGAAATTAGTTCAATTAACAGCTTTGAGGGAAGAACTTGGCAAGTTTTTTTTTTCCTTTAGCAGTTCACTGCAGTACTGTTTCTCACTCCCAGGAAGAACTACTCCCACTAAAATACTTCATTCCAAGGAATGTTAGATTTGAATATATTGTGACAGTGGAGTGCAAATGTCACTATCTCCCGTTAATACCACTGGTTACTTAATTAGGCCTTTCTGCACTACAGGTGTCACCTTTTTGTTCACCTTATTTGGGATTTAAGATGTTCACGTTCTCTGTAAACAAAGCTCTAAAGTTGCACGCTTCTTTAGTACAACATTGTGAAGCAAACTTGTTAAGTGAAATATGCAACTATGAATGAGGACGTAATACAGGGAAAGCCTTCTATCTACCCAACACTAAAAACCTATTTTATAATCCAGTTTTCCTTCCCCTGCTATTGACCAATCTCCCTTCAATACGGAAGAGAGAAGTAAACTTGAATCTCCTGGTGCCTAAATGATTCACGGTCCAATTTCATAGGAATTATTGCAATTAAAAAGCTAATGATATCTTGAATGTTAGAAACTGGGCCAATACTAATGGGCGCTAACAAATCCCAGTTGTAGTAGGCATCCTCTGCATATTTTTTATTTAGTATATAGCCTGTAAATAATAAACTGTATAACTAACTAGATATATTTCCTGCTCACTTGATGCTTTTGAGACTTATTCCATTCCATCATTAGAATCACAAGTCACTGAAACACAGGAAAGTAGACTACTGTTTTTGTGAAACGTTCCATTGTGAAATAAAATGAAAGCAATATGGACTGCCTTTTTTGCAGTTTGCTATTAAAGCACAGTGTCTTACAGCACAAAATACAATTAAACTAAAATCATTTAAAAAATGATTTGCAGTTTTAACAGTTGTCTGGACTGAAAAAAAAAAAAGTATAGTACTGTAGTATTGTTAGCAGCACATGTCCTGACTTCTGATTTAATCTTCTTCATAGCTTACTCATTTTGTGCCTTTCCCTTCCTTACCAAAATCGTCACTGGCTGGAGCTTTTTATAGTCATGGATTTTATGTTGTCTATGGGATTTGGCCTTGGCCTCTCCTCACGTGTAGAGGACCAGCACCAAGCTTGCACCTCTTTGCACTATTCTCAATTACAAAAAACTGATTGTTGCAATAAGAATTTACCGTACTACATAGAAAAACCAAGATGAATGTGAAAGAGGAAATATTTGATTGGGATGGAATTTACCAGTATGCTAAGTAGCTTGAAAATGTAGTTTTAACAGCTTTTTATATCTTGTTTAATGAAAAGGAAAAAAAAATCCTTTGTGCACCGTTTGACCTGCAGCCAGAAGTGTAATTGTCCCTCCAGACCTTGTGTTGGTATATGAGAGCAGCAGCTCGCGCTAGGACCTCTTCCTCTACTAACCTCCGACTTTGCACTGAACTTTTTATTACTGCCTTTGTACGACCTACAGCTGCCTGTCTCTGGACGCATGTGCGACCTTTGGTAAACGCTCTTTTCTCTGTTTTTACAAGTGTAGGGTTGTGTAGAACCCCTCCGTCACCTGCCTTAAGGCCGGGCTGCCCCTGGGCCGCCCTGGGGCCCGCCGTGTCCCGCCTTTCCGGGCGCCGCGCCGCCGGGGCCGCAGGGCAGCGAGAGCAGGGCGCCTCCCTCCCTCTGTGTATCTCTGAGAACCAAATACTTTAATAAACGATCATAAAGATGTACAATATGGCCCCGCGTCGGGCGGGCTGGCTGTGACTCCGTAACTCTCCTGTACGTACATTAAACACTATTCTGGAATAAAACCCAACGCGTGGCCGGCTCTGTGATGGGAAGGGGCAGGGCGGCTGAGGGGGCGCGGGCCGGCGCCGCTGATTGGCTGTCGCGGCTGGGGGCGGGGCTGGGGGCGGGCCCGGCGCTTCCTGCGGAAGCGGGCGGGCGGGGCCGCTCCTCTGCCCGCTCTGCTCTGGCGCCATCATGGGTCGCATGCACGCTCCGGGGTGAGCCGCCGGGCCGGGCCGGGGCCGCGCCCCGGGGGCAGCCCAGGGCTGCTCAGGGGTATCGAGGGGCGCCGCGAACCGGGCCGGGGCCGGGAAGGATGCAGCGGGAGCGCTCCGGCGCGTGTGGGGATGGCGAGGGAGGGAGGTGGCCGTGCGGACATGGCGGCGGGGTGGGGGAGGCTCGGGCCGCGGCCGAGGGGACGAGTCCCTCAGCTCGGGCGCTGAGTGTTTGATGTACTTCTTCCCGCAGAAAGGGCCTGTCCCAGTCGGCCTTGCCCTACAGGCGCAGCGTGCCCACGGTGAGTACCTTCTCCAGAATCTTCCCCGCCCCGTGCGCGCTCCGGGGCCCGCAGCGCAGCTCGGAGTGCCCACGGAGGCAAGGAAAACGAGATCTGGAGTTTTGTGCGTCATCATTTTCAAATCGTGGCCTGTGTAAATGCTTGCTTGGCATGCGATGGAACAGGCTTCCCGGAGAAATCGTGGCGTCTCCCTCTGTGGAAGTGTTCAAAACCCACCTGGATGCGCTCCTCTGTAATGTGCTCTAGGTGATCCTGCTTTGGGGAGGGGGTTGGATTAGGTGGTCTCCAGAAGTTCCACAGCCCTAAAAATTCCATGTTTTTGAGATGATCCTTAGCATACTCAGGAAGCAAATGTCGTTTCCTGTCCACATGGTTCGTTTGGCAAGGAAGTCTCTTTTCGTCTGTGTACCTTTTTCTTTTTAAGTATTTCTTCAAATACTTCGAGTCTGTATGCCGATAATTCCTAGAGATTAAATCATTGTTTTCGCACTTGAGTTTGCAGTTGTGGAATAAGTTGATTGCCTTCAAAAATATTTATAACTAATTTGTTGGTCAGTGGACTAAACGAGGTAGTTTTGGTGTACTCTTAGTTCTTTCAAGGGTACTTCCACTTAACTGGCTTTCTCTGTCCTCCTTTGTTAGATCATTTCTTGGAGGATCTGTTTGTTGGTAGAAGGAACAATTTGTGGTGCATGTGGAAAAGCATGAAGTAAAAACCAGTGAAATGAGAACATAAACACAAAATCTGAAAATAATTAAATACAATTAAAAATAAGGTGATATGAAGCTGCCTGAAGTACTGCTGGTGATTAAACAGTGCAATAACAATTAGGATTATCAAATGCTATATTGATTTTTTTAAAAATCTTGTGGGATTTTTTTGCTTAATTTTATTTATATTTTGTCTTAAATGATGATCTTTAGAGCACTTCCATGTTTATTTTTCCTGTGCTTTTCTATTTCATACTGTGACAGTACTAAAAAGTAAAAAATAAACAGGAGCTTTTGTAGCTCATGGAAAGTCAGGATAAGACAGCATGTTAGTGCTGTTTTCCCATTAACAATCATGGAAGCCGTGGCTTTATCTATACTGTTTAAAATAAAATTAAGGGAAAAGGCACAGTCTTATTTTGGTATGTTCGTTTTAATTTTTAATTAATTAGTGTAAAGTTTGGTTTTTCACTTACCTGTGTAGGTACTTTACTGAGAGGTGGCTGAATGGGCCTCAGTTTTGTTTTTGTCAAAGGACCTAAGTAAAGAATTCCTTCCCAAGGGCATTGATTTTTTTTTTTGTCTGTAACATTGGATTTGTGCTTCTGGTGTGACAGTTAAAGTGAAATGATGATAAAACAGTTGGTTGGGAGCTTTATGGAGTTTCTTAAATGGAGACTCTCATCTTTACCTCTGCTTTCCCCCATGACATTTTGCTAGCACTATAGGTCTGTTATATGCTTAAGATTTCTGTATGATTAAGGGTGCAGTTAGGTTTATTATATGCTTAAAAATTTCTATATGATTAAGAATGTGATTTCGGTTCTTGATCTTTTTCAGTCGTTACAAAGCATTTGTTTCTACTATTTATTAAAAGTTTTCATGTAGCTTGCTGTGCCTCTGTATTAAGTAGTTGTTGATCAGTTGGGTTTTTTTTCTAATTTTCTTTAGTGGCTGAAACTTACTTCTGATGATGTAAAGGAACAGATCTACAAGTTGGCTAAAAAAGGCCTGACTCCCTCCCAGATTGGTAAGGATTATAAACCACTCCTGAATGGGGACAAACCCAGATTTTTCTGACTGTAATGTTGTAATTATTCCTTCAACCTATGTTAAACAATGCGCTAAGAGAACACAAGCGTTTCTGGTGTACCTGTGGGTAGCAGTGAGAGTCCTAGGTTGATATCCTGCCACAGGATCAGCAGGTCCAGCACTGGGACATTTTCTGTGGTGTTCTTGCAGGGAGCATATTTGGTGAGGCAGTGGGTTGGTTTTTGTTTTTTTTTTTTTCGAATGAAGGACTTGAAGCATCTGTTTCATCTTATAGCCTGTCCTTAAGAATGGCCACTAATAGGTGTCACAGGGAAGTTTGGTGTGCCCAGTTTCCTGGAGGAAATTTTCCAATACCAGCAGCCCTGTGGAGTTTACTGGGTATTCTGAGCCAAGTACTGCAGCTGCACCATGGACTGGTTCTGGGGTTTGAACCCTTCAGAGCTGAAGTGTTGCATGACGTAGCTTTATATGGCCATGAGTTGTGTATGTTTATGTAAGTAGGTGCTGTGTAAATCAGTTTTTTTTTTACTGTAATTGTTAAAGCAATGTCAGATCCTTTTAGAACGATCCATAGAGTGATTGAATGCGTTGCTTTAATGAGTTCTGTGAAAATTTTCCAGTAGTATTGGAAAAGATGAGCGCCTCATATGTTACCTGCCTAAGCATGATGAGGGAGTCAGTTGTCTTTTAAGTGTTCCCAGATAAAGTGCTTCAGCTTCTGTAAGTTGTATTTTGCTCACTCTTTGTCTACCATTTCTTCAGTTGCCACTAGAAAGGTTTTTAACTTGGAGAAGACTTTTTTTGGACAGCTTTAACTGTAAAGTCAGTTTCACAAGATTTGTTGGTGTATGTTTGTCCTTTTCAGTGTAAGATGTACATGTTTGTTTCAGGTGTGATCCTGAGGGATTCCCACGGTGTTGCCCAAGTTCGCTTTGTTACTGGCAACAAGATTCTGAGAATCCTTAAATCGAAGGGACTGGCCCCAGACCTCCCAGAGGATCTTTATCACTTGATAAAGAAAGCAGTTGCTGTTCGCAAGCATCTTGAGAGAAACAGAAAGGTGAGTGCTCCTGTAGTTAGATAACTCAGTGTCTGTGATTTCAAATTATGTAGTAATTCAGTACAGTGTGGCAAAGCAAAGACTCTGTGCTGTTGGCCCCCTCTCTGAGTAAACTTCTGAGGCTGGGGAAGCATTTTGATCAAGGAGAATGGTCTTTGTGAAAAAGATTTTATGTTTAGACCATGTATTTCTAGTCCTGTTCTGACTTTACTGAAGCTTTGGAAGTTTGAAGTTGTAACCAGTAGCTGTAGATTATTTGCTTTGTTGAAACTCATCTGAATTCTACATTGAGAATCCCAGTAGTTGTAACGTTGGGGTTGTGCTGTAACTTTGCTTTCCAGGACAAAGACGCCAAGTTCCGCCTGATTCTGATTGAGAGCAGGATCCATAGGCTGGCTCGCTACTACAAAACCAAGAGAGTGCTGCCACCCAACTGGAAGTAGTAAGTCTTCTGCTGCATTCCTCTTGGCACTGAAGGCTGCAAGGTCTTGTGAGCTGTGCTGTTATTCAGAGGGGGAAGAGTGCATTGTGATAAATGTGTGTCACACACGAGGCATCAGAGAACAAGTATTTTCATAAATGATCAACTGAAAAATCAGTGAAACTTACACCTGGGTAAAATGACTGTTGTAATTCTTGGATAAAAATCATGGTCCCAACAAGTGAAGTCGCTACCAGGCAATTTTTGTAACACACTTTAAACTGTGGTCTTGTTTCTCAGGTACTTTTATAGTTCATGTCACTTTGAAAGCTTAGTGAGAAATGGCTTAGTAGCTGTCACAAAAAGGAAAGTAACTTGTAGCTTTTCTCTAGGAGAGGTAACCACCATAGAATTCCCATAGATGTTAGGATTAACCTTGTTTCTCTAAGGAGACCCAAATGCAGCTAGCCTGGTTTTTAAAGATAGTGTTTTACAATGTCACCCTAGGATTTTTATTGTAAAAGGAGGAGTGAAATCTTAGGCCATAAAAATTTTTAAATAGTGATTTATCTGCTGAGGTAGTTAAAACTTTTAACTGAAGCTTTGTTTTTAATAACTAGTTTGAAAAGTTAATTAATATTTCTCTCTTTTCTCTCTCTTCTCTCTTTTTAGTGAATCATCAACAGCTTCTGCCCTGGTCGCATAAGAGCTGGCTGTGACTTACTGAAAGAATAAATTTTCGTTACCTGAATTTGTGTTGTGTCTACTTGGTTGGTGTGTTAGAAGGTTAGAAGCTTCTGCTTCTTTTAGGAAGCTGCATGTAAACAGGACCTTTTCCAGGTGGAGCAGGCATGTGGCTGTGGTTCCCATGTTGCTGTCCTGCAGTATCAAATCTGGGTCCTGGTTTGGGTTTTTATTACCTGAGAGCCTCAAGTTAGTGAAGTGCCCTGTTCATTCACTGCAAATACGTTTTCTTCATGTGGGGTTGTGCCTCTGGTGTCCTGCAGAAAAACTGGGGGAGAAAGCAGTGGCAGCAGGAAGATTTGGAAATGCAGAAATTGCACAAGACGTTGTGCAGGAGGTGAGGGGTTAAAACAAAATTGGAGCGGTTAATTCATCACAGGTCATGTGGAGCATGTGCAGAGAGCTTAAGCAGACCTCAGCCAGTTCCTGGCAGTAACTTTCTGTCATTTGTACATAATTTTTAAGAGTAATCTTTGAGATTTGGGTAAATGTGGACAGCAGTTTTAGCTCTTCTCAGATGTTGTGTCTTTACTGGAGTAGTTTTCCCTAAACCCCAAGAGCAGGAGCTACTGCCTAGTCATTGTTGCCTCTAGGTTTCTTACTAGGTTTCTAACCTGAAGTCACCTTTTTGGTGAAAAAACATGAAATACAGACTGACAGCTTTCTCCTTTCCTAGGAGTAAATTATAAATAGAGTTACTCTGAATTGTTGTGACTTGCTTCTAAGTGTGGGTGCATTACTTTCATCATCTTGAGAAGTTGAGTGAATTCATCTCAGCCATGTCATTTTTGTATGCTATAGTAGCTGCTTTCTAGATAACTGGTGGGACCTGGGTTTCACAGAAAAACGGGATTCCTCTGGCAAATTGCGAAGTTAAATATAGACATGTGATTAAAGAGTTGGAAATGCAGCATTCCGGTCGCACCGTGCAGTGCTGCTGTCTGGTACACCTTGGCTACTGAGCTCCATCAGAACAGCCCGGGACGCTCCTTACTCCCCGCTGCCCGGGCGCTGTGTGCGAGTAGGGACAGCGGGCGGGAGGTGGCGCTTGGAGCCAGCGGTGCTGCCGGCTCCGCGCACCGAGCAGCGCCGCCTGCGGGGCCGCCGCTCCCCGGCAGCGAACGAAAACGATTCCGGAGCTGCCAGCTGCTCCGGGGGCTTGGGGAGATGGTTGGAGCTCACTGGAGCTGCAGGTGTTTTCCTGAGGACAGGAGAAGAGACGTACAGCGTGATCTCTTGTTGAGGAATGGTAATGGTGTTGCAATTGTACTGTTATGCTCAGAGTTTTACTGCTTACGTTGCTAAAGATTTTGTATTTCCTGTAAATCACACAGGGTAGTTTAGGTAAATTGCCCTCAGTAGGTTTAGTCATAAAATCAGAATGGCATGGATTGAAAGGGACATTAAAGATTACCCAGTTGTAACCCCTGCCTTGGGCAGGGACACCTCAGAGCCCCATCCAGTCTCGTCTTGAACACTTCCAGGAATGGGACAGCCAAAACCTGCCTGGGCAACCTGTTCCAGTGCCTCACCACTCATAGCAAAGAATTTGTTCTGTATACCTAACCTAAACTTCCCCTCTCTGGACCTGTACTCCTTGACTACAGCTCCTGACAAATTATCCCTGTCCAGCTTCCCTGTAGGCCCCCTTCAGATCCTGGAAGGCTGCTGTGAGGTTTGCACACAGCCTCTTCTCCAGACTGAAAAACTCCAACTCTCCCATCCTGTCTTCATAGGGGAGCTGCTCCAGTCCTCTTTACCAGTTTCATGGCCCTGCTCTGGGTTTGCTCCAGTAGTTCCACATTCCTTTTAAGCTGGGGACCCAGCTGGAAGCAATGCTCCAGGTGGGTCTCACTGGAGCATAGCAGAGGGGCAGAATCCCCTGCCTCGATCTGCTGGTGCTGTTGTTGCAGCCCAGGGACCATCCCTCTCTTACCCTTTGGGTTACCAGAACAGGCACTGCAGGAGTTGGACTCGCTTCCCCCAGCTGCTGTGGGAACAGTGGGGCCAAGTGTTGGCAGGGGTAAATCCTCCCTGGGGGCAGAGCCCTGGAACCTATGAAACTGAGCAATGTGTCGGAGGGATGTGCTCCAGGAGGAAAAGGGTCCCTTGGAAGCATCAGTAAGTTCATCATTGTGGTACAGGGCTGTGAAACTCAGGTAGTCTGCTAAGTTTTCTGCTATGTTCTGAGCACCAGGACTGCCCTGGGTAGTTTAGGACTGGTGATCCAGCTGCCCAGGAGAGTTAGTGGAGTCTTTCTTCCACTCTCTGTAAAGGAACAGTAACTTCTCTTGTCTGGAGAGATGTGATAATGGGGATAAAACAAGACATGCATGTAGTTGCTATAAGTTGATTGTTTTAAGGGCTAGCACAAGCTGTCCCTGCCTCATGGTTATCTCCAGGCACCACTCTGGCTTCTGTCTCCCTTGGCACTATGGGTGTTCTCAGGCTTTGGGCCCCACTGCCCTCTTGCTTTCTCTTGTCACAGTCACTTATCTTTATGGCTCCCTTACCCTGATTTAACCTTCAGAATATACTGGTTTTGCCTTATTCCCAGCAGCAATGTACAAATTTCCAGCATTGCCTTTTCCTCCAGCGGCACTTTTTGCTCTCCCAGCTGGTACAAATCTGAACGATGATTATTTTATTTCTTTCCTATCCCAGTGTGAGCTTTTTCCTGCTTTTTGCTGAGGCACACATCAGAAAGGAGCTCTCAGCCTCTGTCACTTCCATCTCTTTCAGCTCTTCCTCCAGAGAGAAGCAGCCCCATTTTTTTGCAAATCAGTCAAACCAAATTCCTTCCTTTCCTTTAGGTAACATGAGTGTAGCCTACCCTGATTTGGGTCAGCTAGGGCAGCACTCAAATGGATGAACATACCTTCATGTTTTCTTCGCTTCAGCCTGGAATGGTAAGTCCAGAAAGGTCTTTGGTTAAATCAGTAGGTGCCATGTGCAGTTTCTACCTCTATTACTAGGAAAGCGTTTGAAAGGTGGCTGTTAAGTATGAAAAGGATTAACCTTGACAGAGATTTAAGGGAAAGCTTTGATTCAGTCGTGGCCATAAGACTCTCTTACTGCTAGGTATCTCTTTATTCTGAAGGCTTTGGTGCTGTGTGACTGGTTCTGTTGTGGAGGCAAATAAACCATCTTTTACCCCTGAATTTTTCTGAATGGCAGTTCCTGTTTACAGGTACATCTGTGGAAAAAACCTTAGTAATTTATTTCAAGTGAGGAAACTTGAACACCAGTTATTCTGCTGTAAAGTCATTCCCTCTGCTGGAAACCATTAATTTCTTTAGCTGAAAGGGGGCAAAAAAAGTAAACCAAGCTACAGCAGTGACAATCAGAAAAGGCAAGAAATTATGTGGATTTATAAAGGTAGAGCTGCAAGTATGTGCTGCTTTGTTTTTTCTTTAAAACAGCCTGTTTCCAGTTGAATTTTCTGCCGCTGTGCATTTTAATTTTCAGCTCAAAATCATTGTTTGCAAGTTAATACCAAATAGCAAGAAGTGAATGGAAAGTGCACCGTGGGTGTTTTTTTTTTTTTTTTTTTTTTTTTTTTTTTTTTTTTTTTTTGGAGCGATGCCGTGTGTGTCACTTTCTTGCACTGTTTTCAGTGTCACTTACAAATCGTGAAACACAGCGTAGTTAAAAAGCACCTCACGTGTTTCTCGGGGCTCACGGGCTGGTTTCTTTCCCCGTTCCCATTTAAATCAAGAGCAGTAGAGCCTGTGGAATTCACCAAAGGCAGGTTCAGTGCTCGCAGGGCTCTGGGATAGCTGGTGATTCTGGCTTAAGCTAATGCTGCTTCACGTTCATGCGGTTGTTTTGTTCCCCTTTCAATGCTGGGATAAAATTCGTGAAAAAATGCGGCTGTTGCTGGGAAGTCCCTTCAATAACTCGGCACATTTGCATGACAATACGTGGCTGTGCCCTGGTAACCTCCCTCCTTGGCCAGCACATATCTTGGCAGCAGGAAATGCTTCCACAGTGTTTGCTGCGCTGATGGTATGTCCGTGAATGTCCTGTTCTTGCTTCCAAGGATTTCTGGACATAGTTGCAGTTGGATGAATGAAGGCTTCCCTCTTTTTATCTCTCTCCTCTTCTGCTTTCAGGATAAATTTTGCCTCTGGTTAGAAATCTATAAACTTTGTACTGAACGGTGTTGCTGATTAGTGCGAGTGCTTTCCTCTGTCCACGGGATTTGTTAGAGATGTTACCCAGCACAGATGCAGCCCTAACTTGGAGCTGAATCGATAAGAAAGGATAATGCTAATGGCGTGGCAATAGGTATTGGATATGATGCTAAACTACACATTGTGAACCGTGCTACAGGTCCTGGTGCCACAGAAGCACCGGCAGCCCCTTTCTTGGAGGCTCGCTCAGTGTTTAGGACAGAGGAAGGGAAGCGCAGCCTGTTACCTCAACCCTGAGCTGAAACACTGGGTGGCAGGTAATTATGTCGGCTGTGCCTGAGGCTAGAGGTGTACCTACATTAAAAGATCACCTGAGTTTTCTAGTGACTGCTGGTTTTACAGGCTGATATTTTATTCCCTTTGAGTCTGCTCACTCAAGACCCCTTTTCAGGTCAGAATTCTCCTTCTTCAGAGCCAGGAAGGGGCTTTCAAGTTTAGTGCAGCTGTCAGGGATCAATCTCTTTTACAGCTCCTTCAAGTTCTTTCTGATGCAGATGAATAATTTCCGTAGATCCCGAGTGCTGGGTTATGCCAGAGTGGGAAGAAGGTGACTGGTGTTTTGAACTGTAGAAGCTGTTGACTGACTGGGTGAAGAAACCAGTGACAGCCATTAAAAGTTAATCAGGTTAAATGAACTTGGCAAGGATCCGAATCTAGGGGCAGCCGTTCTGATGGTGAGGGTGTTCACAAGAAAGCAATGGGAACCTCTTTCAGTACAATGTATTTTAGTGGATGTGGGGGCATACTAAAAGCTGTTGTGATATACAGGGCTATAAAAGAAACTGTTTCCTCATGAGGTTTTTTTCCTGTTGCTTTGTTATTACAGAAAAACCATAGCATCTTCTTTTTT
>VWYO01002450.1:15935-29082 GCA_013400275.1 Rhadina sibilatrix | reverse complement strand
TTTTTTTTTTTTTTAAGTCCACCCCATCTTGCTCAGCTCACCTGACCTTGGTAAAACTAGGATTATAAATTGATAAATTTTAAGAAACTGCTGATGGAGCAATATCTATCTATTATATTGGGTATTCCATTTACACCTCAGACTTATGCTACAGGTATCTCCTCACACATCACTTAGGTAGTTGTTCCTGATAACTCTCTTCAGCAGTAGCTTCAGGTCTGGATTTTTTTTTGCTTTAGTATTCTGTTATTTTTAGTACTGTAACTGACAAACAATACAAACAATACAAGAATAATATTTTAAAATGGTATTTAGGTCTCAATCAAGCTAGAATCTCAAATCCGTATATGATTAATAAATAAGCCCCTTACTAACAAATAACATTCCTCTAATGTGCAAGGAGGTGATGGTTTCAGTGGTACCAAATTCTTTGTGAGTGTTGGGTAATGACCTGGGAATAGTCAGTTTCTGGAGAATGTTTAGTTTTCTGGAATTCACCAGACGTGAGTGTTGCAAACGTGATGCTGCAGAAACACCATTTCACTGATGTCCAGCTCTTATGTAGTAGTTTTGACCCATAAATTCAGTGTTTGTGTGAAAACAGAGCAGATACCCCCAGCTTTGCAGGGTGACAGAGGCATAAAGCAGCAAAAGGGTTTGCTTGGGGCAGCAGGAGAGCTTGACAGCAGCTCAGAGGTCCTGGATCCCAATCTCGTGTCCTGTCTGTGAGCCTGTGATAGCTGCACTTTAAACAGAGCTGGGTGTTTATATGTAAATAGCCTGTGTGGGAGTGGTGCAGAGCAGAGCATGGAGGCAACTCACAGGGGCTTTTGGGGACAGACTGTGGCACTGACTCCTGGCACAGGATCTCAACGTGGCTCTTGGTGAGCAATAGTGGGCAGTTTCAATAATTCCTCTTCGCACTTGTATGTACAAGGCTTGGAGTGGAGGGAACCATCCCCCAACCTTTTCCTCCCCAGAGTGGGGAGTGGGCTGGACCTTTGTTCCTCAGAGGAGCACCAGGGAAATGGAGCCAGCTTTGTCCCTGAGATTTGTCTACCTGATTGTTCTCTTGGGCTCATAACTCAATTCTTCTGTCAGCTCAAAGCAGATCATGATCTGGTCTCCTGCTATTAGCTGGTCTTTCTGTGTATGGCAAATTTGGATGTAGGAAAGGAGGACATAAAAAGCGAGGAAATTAAGGAGCTTGGCCCTGTTGTACAGTTGAGACACTGTCACTTCTCACATTTGAAACTTCTTTGCTTACAAGTTCTGTGGTAAATTCCTGCACAATAATCTCCTCAATTAGGCTGCCCAATATACAGGATTTTCCTTAAAGTATGAGTAAATTCTATGTTTCTATGTTGTCTCCTCTTCTTAACAAAGATCAGTCCCTTCTGCAGCTGTTTAATAAAACTCTGAGAGCTGCAAATCAGTCAAGTAAAAAGTTCTGTTTCACAGAATGATTCCTGTCAGCCTTGCTTCTGATTCAGAGATCCAGCTAATAGGGTTAAATCTGAGCAGTTTAATGGAACAATGTTATTTAAGCAAAGCAATCATGTCCTGCTGCAGCGTTGTTTGGTATTAAACAGCAATTAAATTTGTCTGCCCAACAAAATTGCAAAGCTCCTCTGAAAGCAGCTGTAATCGGAAATGTCACACTGCAGATACTGGTGATAGATATGGTCTAGCAAAACACAGGCTTTGGCTGCAGTTTTATTTATCCATTGATGGATAATCCCATGGCACGCAGCAGTTTAGGACTGTTTATGTAGCTTGCAGTTTAGGTTGGAATTTTTCTTTCTGCTGTCCTGTACAAGCTCATGTTTTTCCCTCCAGTGAGCCACCGACAGCCAGGTTGAGCTGGAGGGTTCTGTCCCATCACCTACCCTGTAGTGCAGGTCAAGTGAAATGGCATTTGGGATGGGGAACCTGAGGTTTCCCCAGCAGTGCTGGTATAACAGCACATGCATTGGACTCCACTCTGATGTCTTTGCAATGGCTCACTCTGGAAGCACAAGGAACTGAGCAGCAGTTTTGGAAAGCTGCAGAGGTGGGTCATGCAAGAGTCAGCACCAACACTAAAGTAGATGGGCTGAAGTGCTGGTTTAGAAGGGTGTTTCCACAGACACATTACTGGATTTGGTTCAGCAGCCTGCATGGGAACTTCCACAAAGGACACTTTGTGGATTGCACAAATCTCTGTCTCCCAGACTCATGCAAATTTGTGAGGATTTTTGCTTAAAAACACCCCTAGAACATATTGGGTGTGTATCAGCCAGTGTTAAAAAGCAGAACTTTAATTTTATTTACAACACCCTAACTAATAGGCCTTTCTCTAAGCATTCTGACTTTTAATCCTCAAACATTTGCATTAGAAGTGCATTAGAAGTGAAAGAAAGCTGTACTAGCATCAGACTACAAAGTAGGTACAAGCACATGATGTGGGTAAAAGACCTGGTCATCAGTGTGTTTTTAGTCTTAATATTTCCTCTCCTGTGAGCTGGGAGATAATAGGAAATTGCCTCTTGTCTGTATTTTTCATAGGAAGATCCAGGGGGTGTGAAGAAGCATTAAGGTGTAGTTGTCCTGGAGGTCTGCAGCAGTGACATTGTGTTTTTATGGCCACAAAACCAGCAACAGACTGACCAAGGATTACATTGTGCTGGGTGTGTCAAGCAGTGGTGTTTTTTCTGCTGCCTAGTCCCTGTGTACTGCACTTATCAAAGCACTAAAACTCATCAGGGAGTATGTTCAAATGCCTGGAGTCCTGATGTGTGTTCTTTGTAACTTTCTCTGATCTGTGCCAGTTCGATGTAACTGCAGTAGTCTGTGTGCTGTCTCCTCCATCACTTCCCCTCCAAGATGGTGTATCCTGGTGATCTGCTAAAGATTCCCCACTTCCATGGCTGGAAAAAGCGTCTATCCTCATTTGTGTTCATTTAGACTTCAGCTTGCTGTGGGGGTGAAGACCTCAGGAGGAACGATGGCTCCATATCTGTGCACTTTGGATACATTCCCTGTTCATCCGGTGTGCGGCTGTCTCCTGATCTCCTTTCCCTCTCCTGCCACTGGCACTTTTGGCATCACCGTTTGCCACCACCCAGCAAAGGGGACCCCAAAGTGCTCTCAGTGGCGATGTAGGGTGCAATTGACCCTTTGAGCAACATTAGTGTAGCAGCCTGGTGCTGCTGGAATTGCAATCCAGTCTGGAGCTGCAGTTGCAGCTCGGTCTGCAGACAGCAGATCTGACACAAGGATGGAGGTGGTGCCGGGAGGGGAGGCAGAGGAGGATCCCTGTCAGCACAAGTGTCTGTTAAATGCTCTTTGCTGCCATGCCGACTGCAGGTTCAGCTCTGCCTGACAGCTGGCTCAGGGCAGCACAGAAGTGAGTGGGTGTGTGGGTCACGCAGCTCGCGCCGTGCTGGAGGAGCCTTGGCACTTCAGCAGCTTTCCCTCCATGCCTGGCTGGTGCCACCAACCCAGCAAATCTGGGAAACTGTGCGTGAGATGAATTTGTGTGGCCCCGGTAGCAGGAGGCTTCTGCCACCAACACCTTCTTTGGGAGACTCTTCCCCTCCCTGCGGTGTGACCCACATAGGTCTGGGTAAAAAGGGGGACAGCCAAGAGAGAGCAGCTTTGGCACAGAGACATTGCCCAGCGTGGATACAGGCTACAGCCCAAGCAGCCCAGTGAGGGGCAAGTCAAACAGAAAATTAGGATAATTAGGTTTATACATGGCAGTTGCTCTCAGAGGGACCCCAAACTTCTTAGTAGAGTAGTTTTTTTCCCTTTTAATTATTGTTCAAATGTTTCTTCCCTCAGTCTTGAATTACTCTGAGTGCTTTTCATAGGTTATTCTGCCTCTTTTCCCTTGAGGGTAATTGAGCAGTCACTGGCTTTGCGTTATTTTTTCTCTTTATCTTTCAAATGTCTATAAGTCATTGTCATTTTTTAAATTAATTAAACCCCCCGTATAGCTCTTTTACAGTTCAAATTTGCTACAAAAGCAAGATTCAAATAGCACTATCCTCTGTGGAGAATGATGAGTGTGTTATGTAGGGGTGCAGTTCCTGTTCTTGATGTAATAACTCTGGTAACAAAGACACCTTTCTTCAGGGTACTTTCCTTCAATTACTCTTTTATTTTTCTTTCTTTGCTAACGTTAATAATTCAGTATGTGGAAGCAAAAGCCTTAAAGGGAGATAAATGCTTTGTTTCCCGACATTTTGAATTTAAGTTCCTTTGGTAAATGCAGTCCCTGGTGTGTTTGGGCTCAGTAACCCCGGAGCATTAAGCCAGATCGTGCTGCCTTAGGAAAGCCACGAGAGGACAGTGCTGTGAGTGAAGGCCTCGGAGCAGTTTGTCTTCACCTTTTAGAATCGTTTATCCAGTCCCCTGGGAAAGAAAGCCTTTTAGTGCAACGCTGTATGTTATAGTGCCTGCTTTTCCAGTTAAGTAAGGAGTACTTATGGAAGGTGAGGGGAGCAGTGAGTTTTGCACAACAGTAATTACTTCAGGCTTCAATACCAGGGACCTTTTGACCTAATGCCACTCAGGCTGATTCTGTCATGTTTAATCCCTCATGCCCCATCCATCCCTGTGAGCCTGCAGAGGTGCCCTGTTCTTTGCCCTGAGCCAAAGGGCTCTGATACTTATGTGTAAACAACGCCTTAAAGGTGAAATTCATGGACTGTTTCACTTCAGATTATGCACTGAAGCCTTCAGGAATTGCTCTCAAGCTTTGAGAAGCTATGCTTTTGTTGGAGGCTGTGATGGCTGATGGTTAAAGCCTGAGAAAGACTGAGGTTATGGATTGTTTCTGTTCTGTTCCTGCCCTGCAGATTTGCCCAGAGCTGGTTGCTAATTGCTGAGCCTTTGAAAACAGTTTAACATTTGGGCTGCTGTTTTTGTTTCCTCAGGGCTGGCTCTGCCCAAATAGCACCATTGTTTAGTTTTCAGAATGAATGCTCCATGCAGGTGTGGGTAGCCAGTGGCTTCTTTTCTGGTTGTTAAAATCAGGTAGTTTTGTTAGCCACTGTTTTTCATTTCTTCATAAATTCTGGGTGTAGAAGTACAGGCACAAACAAGCAGAGTGTTAATTAAGAGTCTTTTGGCCTTATTGCTTAGTTTGTCCTTGGATTGGCCCAGTCTTAATTACTACCCTGTTACTATTCCTATTATTCTTGTTTAATGAGATAATCCAAATAATCTCATTTCAGTTTCACAGATCATTAGATCCAACACACTTATTAATAAGGCATTTATGAGCTCTTTATGTCCACTCAGCTGTTTTCAGTCCTTCTCTTATCCTCTATGATGGAGGGAAGGGATGTGCTGAACATTTTGTAGTTGGATATGTTTCCTCAAAGTTATTAACACTTGCCACTACACATTGTTTGAACAGCTGCTTCTTTTTGTTAACTGCAGTAATAAAAACGTTGTACATCTTGGACAGAGGTGTTGGCTGTGCTAGTGAGGAGTGGCTCCGGCAAAGAGGGAGCTGCTGCAGCCTCTCTCCTGCCAGAAAGGGTGACCTTTCCCAGCCAGGCAGGGATGTGCAGCAGGTGCGGGGCTCCTCTGCTCCACGGGCAGCAGGGCGAGAGCGAGCAGCGGCGTTCCCATACCAGCTCCCCAGTGAGCGCCAAAGGCAAGGAAGCACTAGGGGCACCACCTAGTTCATTGCTTCCCCACCTTTTCAGCAGCACACTCGGCCATGCGGCCAATGACCTGTTCTTCCGCGGTGTCCCCAGCGCAGTGCCGTGTTTGTGAGCTCCTCGGTGCTGAGATGTGCCCCCGGAGCAGGGCCGGGCGCGGCCGGGGGGGGAGGTGTGTCCTAGGCTGAAGTATTGACAATGTCCTGTTATCCCGTGCTGATACCCACGCCTGCCCTCTAACGCTGTGACTCGATCCAGCCTTTGATTAGGGCTCGTGGAGCCCTTGGGTATCTGTTTGTTTGCCGGGACCATGGTGAAAATTCTGGTGAAAAACAGTGAAAATTCCCTGAAATGAACAGGTGTGTGGCTGTGCATTTGTGCCAACAACGGAAAAACTCACATTTTGCACGCACAGGCACATGAATTAAATGCAAAGAGTAACTAACACATGCTTCACTGCTTTTGGTAGCGTGAAGCTCTGACTCTGGAGGATGTGAGTGAGCTCTCCTGGTCGTGTCAGTGGGCTGCTCAGGGTGACTTTGTCTCCGGGGTTCAAAGGCAGGCACACATTGCTGACTCAGAACAGTGATCCAACAGTGAAACAGCAAAAGGAAAAGAGTTAAAATAATCAACCTCATTTCGTTGTTGGACAAGCTGGCTCAGGCTGTCTGAGCAGCTGAAATTCCACCTATTCTGTGAGACCCTTCTCCCTGCTGTGTCACCCACGAGTGCCTGTGACAGAAATGGAAGGAGAGCTGCTAGAAAGGACTGGGGACCGGGGGCCCCATCCGTGTGTGGCACACAGGCCACGGCCCATGGTTCTATTAAGTCTGGAATTTGCTGTAAAGGCGAGATCTAAAGGATGCTGCTCTGGGCAGTTGATGATTTCTCAGTGCCCGGTGAAGCTGTTCTTTGCAGGAGGGAGAATTCCTTCTGCTCCACTCACAGTCACTATGGGCCTGTCTTCATCCCTGCACCACTGGGAAGTCCAGCCAGGCTACTGACTTAGCCTGCACTCACATGCAAAAGTCTTTAGCCCGATTAAGTGTTAACTCTTTGCAAAGAAATGTGTCTTGAGGCTACAGTGAGGATAACCCAGGCTGTGGATTTCTCATGTGATACCAGCCCTGCTTAAGCAGGATTTAGCAGTCTCCTCCTCAGGCCCCTCTTCCTACCCCTCTGCCTTTCTCTGGGTGTCAGCAAGGCTGCTGCTGCAGCAGGGTGCTGAGCTGGACTGAGAGACAATAGAGTTTGAGAAGAAAAAAACCAAATCATAAAGCAAGTAGGGGGTTATATGGTTGATGTTTTAAAAAAGAAAATCAGTGTCTTTTCTGTGATCTGTTTTCCCATGTTGCTGCACAACACAGCTCTGTCAGGAAGTGGAGCAAAGGCAGGAGCAGGTCTCTGCCCCAAAAGCGACAGGGATTGCATAAGGTTTGTTTTTGTGTCTGATGGCAGGGGCAGCAGCCGGGCTGAGCTAATGCCATCTGCAGTGCTGTCACCAGGGCCGTGCCAAGACAGCTGCTGCGGGGCTGTGCCCGGAGTCACCCAGCGCTGCTTCCCGGCACAACAACGCCGGGTGCCAGTGCTGCTGACAGCCCTGTGCTCGCTGCAGCCTGAACAGGCCTTCTGCCTCTCCTTACGTACTCTTGGAGAGCAGGGAATGAGCTTAAGGATGGATAATCCAGGCTAACTCTACAGTGAAAACAAGTCCCTTACCTCAAATATCACCAAAGTCTCTTCTGCCCTCCCAAGCCTCTGGCTTCCCCATCCTTCAGCAGCCGCCGATATTCTCCTGGCGCAGACCAGAGCACAGCAAATTAATTGTGCTGTAATGACAGCCCTCCTCTCGGAGTCTGGCCTTCTGTTCGGTGTAAATGAAGGGCAATCTGTGGCCTATCTACAGACTGTTTCCTTTGGGGAAACAGCCTCACACTTCTCAGATTTCCCTTTACGCTACTGACTGCTGGCATCTTTTCCTACCTCAAGATGTGCTACATTGCTGCAAAGGGTTTTTTTCTCTTTAATTAATTTCTTTCAGCTCTGTCAGGATAGAGGGTAATTAAATGCTTCAGTATCTTGTCATAAAAATGCCACTTTTCAGAGGAATTGTCTTAATGAGCCTGTTTTTCAGTATAGCAGAGGCTCATCTATTAGTCCAGTGTATATTTTTAGAGCATGGCATTAGCCAGAAAAGCCCATTAGATCGTTACACAAGTGGCTGAATCAGCAAACTGTATCTGCTGCTATTCTGTCAAAGCAATAACGTTAACATTATCAAAGTGATTAAAAGCCATTCATTCATTTTGCATCTGGGTTGACAAGTTCATTCCTGCAGAGGCATACAGTGCAAAGCTGTGAGAAAGGAAAACTAAAAGCTCATCATCTCCCTCAACCTGAAGACCTACCAGTGTGTGACAGATGCAATCAAAATATGACAATTGAGTGGAACACCGGATGCCTGTGTTCTGTCACACATTGGATTGTCTCTGACAAAGCAAAATCAGCCATAGCCTGGGACCCTTTTTAAGGATTTGCATCTTTCTACAGCGAAAACAGCTGTGTGTGCTGGAACAGGGCAGGGTTTCCACCACAGAAACGCTTGTCCTTCAGCTCTGGGTCATCCTCCTGGAGCTTCAGAGCAACAATGGTGCTGCTGGCCTTTCCTTTGGGGTTGTTGTGGGTGTGTTTGGCCGGTGGCTTCCCTGGATCTCCCCCTCGGGAGCCATGAGGGCTGGGTACTCCAGTTGCAGTTCTTGGCCTTGGCAGGGCTGTTTGTCCAGTGTTTATACAGAGAGCAGAAGCAACGGGAGGGATAAACAAGAGTTGGCATCACTGTCATGATCTTTCTGGAAAAGCTGAGTAGACAGAAAACTTTGATTCCTGGGGACTGGCTGGGGAAGCTGCTCAATTACTTTGCTTGCAAAAGGTGCAGCATAACCAAACCCTTCCCATGGCAGAGGGCATGGGAGCTGCAAGAGCAGTCCCTGAGGCTGAGGCTGGACTGGCCTGTTGGCCAGAGTGAGGGATTTGCATGTAGAGGCCTCTGGTTTCTGCTAACAAATATAAAGCAGCTTTGAGTTCTGCAAGTCAAATGGTGCATCAAGGAAGGAGAAGGCAGAGGAGAAGAAGGGCAAGCTGTTACTTGGTAAAAATCCACCACCTGCTTCCATCAGTGTCCCACCTACTCAGCTCTGGTCAATACCTGAATGTGCTGAATTGCATTAAAAAACAAACCACTTAGTTATCACACTGGGGTGCATACATCTGGCTGAGGTTTTCTCCCATGTTGTGGAGTGTCTTAATTCTGCTGATGCCAGTGTGACCCTTTTTTAGGGATTCATTTTAATGCCACAAGCCTGTTGTGGCAAATTGTCACTAAAAGTGTTTTAAACGAGTGTCTTGTGATAGCACCTGTATCACTCTGGGTGTCAGACTTGTGTGCTGTTGCATGCCTGTCCAGGGGGTATTTGCCTTTTTGATGGTTGGTGTCCATGCTACACACAAGTCTTTCCTACCAGAACAAAGAAAACCAACCCTTCTGTCGTTTTTAATCTGCAAATAATAAAAAAGAAGCAAATTTGAGGGTTGATGCTTATCCAGGGGAGAATTGCTCCAGTAGGGCCTCAGTGATATTCTCAGAGCCATGAAGATGAAAAAAATCCATTAAAACTCTGGATGATTTAGGCACTTTAGTTATCTAATTGAACTGCAGTTTTGGTTTCCCTTTCCTATTTCTAGGCAACTTTGTAGTCACTTGGCCTCCTGCTCATTGAATTTGTGTCTTCATTGCACTCTTCGAATCAAGAAAATGAATGTATTTAGCAGTTTATTGTCTTCTGTCTAGCCTGCTAATATGAATCGTGCATGGGAAACAGTAATTTTTTTATAAATGGTGAATTCAAATAATCAGGTAACTGTGAGAGTTGATAGAGAGAAACAATGGTGTTTCCTTTTAAGAAGTGGATTTTAATTTCTGAAAGACATTTAAAAATGAACAGAATGATTGTTAGGTTCAATCTGATACACGTATCTCAGTGGAAAAGGTCAGAACAGAGAATTGCAAAAGCAGACCTCTCTGTGCAAAGTCTTGGCAATGACAGAGGCACGAGGATGAACACCTGAATATTTCATATCCAGTAAGACAAATTAATGATCTGCTGTTTCTTTTTGTCTGTTTTATCTATCAAAAGTGTGAGCATCCATTTTTATTGGTGGTGGCTTTGTAAATACCCTCAGCCCACTGGATTGTATTAGCTAAGTTATATGTAGAGCATGGATCAATAATTCCCTTTAAGTGTCTGCCACAAGAGAGCAGTGTTGGTGTTATAAGCTGGGAGAGCCTGCCTCGGGTAGTGGAATTCTTCCATCAAAATGCATGCTGAACTACTGCAAGAGAAATTCAAATGCAGTACAACAAATCTTCTGGGAGCTCAGCAGGATTAAGGGATAAAAATAATGAATGGGGCCTAATTTCTGGTATTGAGATTTGAGTTTCTTAAAGGCATCATTGATATGACTGTGGATTCTTTGGAAAATTTCAAGGAGTTGAAAATTTCATCATACTGCTGATAATCTAAATATGTTTTTTCCTTTTTTTTTTCCTCCAGTGTGACTCCATTGAAAACAGTGCTGTTTAGTTGGGAGAGTAATCTGCTCATGTGTGGATATCTGGGTTAGGGTGGCCTAATTGTAGCCTTCCAGTACCTGAAGGGAGCCTACAGGAAAGATGGGGAGGGACAGTTTACAAGGGCATCTAGTGACAGGAATGGCTTCAAAATGAAAGAGTAGGGTTAAATTATATGTTAGGAAAAATTCCTTATAGTGAGGTGAGGCACTGGCACAGGTTGCCCAGAGATGCTGTGGATATCCCATCCTTGGCAGTGTTCAAGGCCAGGTGGGATGGGGCTCTGGGATAGTGGAAGGTGTTCCTGCTCATGGCAGGGGCTTGGAACTGGATAATCTTTAAGATCCCTTCCAACTCAGGCCATTCTATGATTTTCAGAGCTGACTCCAAGCTCTGTGGAGCCACAGACTGGGAATTCTCTGTGTGTTTTGAATGCTGGGTAAGGCTCGTTAGCACCCAGCTTCATTTTTAAACACATAACCCAGTCTGCTGAGCTCTGTGCTTTTGGAGAAGCACAAATCTACTGCTCTGCTGCAGATGCCCAAATCCCAGTTACATGGAACAAATCTACTGTGCTGAGTAGATTCACTGCACCTATACTTTCCTGGTTGGAGACCAGAGCTGCAGCAGTACCTCAAACATGACTACCAATTTCTCCTCAAAAAGAGAAAAAAATTAAACCTTTATGTCGAGAAGCTGGTATGGATTAGTCTGGAAATAATTTACTTTAATTTGTGCACAGCTTGTTAATGAAAAGGTCTCAATATTACAAATTATAACCACTTTCAGTCTTGATCAGATTACTGATTTTCACTGAAATCTATTAAAAACATTTTTCTATCAATAAAAGCCAGTTTTTCAAAGCATGTGCCTGATAGCTCTTGACTTGAAAGCCTGGACTCTGATTTTAAAACTGGCACTTTACTGTGTGGCTGTCAATGATCTGTTTCCATGTGATGGAGAACTTGCTATCTGAAAATGACATGGCAAGAATGTGTCAAAATGAGATCCTACAGAAGCCAGGCTCAGGCTTAAGAAAGCAGGATGGATTACTCTGAAGACAAGCTATGTTTAAAGGAGAAAAGGATGTAAATGGGGAGAGATTGCTAGGGGGTTTAAAAAGGAAAAAGAAGTGAAAAATGATCCAGTCATGGAGAAACATTTTAAGCTTGAAGTAAGTGGAAGAGAGATAGTAGACTGCACTCTCTCTTAGTGCAATAAAATGCTGAACTTAGCAGAAATGGATCAGCAGATAATTTGTTCCATTTGGAGGAGACCAACAAAAGCAGTTGGGTGAGAGGAGAAAATTGTAGGAGAGCCTGGCTGTGCTACATCAGAGTATAGTGGTCTAGACAGGTCACTGGCCTTTCTCCAAGTATCTGCCACAGGATGCTTAGGAAGGGGTAAAAGAAATGCATGTGACAAGTTTATGATTACTTTTCTCCATCTTTACCTGTTATTTTTTAAGAGACAAATAGGGAGAAGGGGTCTCAGTGTGCCTTGTAGGTGAGAATGGGAGCTGGGATAAAGTCTATCTGAACTGATTAGCCAAATTAGTGCACTTGCTAAAGTAGCCAAAACTGAGCTTCATTTTGACTAAAAATAGTCCTCTTATCTAAATATGTCATGTACCCACTATGCCTTCCACTTCCGAAATGTTATCGCAGCTGCAGTGTCCTGCATCCTAAATTTAGAACCATTCATGCCACTGAATTTTCCAGTACAGTAGATGGATGCAGCAGCTTTTTTAGAAACTAAAGAAATAGAAAAGGTTAAGAATAACATAATGCAGAGCCACCATACTGAAATATCTGTGCTTCATCTTTGGTAGCCATTGCTGTCTTCAGTTCTTTAAGTAATGATGATACAAAATATGTGGGGATTTTAATGTCTGAATTACCAGAGATGGTTCTGTCTTTTTTCTAGAATGCTGACGAGTGTCCTTGACACCCCTTTTGTGAAACAGTGTATTTGACTACAATCTGTGAGTCACACAGGGCATGAACTGTACTGGCTGCTTACTGCTGTAAGTCAAATTTGAATGTGAACTATATCCCTAATATGCAGCAAGATGAGACAAAGGACTGCCAGAGCTTTTTAGATCCAAAGCTTTTCTAGAGCCCTCACAATTAGAGGTTGTTCGGGATTTGTTTGGTTTTGTTTGGGGTTTTTTTTCACAGGTACATGCAGAAACAAGGTCACAAAATCTTTTTTTTTCTCCTGCTCATGTACAGTTGTCAGCACAACAGCCCACATTATATCTGATAGCCAGTGCATTTTCATGCTTTAGGACTTTCCAAAATACCTTTCACTAAATCCAGATCTAAATGAAAAGTGTATGCTATTTAATAGTTTCTGCTATTAAATGGTTGGAAACTCTTTCTTTATGTTCTGTCTAATCAAAATTTCTTTGAGAGATACAAACCCCCACTCTCTTGACAGAGTAGGTGAGCAAGCTTTTATGTTTAGATTAAGCCTTTATGTTTAGATTAGTTATGAGGTTGCTCATCAGATGGCAAACTGAGCAGTTCTTGAAACATCCTGAATGTCAGATCTAGTAAAATGCATACAAAATGCAGTGTTTGTCCTAATGTTTTGCCAGTTCTTGCCAGATTACCACCTTAAAAATTTGGCAGTGTTACATTTGAGTGTAAAGTATGACTTCACAAAAGAAAGTTGCTTTTTTGTATCTGGCCAAAGATGCAGAAATCTTAAGGGACTAGTAGACTAACAGTAAAACTCCTGATTTCCTATAATCTTTACAGCTGTTTCCCTTTTGGGAACTCTATAAATTCTAGATACTGAGAATCAAGCTGAATCCCTAAAGTGACTTAGAACATAAAAATCCTATGAATGGGGGGGG
>VWYO01002446.1:0-13958 GCA_013400275.1 Rhadina sibilatrix | reverse complement strand
ATTATTATTTTTTTTCCCCCTGGCTTGTCACTTTCTATTTATGGGAACCAAAAATGACCTGGCTTCCTGGACTGGAAACAGTAGCAACATGTCCTTGATAACTTCTACATTTCAAGCCAGCCTCTGTTAGATATTGAGGACATTTTTTAATAGGTGCTGTAGTCTGGGAGGTGGTGGGACCTGGGACTGCATCCTGTGACATGCAAAGCACCGGGACACGCTAATAAATTAGGATTTCAGAATGGTGTGGGTGAAAAAGGACATTTAAGCTCATTTTGTCCCATCCCTGCCATGGGCAGGGACACCTCCCACTATCCCAGGCTGCTCCAAGCTCTGTCCAGCCTGGCCTTGGACACTTCCAGGGATCCAGGAGCAGCCACAGCTTCTCTGGGCACCCTTTGCCAGCTCCTCCCCACCCTCACAAGGAGGAATTTCCTCCCAAGATCCCATCTAAAACTACTCTCTGTAAGTTTGAAATCAGTGCTGATGGTAGGACTGCCTCTCCCACCCCCAGTAAATCAACATTTGGTGCTTCCCTCATCTTCCCCCTCAGCCTTTTATAAATATTGTCACTCGTCTTTTTCCCAACAATGCCTCCAGGAAGAAAAAGGCAGAAATGGTCAGCACGAGAGAGATTAAGCAGAGACATCAGCAGTCCAACTGTTACAGTTTTTCTCCCTTGCTTGGCTCTTGGACTAAATTTAATTTGCTCCCTAGACAGCTCAGAACCTGTTTTTCTTCCCCTTTGCTCAGTTTTAGTGCACTCTGGCTCTTACCTGTGCTGGGCTTGTGTGAGGCAGGAGCAAAGTGCTGAGACAGGAGGAGACACTTGGCACCCATGGAATCTGGGAGAGGGATCCCCAGCAGAGCCTCGTCACTGGGAATTGCTCAGTCACTCCACTACTGGGGAGAGCAGGGGCTGGAGGATGTGGTAACAAAGCTGGGTAATTAAATATGTGCTCTATTTCTGAAATCTGGCATTTAGGGGAGATCATGGAGTCTGAGGATGCCGGGCTGGTTTGGGTTGGAAGGGACTAAAGCTCACCTCATCCCACCCTGCCATGGGCAGGGACATTTTCCCTGGCCCAGCTTGCCCAGAATGGCACTTGGAATTTTGTTTTGTCTGCCAGTTTCTCCCTCAGTCTTTTCTCCTTCAAGGCCTTGAAAACTGGACTTTTAATTTTCAGTGTTAGGCTTTGGGCAAAAGGAGCACCATTACAGACAGCACTCAGTGGTTCTTAAATAGCTCACTACTTCTAATCCTCTTTGATCACCAGAACCAGTAGGAAAAGTGTTCCCTGTTCCTTTTCCTCATTTTTATATAATATTGAGACCACAGGGTTCCTATTTTTTCTTGCAGAGACTTTTACCAGGCTCACTTTGCTTGCCTTGAGAAGCTTTTTGCTGCTGCTTCTTCTTCTTCTGAATGTCTCTGAAAGGAGAATTTCAGTAACTTTCTTACAAGTTTAATCAACTCACCCAGGAGAGAAAAATTCCACTTGGGAGCAGCCTCCAAAAATGGAGCCACCAGTGATCTCTCACCTGGATCTTCCAAAATCTTCTTCCTCAGAAATAAACTTTATTCCACCCCACATCCTTTTGCTCCTGTCTGCTGGGCGTTTGCAGCCTGCTGGATGATGAAGGGAAGAATTAGGATTCATTGCTGTATTCTTTCCTGTGCACACAAATAAAACACACCCAGGCACGGGATTATTTATTCATAGGTGTGGGGAAATGGTATAAGGACTTCAAACAAAATTAGCATTTAAAAAATGCATGAAAAGTGGTTGCAATATTTAGTCCTGCTTTAGACGTGGAGCTGTAGTTTTTCCCTCCTCTGAGCTTTTTTGAAAGAACTCTGTTTCTAAAATCAAGCACCTATAGATGTCAGAGGATAATTGGGTCTTAAATTGAAATAAATCACCTCCATTTCTGTGAAGCCCCTACAGTGGTTGAATATTCGACACTTTTTTGAACATTGAAAAATTTGGAATAACTGAGGGAGTTTAAAAATTCTTTGTGATATTTTTGGTTAGCTAAGAGAACTTTTATAAGCAGAGAGTTTACTCTGGGTTTTGATCCCTTTGTGCCACCTCAGAGCTCCTGGGTCACATTTGCACCAGGCAGGGTAAAACACAACTTCATACTTAGAAGATTTTGGAGTCTTCTACCTCCTACATCTGTATGCACCAGCAGAAGAAGTGAATTTGGAGAAGGGATTTTTGGGTAGAGCTGGGACCAGGCTCTGAGGTTGGTGCTGCTCAGTTCTCTGCAGTAAGCCAGACCTAAGAGCTTCTCTCTATTGCTTTGCTTCTCTCTGTTTCTCAGTTCAGAGACGAAGCCATTTGAAGGAAAAAGGACTCAAATACTCTCCCAGACTCTTATTCACATCAGTTGGGCCCAGCTGGGAAGATCTGCTCAGGAAGGGGGACCTCAGGCTCAAATACCTGTTTTAGTTCCAGGCCTGTCTGGGTCAAAGAGGGGAAGGAAGAGTTTTCCTTCTGCTGCTCCATGCACAGTCAGCTGGAAATATTGTATTGCAATGGTTTCATTGATTTAAATAGTGTGGACAGCCTAATTTCTTTTACCTGAGACTTGTATGGATGCTTGTGATGAGGGTTACAGGTTATTTTTTAGAAGAGGAGATTCCAAAGATCTCCAGAAAAAAGGCATTGATGCTTCCAACTTCTGTCTGACACGGGAAATAAAGGCTGGATCAGAGGTACCAGGGGGTGCACAGGTGATTTCTGTGACAGAGAATGTCTTCAGATTGGGGATTCTGCAGAGATGATGGCAAAGGGGGACAGTGGAAACAAAGGAAATTGGAATGATGATTTAAAAGCAGCTGAAGTCAGGCGGCTCTTGCATGTGACCTTCTCTGTGTATTTATTATTTCTGAGTTCTTACTTCTGTGTGCCTGTGTAAAGATGGGAAAGGGGAGAGGGAGGGAAAAGAATGCCCGGTTTTTCTCCTGGCCAGAGGGAGGTTTGGCCCCAGAGCAGAGCCAGGGCAGTGGGCTGGTGATGGCAGCACCACCAGGGCAGCTCCTTGCTGGCTGGAGGCAGGAGGTTCCTCACCCACCCCTGCTGGCTGCCACCTCTGCTGCTCTGCTCCCAGCTGGGGAACTTGCTGCCTGGACCACAGGCACGATGTCTGGGATAAACTGTGCAGCTCCTGTGGTGGAGAAGAATTTCTCAGAGGGCTGAACTGAGCTTTCTTCTGGCTGGGCAGCTGGAGAGGGAGGAGGATGTGCCAGCCTCGTGCTGGTGTCGTGGTCTCGCTGTGTCTGCTGCCTTGGTGGATATTCCTGAGCCAGATGTGCTTGAGATCATAACTGAGAGTCTCTGCTCTTTAATGATCTCATGTTTTTTTGCATCATGGATTTTGTTTGTTGGATGGTTGGTTCGGTGTGAGCAACATGAATTGCTCTTCATAGGAGGAGAGGAGGCTCTGGGAAGAGCTCCCTGAAGCCTCTCAGCTCTTCAAGGGGGCCTGCAAGGAAGGGAGAGGGGACAGGCTTTTAGCAGGACCTCTTAAAGGCCACAGGACAAGGGTTAATGGATTTAAATGGAAGGATTTAGCTTGATTTAGATTAGATAACAAGAAGGAGTTTTTTACCATGAGGGCAGTGAGGCCCTGGCACAGGGTGCCCAGAGAAGCTGCAGCTGCCCCTGGATCCCTGGCAGTGTCCAAGGCCAGGCTGGACAGGGCTTGGAGCCACCTGGGATAGTGGAAGGTGTCCCTGCCCATGGCAGAGAAGTTTATATAGATGACTTTTAAAGGTCCTTTCCTATCCAATCTCTGATTCTGTGAATCATTCCTTGATTTCATTCTGCCTCTGAAGCTGGATCAGCATGAATGCTGCTGGATTAGGGATCTCCTCAAAGCCTGGGAGCCCATCCTCACCCCATTCCTGTCAGAGTGCAGAGGCCTCCATTGTGCCTTTGTGACCCCTGGCATGGCTGAGGCTGTGTCTGGTGGTGGTGACAATGCCCTGAGGCCTGATCCAGCTCAAAGTGACACTGCTGGCAGGCTGTGTGCAGCAATCAGAGCCTGGTTCAGTGCTGTCAGCTGGAGACACCCAGAGCTGTCCATTCTTTGCAAGCCACGTTTTGAAAGCTCAAGGTCTCCAAGTCCTTGAGCTGTTGGCTGGAAACTCCCAGAGAAGCTTCCAGGAGCCTGCTTCTCCCATCTGCTCCCATGAAGGTAAATGTGACAATTCACTCTGGGGACAGCCCTGACTTCCTTCATTAGCTCCACATTCGTCTGATGCTGCTCATTTTTCCTGGAGCCTCGTGTGGGAGCTGCTGGGATGGAGCTGGGGTGTAGGGTTAGGTCAGGTGCTGGAAGCTGCTCCTTGGGATGAGCATCCTGCACCTGTGCCCTGCAGGCTGTTCCTCCTGGTGGTTTGGCATCCCAAGATCCCATTTTTCCGGGTGAAACCCCGAGTGGCTCGGGGCTGGGCTCCTGAGAGCTCCCCTCCTTCTGGCTTTGTTATTTTTCCGTGTTTATTCCCTGCTGCCACAGGAGTGATCAGTAGAAGCCTTGAACTGGAGCCAGCAGGACTTGCAGGAGCCAGTCTGGAATGACTTCCCACTGCTGCTCCTGACATTCCTGAGCAGCTTCACGGGGCAGAAGGTGAAGGGATTGGTTCAGATTGGTTCAGAGCTGACGGATGGCGTTTCGTCACAGGGGGGTGATCCAGAATTCCTGCTATTCCCGATGGAATCCTGGCACCTTGGGAAGGCTGATGGCACCAGATGGCTGCCATTCCTTGGTAAGATCTCCCTCAGGAGATAATCTCTCCTGGTCGGCTTTAGCAGCTTCACAAAAACGTCCAACCCACTGGATAAATGCAGAATTTCACTTTTTGTGCGCATTCTAATGCAGTTTGATTTTTGCCTACTTTAGAAAACCACTAAAACATTTTCTTAAAGTCTTCAAAAAGGGCAGTTCCCTTATTTTTGGATTAGATTCTGTTTGATTGCCCCTCCCTCCCCACCCCCCAAAATAATGGGGTACCACCACTTGTCACTCCAGAAGCCACGAGCACAGAGCTCCTCCCATCAGTGCACTGTGTCTGGGCATGAAATGCTCTGGTTGGGATTTTCTGAGCCAAATGTAAATGTGCTTGATGAGGCACAAGGGGACGGGGCTGGGGCTGGGGAGAAATGGCTTTTAGCAGCAGATGCAGACAAAAGGATTGGATTTCAGTCCACAAAAAGTCAAAGACAAAAAAGAAATGGAGACTGGAGTCCCAAATGGAGGGAGGAGGTGTCAGAATTTGGAGGGCTGAACAGCTGTAGCCTGTTTATGTATCTCAATCCATTGTTAGAGAGCTGGAAACTGCACAAAAAGCTAAGGGCGTTTAAATTCTGTTTTCTTAGAAAAGATCTGCAGTTGACCAAGACAGGCTACAAAAAGAAATGCAAAATCTATCAAGAGTTTTTCAGCTTATATGGAATGAACCTAAAATACATTGAAAGATTCTTCTGAGTGGGTGTTGTGGGGAAAACACTTGAAATCACAGAAAGAAAATGAAATGATTGGGATATCTCCTGGTATCAGAAATCTGACCAGAGTGTCTGGAACCTGCTCTTCCAAAGCTCATAACCTACAGCTGAGGATATTCCTGCTATGAAAACTCTTTACTGGCTACCTAGAGAAGCATTTTTTTCTCCAAGTGTTGAAAAGTGGAATGTTTCTGACCTTTAACAATGATGATATTTGATTCTGGTGAAAAAAGGAAGCAAGAAGTAATTATGAAATATTTTTATTGGCTCCCAGCAGCGGCTCTGCAGTGCAGATGGTTTAAATTACCTACCTCGAGGTTGGAGTGTAAGGCTCAGATCCATCTCCACAGTTTTAATATTTAAAGCAAGGTACTAACTTGCTGGCCTAGATCTTGAAAGCAGCTTAATTGAGCCTTTAAAAGCTGATAGTTCTCTCTTGTTGTACACGAGTCAACAAACACTTTTCCCTCTCCCGTTCCCTGGCAGTGCTTTACTCACACTTTACTCAGACAGTGACAGGTTGGAGGGAAGGAACTCTGTTCCCCACGTTTCAGCAGGATGTGAACCCTGATGGGAGCAGTTGGACTCCACTGCTTTGTTTGCTTGGTGGCTGAGGCCAAAGAGGGGATCCCAGCCTGGCTTGGGTTGGGAGGGACCTTAAAGCTCATCCTGTTCCACCCCTGCCATGAGCAGGGACACCTCCCACCATCCCAGGCTGCTCCAAGCCCTGTCCAACCTGGCCTTGGACACTTCCAGGGATCCAGGGACAGCCACAGCTGCTCTGGGCACCCTGTGCCAGTGTTTGCCACTCTCATGGTGGAAAACATTCCTTAACTCCCACCCTTTCTTCTCCATCCCACCACAAAACCATCCCACCTTCATTTGCTGCTAACCAGCTGCTACTTCCAACAAGCTCTGCTGTTTGCCTTGTTTTATCCTTTTTTCTCCTCCTTCTCCTTCTCCTTCTCCTTCTCCTTCTCCTTCTCCTTCTCCTTCTCCTTCTCCTTCTCCTTCTCCTTCTCCTTCTCCTTCTCTTTTGTTTTTTTCTTCCTTTCCTTTCTCTTATTTATTTTTTCAAATAAATTTCTTTTGGCCTAAAGGATGGAGTAGCTTGACAGGCCAAAAAAGTCCCCTGTCCCTCTTTGGTGTCTGTGCCCTGCTGGACACCTTGCTAGAAGATTTAACACTTAAATGTCAAGGTAGAGCACTGTGGGGCTGCTTTGCTTCAGCTTTCACAGAAACCCAGAATCCCAAGGTGGTTTGGATGGGAAGGGGCCTTAAAGCCCCTCTACTTCCAACCTGACACTTCCCACAAGACCAGATTGCTCCCAGCCCTGTCCACCCTGGCTCCTTTAAACACGGAGAGGCCGGGGTGGGATGAATTCCCCAGACCTCACAGTCCAGCAGTATCCCTGTGCACCCCTGTCCACCTCAAGCCCTCAGGGCAGTGCTGCCCCTGGGACAGAGCAGCCCACAGAAGCTGCTCAGTGCTTGATGAGCCTCAAGCACAAATGTTACATCAATACCTTCATTTTTCTGTGAAGAACTGAAGATTAAAACCCTCCCTCAGGCCCCAGCTGAGTCTCCACTCCAGAGCCAGCAGGAGAAGAAGGAAGGAGCTGAGTTCATGGGAAGCTCCCTGTTGGTGGGTGAAGTTTTCCCTAAAAGTCCCAGCCATGTGTCAGACAAAGAGAAGCAGGGAGGAGTGGGATGGCTCCAGCCAGGCTCACAGATGTGGTGGGTTCCCCCCAGACAATCCCTGCAAACTCCCCAAAGCTCTGCCAGGACCTGGAGCGAGAGCTGGGAATTCAGGCTGGAGCCACACTTCCTCCAAACCCACACAGAGCACTCGGAGCGAAGCAGAGCTCCACTTCCCAATTTGGGTTTGTACAGAAAAACTACAATTCTCAAAAGCCTCTGACTGTTGTTTTTCTAACAAGTTAAACAGATGGATTGGAAATAGTATTTACTGTTTATTTCCTCAACATATCAATATGTGAGGAGCCAGTATAAATTACGGTTTGACTGCAAACAAACCAACCCACGCCAAAGCAATAGAGTAAACACTGGTGTATTTTGTTTCAAGTCAATATTATGGGAATTTAGATGGCTGATGATTCTGTTTTTACTGGCTATCTCTGACTGGCTGGATTTTCAGCCCTGCAAGAGAAAAAAAGAACGACGGGTTAAGATTTTTTTAGGGGAAGTTGCCGTGGTGGTTGTTCCATAGAACATCAGAAGGTTGTCACTTCAGGAGTCACAGGCTTTAGCAATAGAAACAAGATTCTACCTATTTCAGAACTGTTACTTTTTTTTTTTTTTCTTTTTTTTTCTTTTTCCCCATGAGAAGAACAAGTGTGAAGCCGTTGCCAGGTACTCTGATGGTGGGGTTGATGGTACAGCAATCTGTTCCTTCCTCTTTTCCCAGCTTGGGCTTTATTTTCTGTGCTGACTTCTTGACCTTTTTTTTTCCCAGTTGAGAGCCCAAAATCTTCAGAAAATCCATCCTGCCAAAACCAAAACCAAAACCAAAAAAAAAAAAAAAAAGTTGTTTTAGTTCCCCCAGCTGGCTCGTCTTGAAGGAGGGGAGTGGGGACACAGGGCTGAGGAGGCTGAGAATGAGGAGATGAAGGAGCACCTCTTGGCAAAGATGAGCCATGAAACTGGATCACCTGAGTTGTGCCCCTGAAGTCTGCACACCAAACCCCCCAAAGTGATGCCAAGCTCGTTACAGCTCAGCCTGCATGTCATTAATTAAACATTAACATTATTAATTTAACATGCAGCCCAGCAAATGAGTGGAGATGTCAGCTCTTGACCAACCTGTCTCGCTGGCCACGTGCTCCCAGCTGCAGTTTCCCAAACAGCAGCATCTCGTGGAAATTGAGACCAGATGAAACAACGGAATGCAAAAAGAGTGAATTGAATATACTCCCCAAATTATTCACTTATTTCAACAAACAAGAATCCCACTGATGTAATGTATGACTGGTTTTGATGCTAAAAGCAAATCAAGAGCTGGAATGTACTTACGTGGCTAGACAGTAAATATCTCTGAGTCCTTCTAATCCATTAAATTGCAAGAGTATGTCTGCTTGTCTAAATGGAAGGAGACATCTCTTCTCCCTACCACTGTCATTTACTCCTCCGCTTCCTGCTTCTTTAGCCTTTTTTTTTTTTTTTTCTCCTTTTTTTTTTTTTTTTCCTCTCTTAAAAATAGGGCTCCTTTTGTATGTGTGAAACTACTGCTACTCCCACTTCAGCTTTCTCCTGAAAGCCGAGTGGAAGTGCTGTAGGAATTAGATGGCTGCAGCTTTTCCCCTGGGAGTTCAGCTCTGTGCAACCAGAGCGTGGCCTGAAGCTGGAGGTGGCCTTGAACCTCCAGCCCTGTGCTTTGTGTTCTGCTTTTTGGGGTTTTTGCTGCCGCCCTCCTTGCCTGGTGTTGCAGATGGATGCCCCGAATCCATCCCAAACCCAGCTGTGAAATATCCTCGTGCCACCAGATTGGACATTCCCACTGTACCCCAGTCTGCTCAAAGCTTCATGACAAGGTGGACCCAAAGCTTTTTCAGGGAAGCATCTTCAAGATTGATAAATGTTGGTTCAGCTCAAGGAAATAATCATTTCAGGATGTTTTAGTCCTGGCAGGAGGCTCTGTCCCTAAGCCAAAGAGCCAAGCTGGCTCAGGGTGTCCCAGCAGGGCAGCTGAGACCAGGATGAGTCTCATCATGAGTCTCATGAATAGAGGTGGAGGTGTCACAGTGCCCATGTTTTCCAGTTTACCTCTGTTTGAAACTGACTGGAGATGAAATCAGCTCTCAGGGTGCTCTGAAAAGATATTTTGGGTACAAGTGGAGATCCTGACCATGCAGAGATGGGTATGGATGTTCACTCCTGCTGCCCACACCGTGGTTTTTGTACCCATCTGTTGCCCTCTCAGGGTTTCAGCTCCACATCATGTGCGTCAAACTGTGAAAGAAAGGTCTTCCCAATTTCTCCAGTCTTGCACAGAACCCAAGGATTGAAACTGTTGCTCTGGGATCCATGCTGTGTGATACTTTCTCCTGGGTGATGTTCCAACATTGCTTGGGATTCAGAAGGTGTTTCTCCTCTGGGAATGGTGTTTGTAGGAAGCTTATCAGCTGGCTGATGGAAGTCACTGCAGGGCATCCCTCCCAAGGCATCCTCAGGCCAGCCCTGAAGCCCAGAAGCTCTTCCTGTACCTTGAAGAGCTGATAAGAGTGCCCTCATGATCCTAACATATCTGTTTTTGAAGGGCAGAATTGCCTTGACCTTTGCCTGATCCATCCCACAAACACAAAAGAAATTCACACTTTTCCAACAATCCTGAACAAATGAAGGCAGTTGTGGAAGCTTTTAATGGTGGAGACAAGAGGAAAGAAACCCTCTGCATTTCCCCATCATCTCCAAACCTCTGAATTCCCAATGCCATCCCCTGTGGGTCTGGTTCCCTCACCACCTGGGGTTATTTATTGACTCAGGCAGGAGGGCTCAGTGCCACCCCTCTGCCAGGGGTTTTCCTGGCTTCTGGAATTCTTTGCTGGCTTCTGGAATTCTTTGCCTTCAGGAAAACACACTTTGGCTGCTTCTTTTCCTGGGCTTTTGCCTGCCCTCAGGTTTTGCAGCCACTGAACCTCTTTGGCAGAGACCTGGTGTAATCACCTCTTCTGCTTCATTGAAATGTTAGCAAGTCATTAATGCAAACACCAAATTACTCAGTGAGGCAACAGCCAGATTTCCAGTCTGAGAACTCTTTACACCCCCAATGCTCTAATTTCACATAAATAATACAAATTAGCCTGCATTCTTTATGCAAAATAATGAATGGGAATAATGTGTGCTGTTTATTACAGACCAGAAATAATCTTTCAATTTAGTGACTTGCTTTGGGTGGCAGGTACAGGGGCTGTGCATGCAAAGGGACTGAGAGTGACTTTTTACATGGGCAGGTAGTGATAGGACAAGGAGGAATGGTTTTAAGCTAAGAAAGAGATTTTAATTGGATATTGGTAAGAAATTCTTCCCTGTGAGCGAGGTGAGGCCCTGGCACAGGGTGCCCAGAGCAGCTGTGGCTGCCCCTGGATCCCTGGGAGTGTCCAAGGCCAGGCTGGATGGGGCTTGGAGCCGCCTGGGATGATGGAAGGTGTCCCTGCCCATGGCAGTGGATGGAACAGGATGGTCTCCTGTGAGAACTGAGTTAGGTCAGCCTAAGCTCCCACCCCTCTCTCCTGCCCTGCAGTGTTTGTGTAACACAGGAGTTTCATTTCCTTCACCACAGCATTCCACTCTTGGGCACCCAGAGAATTAAAATCTGAGAGGGGCTGAAAAATCATCAGCTTCATTAGACTTTAACAATTTTGCTTCAGTGTGTTTGAATCGAGGACAGAACTTAAAGCTGAACATCAAACTTTCCCATCCCCCAAAACGTGAGGTACCAGCAAGTCAGCTCCCAGATCTGTTGGTTCAATATTTATTCTCCATCTCAGGTGTTCAAGTAGGTCTCAAGTAGGAGACTATTCTGTTGAACTCTCAATTGTTCCTTAAATTTTATTAAAATAGTTTCCCATTCGCTGGAAGAGCAACTTTCATGCCTTGCACTCCAGCCTGTCACTGGGGGACTTTGAAAACACCTAAACAGTGGGAATTGGTTTGTGCCAAGGGAAAGTGGACAACGATTTCAAACCTTTTGTTTGCACTGCTGCAAGTCAGCCACTGCTGGGAGCTGCCATGTAATTCCTGCAGGCTTCCAGCTGGACAAATCCCATCAAGATGTGTGAGAAGAACCGTGCAGCTGAAGTGTTGGGTTATTCCCATCTGAAACCCCGTTCCTGCCTCTCCCCTAAGCCCAGGTGGGCAGCACGCTGGAGTTGCCACTTCCAGAGCTGCTAAAATTCCTTTTCAGGCCAGGAGACACGCGGAGAGCTCCTCACTCCCAGCCTTTGAAATAGGAAACCGTGACCTCGGACCACCAAGGAAAGCTGGTCAGTGTTTACAGGACTGTGGGCCCCGTGTTTTCCAGGCATGGCTTGGGATCCCTTATTAAATATCTGCCGAGGAGCAGCGCTGCCTTTGATGTCACAGACCTGAAGGTCTCAGACTTTGCCTCCTTTCGTTGAAACGGGCAAGTCATAAAAAAAATAATGACTTTCCTTGTTGGTTCACACCTCAGAACACAGTGCTAAAGTCTTTGTTAGCGAGCTAGAGTCAAGGATTATTATTATTTTTTTTTTTTTTGCCACTGGTACAAAGATAAAAAAGAGCAAGCAAGGGTTTATTTATAGAGCTCCAGATCCCGCAGAATTCTGAACAACAGATTAAAGGGACTGGTGGTTATTTCATTCTCCAGTGAATGTTTGACTAATTATGAGCTATCTATTTTCCTTCCAAATATCGGAATGGGAAGAAAACAAATGTTTAGCAAACTAAGCCCCGAGTTTATATTTCAAACAAATCTGTGAGGAAATGTGTCTTGCATTCACAGCAGGCTCTGCTCTATTAATCCATCAGGGGAATCTGAGGGGAGCATGAGGCAGGATAAGCGGAGGTTTTTAGAAAACTGCCGTGAATGTTATGCCACAGTAAATAAAAATACAGGTTTATGTATTGGCCTTCAGCTGCTCAAAACCCAGTTTACCTCGAAACTGGAAGGCGATGTTTGCTTGTGGTGATGGGAAGGACCAAGCTCACCTCTTCTGCTGCCTTTTTGTTTAGCAGCAAAATACAGGACAGTTCCTGCAGCTGTAGAAATTCCTGTTTTGCAGTCAGGTGTCTGTCCGTGGCCACCACATCCCTGGAATGTCCCAGGCCAGGCTGGACAGGGCTTGGAGCACTCTGGAAGAGTGGAAGGTGTCCCTGCCCATGACAAAGGGTGGAATGGGATGAGTTTTAAGGTCCCTTCCACCTCAAACCAGTGTGGAATTCAATGTTTTGGTGTGCAAAACACGCAGTTCAAAACTCACAGTGGCAGATTTACTTTCACACTATCCCGGGCTCTGGACCTGGCTTCTCTCCTCCCCTCAGCTTCCCCAGGTGCTGTTTTTGAGGGTGTGTTTCCCTCCTGCCAAAGAAAACTCCCAAGCTGATGCCATAAAACTGTTCCTAAATGTCTCACACAGTTAATCCTGGGTAGTCCTAAAGAGCCAGCAGAGCAAAGTGCTCCCACAGCAGAAACTCAACTTGCAATCCCCTTGCTGGGTGACTTAGGGAAGTTCCTGCCTGAGTCTCAGGTCTCCCATCTGTTAGAAACAGTGCTTTGTAAAAGTTCCTGAAGATCTGCTGATGAAAACTATTTTTTATATTTTTTTATTTTATTTTATTTTTATTTTTATTTTTATTTTTATTTTTTTTGCAGCTGTGAACACTTTTCATGTGAGAAATCCTGCGTGGTTACACATAGATTCATCACGAAACTGGCAAAAAAAGGAAAATATTCCAAAGAGATATGCTTTTTTTCCTTTTTTTTTGTTATTGCATCGGTTAGAGAGGATTAGAATCTGATATTTTCAAAATAAATAAAAATAAAAGGGATTATTTTAGCAGCCCGTGTTCAAAGCCTGCAACTCACAGCGAGTCTGGGTGTTTTGAAGTTTGTAAGGAAATATTCTAAAGTCATTAGGCTGCTGCTGCTGCTTGGAAGCAGAGCAGAGACTTAATTAAAGGTTCAAGGGGGAAGAGAGGATGGTGAAGGTTGTAGAACCTTGGGCTGAGCTTTTTAGAAAAACAAAATCGTGCTTTTTAATATATGAGGATTTGTAAAAGTGCAGATTTGGACGGGAAAAGTTGTTCAGTGCCAGGATTCACCTGCAGCTCCTGGGTTCTGGGATTTCAATGTTCTCAGAACAACACCTGGGGGTTCCATCCACCAGGTCCCCACATTTCTGTGTATATTGAGAGGGCTGGCTTAGTGTGACTGAAAATGAGCTTTAAAAATTTGATTTTTTTTTTCTAGATAACTCTGCAAGTTCAATCACCCAAGGACTTTTATGCAGATGTGTTTCATGTGGATGTTTCTTTCCTGTAGATGTGTTTCACACCCGTATTTCCCAAACATTGCCCTTCACTCTTTTGTATTCAGGTTTATAAATAATCACCTTATATTGAAATCATCATTGGTGCTTAACTTGCCCTTGCTTTCCTAGTTGCACTTTTTCTTGCTGTGTGAGTTTGGGGGACTTTGTTGTGTGTGGTGTTTGATTATTCTCCACTCTTTTGACATGGCAACAATGTCAGAAATTGGGGTTTTGGTAGGATCCTAATCTGTCTGTTTCCCAGGGGGGATTCAGGAAAATATTGCCAAAGCCTCTGGTCACAGAGGGCAGCTGAGGAGGGAGGGAGGGAGGAGGTGTTCAGAAATCAGAGAATAAAAGAATCATAAATATTGGAAAAGCCTTCAAACATCACTGAGTCCAAGCCTTCCCCAGCACT
>VWYO01002445.1:3570-27429 GCA_013400275.1 Rhadina sibilatrix | reverse complement strand
TTTTTTTTTTTTTTTAATTTTCCTAAGTCTCTCTAATGAGAGACTGAAAGTAACTTCCCCCTGAGCTTTCTTCAGTATCCAGGTGGGTGACCCAGCAGGACTGGGCAGGTCCAAGCTCTGTGCATCTGAGCTGGTTCTTCATGAGCGTGGAAGGATCAGCCGTGCTCCTCGTGCTCAAAAACAGGGCAGGGGCTGCCCATCCCCTGTTTTTGTGGCAGGCTTTAATTGTTAAAGCAGTCACTGAACAAGTCACAGAGCCTGATTATGCTTGTCCTGCTCTCAGGAACCTATTATAACATAAAATACTGGTCAGAAATCTCTTCATTCTATGAAATAGGTTGTTATGCATTTAAAACTGATGAGGACAGACAGCCAAAACCCCAAAAGAGCTATTTTCTTGTGTGTGGCAATTACGTATTTAACAGAGACAGAAAAACTTCACTTCTGGTTTTTCCTCTCCGTTCCTGGCTGTCCACATGCCTTGAGTGCCATTAATTCAGTGGTGTTGTATGGAACAAGCCATGACTTCTGAGCCACCACTTCTGTGGTATCTAAGTCCTGGCATTGGTTGCACAACTTCATTTTTAAAACCTTCAATGACTGCCATGATATTTGGGGATGGTGGCAATTCTGATCTGATCTGAATTCACAGGATTGCCAACCCTCTTATAACTAATGATCAGGGAATATAATTGCAAATTTAGCTTGAAATACCTTTATATTTTTGTATTGTTTCATATTAATTATTTATAATCTTTTAGCTCACCTCACATAGTTGTCTCCATTTTATTACTCTTTCAATCGACCAGCATATAAAGGGGATTCATGATTCCAATAGTCACAGAATCACAGAATGTGCTGAGCTGGAGTCCAAGCCCTGGCCCTGCACAGGACACCCCAAGAGCCACACCAAGTGCCCAGGAGCATTGTCCTAGTGCCTGCTGAGCTCAGACAGGCTTGGTGCTGTGCCCACTTCCCTGGGGAGCCTTCTTCCAATTATTTTAAAGGCATTAAGAGCAATCAATCTTTACATACTCCCAGATCTATCAAGTAAGCAATAAAAATGATTAACAGTAATATCATAAAGATTCATCAGAAGCCTATTCTGAAATGTGTATCATCTTGCATTCAATACTGATCAATTAATAATTTGTAAGTAGCCTGATATTTATTTAATATAACCTTTACACCAAATCTGATTTTCAATAGCGTTTAATTAACCTGTGCAATGACTGCAGTTGTGTACATAGATTAAAAATTTGTAAAAGTAATGGTCAGTTAGGCAGCAACCAGTACAATTTGTACATACAGTGACATTAATTATGCTTTCAGATTAGGCACATCATTGCTCTGGATGATGTGGAATTCTGGCCTTATAAGTGTATTCCCTTCAACTTCTCACAAACATTTCCAAGTAATAGCTGTACATACTGCAACTCATTCTCAGTGCAAAAAGATTCTATTAAAATACAGAAATAAAAAGTGTGTTTATCCCATGTTAATATTGTCTTGTTTTGGAAAGACAGGTATCTGCCAGGGAAAGCTGGAGTTTCCCTTGGAATGGAGAATGTAAACCCCTCACTCCCTGNAATGGCCCATCAGCAGAAAATATCCCCCTGGAGGGAGGATGGGTGGTGAAAGAGATCAGAAACACTGCCCCACCTGGTTTAACAGCTGGCCCATTATCAAGAGGCACCCGCCCCCCTCCCCCCAGAGTTACAAGAGATAAAGAAAAACATCTCCCCAGCTGCTTTCAGCAGATGAACTAGAATACACATTTTTGCTTCCATAACCCAAGACAAATATATTTTCTAATAGGGTTATTTTTTTTTCTAAGAAAATAAATTTAAGGTAAGGGTTTTTCACAGATAGTTTTAAGCATTTATTTGGGAAAAAAAAAAAAATCTTCTTTTGGCTCCATAACAAATTACTATAGGTAAGAAAACAATCTATATGCAATTTCACACATAAAAAGTAGAGTTAACTGAAACTTTGAGATTTTCTTTTTTACCTGCAATGTCCACTGCAGTCACTTCTTCACCAGCATCACAATTTTAGTTTTCCCTTCACACTTGTCTCCTGAATGTGGCTTTTGTCCTTTCACCGCCTGTGACGCTTTCCTGGGCTGCCACCAAAGAGGAAAACAGCAAATTTGTGTAGCACAAAGCAACACTAACTCAGCTAAAGAAGATCCCACTTGTTCAGCTGAATTTTTTGAGGCAAAAACTCATTCTGGGTTCTGCACTTATGAATCCTTTGTCACCAGGTTTTAAACCTGACTGCAGAACAATCTCAGGGGCAAAAATCGATGGTAACGTGCAATTCTCTTTGAGAGCCTTCAGCAACAGGGGATGGTCCCCAAACAAACTCTCCTTTTTCTCTTTCTTCTGTCCTTTGGAGGGTAAATTATTGTAGCTGAAAGTATTCTCTGGGTGTAAAATGGATGTTTGCTGGTTTTGATCTGACTCAGAACTCTACAATGATAGCAGTGGTTCTTTTTCAACACGGACAAGGAAATTTCTCAAATGCAGTTCTGGGATACCTCTGAATTTTCCCAGTTCATCCTCAAATGAATAACCATTCCTGCTATTCCCTACACTAAAAAAATTCTGTTCATGAGAGAAAAAAATATAAAAATACCAATGTGTTAAAGAACTGGAAGGAGATACATTTATTTTTTTTTATGGAATGAGCAAACTTGAAAGGACAGTCAGTCCTAAAAAGTTTCTTGTTTCCCCCAAGGGAGACCTTGAGTCTCCCCCAGGAGGTGACAGGTTTTGAGTGTCTGAGATTTTCACAATTACCACATAATGGTTATCTTCTCAGACTAGGAGAGAAGGAAATATTTGTCATTAACTCTGCTTCCTGTATCATTTAGATACATTTGATCCTGCCCTGCACCACATCATATTACTACAGCAAAACAACCCACAGCCCCTTGCTATTTTTCCTTTGAATTCCCAGTTGTTATTTTTAAAGGCACAATATTTTATACTGCAGTAGAAGAGTCTGCCTCAACCATAGAAAAACCTTCTTTAAGTGCCATACAATGACAGAAATTAAAGAAAATACTGGTAATATAGAATTACATAGTTCACATTTCAAAATAACTTCAGACCCTCAGTGGGGAAAAAAAAGTCATTTGAACACCACCTTCATTTTGCCTGGCAGCTTGTTATATGATATATGGACAGGAAATCACATGGAATTTAGGACTTTGCCTGCTGCTTTAGGACTAAAAGAGTAAAAATAAAATAAAATTCACGAGGTCAAATTCAGAAGAAAATCAAGTGAGTCTAAAGGGATTTTAAGTTGGAGTGGTTTCTATTCCTCTGCTGTGCCATATCTGAAACTTGTTGAAGTAGGTTGACCCCAGCCAGCAGTGGGATGGGGGAGAGAACAGCATGGGGAAAAGTGAGAAAAAACCCTCATGAGCTGAGGTAAAGACACTACTGAGTGAAAAAATCCCCAACAAACACAAAAATCAAGTGATGCAAAAGCAATTTCTCCCCGTGTCCTACCAGCAGTGATGCCAGCCCATGGCAGCAAGAGAAGGTGCATTGTTTCCCATACTAACATGAGGAAAAATACTTTTACCAAGTTAGTTCTTGTTCCTTAGATCCTCATAACAATTAAAGCTGCTTCTGCCTGATGTGATTAAAAAAACCAACCATTTTCACATTTTTATTACTGTTATTCATACATTGCAGTACTTCTGTTAACTTTTGTTTTTACTTCCATTACCTGTAAGAGCAATCTGACCATAGTTATTTTCTCAAAGAGAGGCCACCAGAATATCTGTGAGGGCAAGGTCTGGGCTTGATGATCTTTTCCAACATAAATGATTCCATGACCCTATAACAAAAGTGGAAGCTTGCCTGGTTAAACACAAAAAATTGCAGCAGCAATTCTGCAGTGATACAGTTCATGCAACACACACAGTTGTGGCCAGCTCAGAATGAGGTATTTTTATAATAACAGCCATAGAGCATTGTCCCTGGAAAACAAAAGATTTGATATCAAAAGGGGGCTAGGAGAGTAAAAACATTTTAATTCATCAGTGAGTATTAAATAAGTGAACTCCGATCAGTTTTCTTTGAATTCTAGTTTTTGCAAAATGGTTAGACAAATTGAGGTATAATGAAGAGTTGGTTCATCAGAAATACTTGGAAGAACTTGAAAATATAGTCCTGGGCATATAAATCCTCAGTATTGTGGATTAGTTTTGATTTACAGGATATGCAGAGAGAATGCTGCTGTTAGAGTCAGACACTTTTCTCTGTACATGAAGCCTACTTTGAATTTCTGTTGTTACTGCTGAAAGACAGTTTCTCTCCTCATGGGTTCACTGACTGATTCAATATATCTTCTGTCATGCTGCTGCTGTGGATTTCATCTCTTAAGGGGAAAAAAAAAAAAGGTAGAGAAAAAAGTATTAAACTGCACAGCAATCTGTAAAACTATTGGCATTTCCAGCATTGTCAGTGTGCCTCTGATTAAAGGCAAATAGTGCATACATGCTGATGTTTTTTGAGGGACATAATGTCTGGGTTCATTACAATAATACTAATCTGAGCCTCTGTGACAATATCCTATATTTGTTTGATGCTATTGTGGCCCTAAGATCATTCCTCATGTGGGGAAAGCTTTAAAGCAGAGAGCACTTCCCACATCTATCCAACAGCCCCCTATTGAACGGCTGTGATTCATTAGTGAGATAGGAAGAAAGTTCCTTGAGCTCAGCCCTGAAAGCAATCTGTCATTAGAGTGGCACATTAGCCTTCTTCAGATTCATTTGTGAGACTCTTTGCAGGAAATAGTGCCTAATCAACTAAGGAAATGACAGAGGAATATTGAAGACCTGTTAAAGCATTAAGCCCAATTCTGTCCCAAACACAATAAAGGCCAGCCAGACAAGCATCTGTAATGTTGCACTAATTTTCTAAGAAATAGTGAAGAGTTTGTGTTTCATAACACAACTGGGGGCTTTAACACAGGAGCCAGTGCAAACCTTCAAATTCAAATTTGAATTGTCCCCTTCAAATTGTCCTTCTCTTTGCACTGCAGGCTGGACACCCCTGCACTGCTGTAACCTCAGTCCCAACACCCAGGGCAGAATCCCCCACTCCCAAAAACAGAGCCTGGGAAGGCAGGGGTTGTGCTCTTCTCTGAACCCAAACCACTTTTTAAAAATCTTGCAAAGACCTTTGAGATCTGAATTAACAGGTTAATTTCATGCTGAGAAAGTGTTCTGTGAACCTGAAATATGGATAGTTTTATGCAAACATTGGTCTTCAGAGTTTATACTTTTTACTCAAACTTCCTTAAAATATATTCGAAGAGTGTGTAGGATGCAATCTTGTGGACAAGGAGACAGAATTGAAAGCTTGTGTTTAAAAAGGAAAACAGAAAAAGCAAAGGAAGAGAAACTGGATGGGAAAATACTCCAAAGAAAGAATATAAGGCATTGTTCTCTTGTGATTTTTACCAGATCATAATCTCAAACCATTCTTCCTTGTCTTTTGGGACTCTATCCTGTGATCAACTTCACCAATGTTTTCTTGCCAGGAGTATTTGTGTGTTAAAAAGCAAGAATTCACTTCTTGTTTTGACTTGGCATGTGAATTGCTTGAGAAAATAAAACAGAAAAGATAAAACTGTATTTTATGCAAAATACGTTCTGCAGTGAACACATTCTGTGTCCTTCATCTAAGGATTAATTTTTATATACATATGTGTGTGTGCATATACATTTTTTTTTCCCCTCCAGTACTAGCATGTTAATCCAAGAATATTCTTTTCTAGGAACCAGAGCCAAGGATACTTTCTGGCTGTGCAGCAGCTACAGTCCCATGTGTGATTTACTGCCCATCCTCTATGTCAGAGACAGCAGAAGCTCACTTGTTTATTAATTTGAAATACCGGAGGAACGCTGGCTACGAGATTGATCTCCCAGCCTGGCCTGCTTTATGGACAAGACAGCAGAAATTATGGCAACTGACTTGGGCATCTCCCAGTGGATATTGGAGGGAGCCACGGTCTCCTGGCTTGCCATGAGTTTCTCTGGACACTCCCAGGGCTCAGCAGCCCTTGCCTTTTGCTGAGAGCTGCTCCTCATGCTCACGTGCAAAGGCCAAGCACATGTGCAGTGCTGCACAGGGAATTTATGGAGTCTTTCCCAGCAAGTAGCTGAATTAGCCTCTTCACCTCTCACAGACCTGTGTAGTGCATCTTTTCCAAACAGGTAAAATAATCTCATATTAACAACGCTCCTCGGGGAGCATCTTTGCCCTGCTACTCTTTCACATCATATCACCACCTGGGCTGAAAGGCCAGGCAGTAATTAAACCCAGAGAGTGACCTGCACAGGGAAAGGCTCTGGGATGTTTTTATATTTAATTTCTGGATATGTAAAAAAGGCATTTTCACGTGGTGGTTTGCTCCTAAAACTCACATTTATCCATAAGTGATGCACGCACTGAGTTCCTGAGAAGCTGCTTTTATGCTGGGTTTCAGCAGGTGTCAATGTATGATTTACAGTTGGTTTAGAGTGAGATAACCATAGCTAACTGTCCCAACACATAAGAAAACATTGCCATCTTTTGCTCCATGCAGGAAGTGCAGCTGCTTCCTCCAGGTCCTCCAGTTTTCATTGCCCTCTGCCTACTTCTGCTGTCACAACAACTCAGTTGTTTTCAGAAAAGCTGGGCCACTTCTTTTTCACACTGGAAAGCTCCATTTCAGTGGACTTACATGGTAAAGTGTTGAAACAAGCATAATGCTTTTATTTTGCAGTGGTGGGGTTGGTTAAAGATGAATGAGAATTATGTCATTGAGCATAGGGTGATTTCTTCAATTTTTAGAGTTTCAGTTGTTGGGGTGGCTGTTGAGAAAAATAACAGAGCACTGATGCTGTCACTGTTGCTTAAAAATCCTTGGCTCATACCTTGGTGCTATGGCCTGAGGTGACTGTTGTGGAAATTGTTTAAAATTTGTAATTGAGAAAAACATGGAAAGACTGATAGTCCTATCCCAGTCTTACTCCAACATGTGCTCCCTCTCAGCTTCTAATCCATACTGCCTAAGAAAGGCTTTTATATTTTTACGGTTTTTTTTTTCTTCTTCTTCACACAGATACTTAGGATTACAATTTTATCTTGTGATGCACTCCCCCAAAAACCAAACCAAAACAAAACAAGGCAAAAAATTCCACACAGAACAAAAATTCTCCAACTCCAAATAAAATTCACGGTGCCTACAGTCTTCTCCTTTATTCCCAATTTGTTCCTATTAGCTTGCACACTTCTAATTTCTCTAGGTGAAGTGTTCTTGTTTTACAAATAAAAGTCACACACAAGTGTTTCGTCTTACATGGAAATTTTGTTCCATATAGAAAGGCTGTGGGTCTTTCAAACTCAATCATCTGTATTGGAAACTGTTTTTGAATTCTTGCAGACATGCATCTTACGTGACAGGAGAGGGAGCAAAGTAGTGTTCACCAGAGGAAGCAAAAATCTGTAATCAGTGCAAGTTTAGCTTGTTCTCTCAAAAATACTTCTTACTTTTATTTTGACTCTGACTTCCTACCTCATCCTCTTCCTGTTCTTTCTCAGTCTTCTCACAGTTCCCAATTCCAAACTGAATCTTATTTCACTCTCACTGCTTTTGATCTATAACTTCTTGGAAAATTCCTTGAAATTACAAATAGTCCAGCATTGATGCCAGCTTGGTCTTGTTATGTTTTTTTTCATAATATATTATTTCCAAAAGGGACAAGGCCTGCTCACAAATGTGGACAGCACAGTCTCATCACAGAGTCCACAAGACTTTGATTTCCAAAGGCTGAGTTGATGGATGCTCATGTAAAACCAGCAAAAACAGGCTTCCTGTTGTGGTTTGTCCACTGCGCCCTGAATTCCTGCAGCACCAAGCAAGGCCATGTAGGAATGCTGGCCTCATTGGCCTCATTAGGTTAAAGTTAGGGTTTGTGCATGCTGTAGTGCCTACTGAAGTGCCAGGATAATATGTAACCAATTTTTATCTGACTTGTAAGTATTTTACCTTTCTTTCCTGCTTGCTCCAGAATCTGTGGATCACAGATGTGAAAGTGGAGTTCCAGCCTTCTTACATATCACATTCTAATTGGTTTTCTGTATTCTCATTTCTCTTGTCTTCTGTTTGCTCCTCCAGCTCCTTACTTAATTTTTTTCTTCCTCAAAAGTAGAATATCTGCTCACAGAAAGTCTGGCTGGAGCTGTACTTGCCTTGTACTTCTGCAGCTATGAATATATAGCTGTCACCAAATCCTTCTTTGTTACCTTTGTAAGGGGGTTAGCCACAAAACTTTGCTAGGGTGTCGGCAAAACCAAACTTCTGTTGTGTAAAAATCAGTATGAGTCTTAGTTTTTGTGGGGACTCTGATAATTTTGAACATTAATCCTGCTTGGCATTCTCCAGAATGTTTTCTGGACTTTTAAGATGTGCTTTTCACTGTACCTTTTCTACTCAGTCTCTGTCCTGATTCTGAGGCAGAGGCACCAGCAACGTGACAGGATTATTCCCTGTGTACATTGTGAAATCTGTGTCTATTTTAGCCACCTTCCTGATGTATTTTCCTATTGTTTAGCTGTGCCTCTACTCTGTTGATATCCCCACCCTCTCTCTTGGTGATGCTCTGGGGATGACACATATACTTAAAAGAGGGCTGCTTTCACATTGCCTGCTGTGCATGGTTTTGCACCACGACCTGAAAGGTTTTGTTCATTTGCAGAGGAACAACTGTGAAACACATGCCCATTCTTCAGCCAGGGTAAATGAGGCAGACATGAAATGTAAGATAGCATATCTTGTGGTGGACATCAGAGACAAGTGTGTCCCTCAGGGGTCCATACTGGGAGGTATCTGTGGCTGTGGATGAGGGATGGGTGGATGAGGTGTTATTTAATATCTTCATCAAGGGCATGGACAAAGTCTCCCTCAGCAAATTTGCTTGTGACACCAAGGTGAGTGGTGCAGCTGACACTCCTGAAGGACGGGGTGACATCCAGAGGGACTTGGACAAGCTCAAGGGGTGGGCCCATGGAAATCTCCTGTGGTTTAACAAGACCAAGTGCTGGTGCTGCACCTGGGTCAGGGCAGCCCCTGGTGTCAATCCAGGCTGGGGATGAGCAGATCCAGAGCAGCCCTGGGGAGGAGGACTTGGGGAGCTGGTGGGTGAGAGGCTGCACATGAGCCAGCAATGTGCACCTGGAGCCCAGAAAGCCAATCCCACCCTGGCTGCATCCAGAGCAGTGTGAGGGCAGCTGGGGAGGGATCCTGCCCCTCTGCCCTGCTCTGCTCTGCTGAGACCCCACCTGGAGCTCTGCATCCAGCTCCAGGCTCCCAGCACAGGATGGACAGGGAGCTGCTGGACTGAGTCCAGAGGAACCCACCAAGGTTAGAGGATGGAGCCCCTCTCGTATGAGGACAGGCTGAGAGAGCTGGGGTTGTTCAGCCTGGAAAGGAGAAGGCTTTGGGGTCACCCAAACGTGGCCTTCCAGCATCTGAAGGGAGCCTGTGAGAGAGATGGAGAGGGACTTTTACAAGGGCATGTAGTGACAGAACAAGGAGCAGGGCTTTACAATGAAAAAGGGTAGCTTATATCAGATTTAGGGGGAAATTATTTGCTGTGTTAAGTGCTGAGGCCCAGGCACAGATTGCCCAGAGAAGTTGTGGCTGCCCCATCCTTGGAAGTGTTTAAAGCCAGACTGGATGGAGCTCTGAGCAACCTGGTCCTGTGAAAGGAGTCCCTGCCCATGGCAAGGGAGTTGGAACTGGAAGATCTTTAAGGTCCCTTCCAACCCAGGCCATTTTATGATTTTATGATTTGTACCATAGCTGAGTAGAAGTCAGTATTCTGGCTTTCTGCTTTTATCAGGCTACAAATAGGTTTTCTCAGAATGTATGAGAGTGCTGATGTTTCATAAGCATTAAAAATTCTTTCTAGTAATTATTTTTCTTGCTTAGATGTTACAAAATTAAGATTTTCCTTATTCAAAACCTGAATTTTAACATTTCCTTCAGAATATTAATTTTTCTACAGCAAAGAAGGCCATGTTCTTTGGGCCAAAGTGTAAGATTTATTTTTCTGCCAATCATCACTAAAGTTGCATCATTTATTTAACATTTTTTCACCTTTGAATCTGATGATTTATTGTCTTAGAAGTGACACACAAAGAATATTGACTTATTAATTTAATACAGATACTGTTCATGACTTAACTTTGCAGATCTCAACATCTTGCAAGGTTTTAGTCCAATTTCACAAAAAAAAATTAGGAACTCAGCCATACAGAGGATGATAGAGATACTTGGATAAGTCAGATTCAGGGACTTATGTTCCAAATGCAATTAAGCCTAGAAAACTCAAAAGACAACAATTGTGATCTGTTTTTTCCATTATCACTCACCATCATTGCTGCAGGAAGGAAACAGAGCCTTTCCCTGACAGATTTCAGGTCAGACACGGTGTGGCAACAGCATTTTTAGCCATCCTCAAACCCTTGCTTCTGCTGGCTTAATGCTGCTGAGGTCCCCAAGGAAGTTATCAAGGAAAAAGACCCAAGCTAAAATATATAAATACAAAATAAAACAAAAACCATGCACACAGGCTAAAAAACCTCAAGCCACCAAACCTCCCATGACAGGAAAACTTCACTGTTGTAGTTTAGAGAATAGACCTACCATAAAAAAATGGTCAGGATTTGGTGATGGCAGAGCCATGGAGGAATGACCTCAACTGTATCCTTAAGCTTTGATCCTGCTCATATTCTGTGAACTTCTTTTCCCCTTGATGTGTAGGTGGATCCTGTGCCTGAAACAGGAGTTAAAGTTACACAAGAGACAAAGAGGGCTATTTTAAGTAATTTTACAAAAAAGGAAAATTCAGCAGCTTAACAAAGAAAATGACAAAAAAGTCAAATGACTCCAGAATCCATCGAAGTCAGAGGTGCAGCAGCTAGAACAATTCATTAATGCTCCATGCAGGACGACCTGAATTACTTTAAGAGCACTGTATTTGCATTTTAGATATAGCAGAATGAACTAATTATGAAATGTATGCATCAAAGATTTCAATTTCAGGCTTGGCTTTACTTTGGAGATTAATTTTTTACTTTATCATTTTTGCAGGCAGTTCACTGGACAGCCTTATTTGAGTGTTACTCATTGTTCAGTGATGTATGAAGTGTATTTAATCAATGTGAAGAAAGTAATATTAAACTATTATCAGAAGCATCAAATGTTCCAAAAAAATCTCAAAAGGAAGGTCAAAAGGTAACATTTCTGCTAACAATATGAGAAACAATATATTTACCTTATTCGTTACATACAAGTTTTCATGGCATATACATTATCCTTTTCACAGGAAATGACAATGTAAAATGTGGAGGGTTACCCCCTTGATTAAAAATATCATCTGTAGAGTTGATCAAGGAAGCTTTCAACGTTCAGTAAAAGATATTTAAATAACTGTTTTAGAGTTGATGTGCATTTTAAACGGTTTGCTGCAAAAACCCTTTGACAGACCAGTTCTTGTGCTCATCACTAAATTGTTCCAGATGGGATTTCAGTCCCTGCCCACCTTCTACAAGCATTTCCACAATGGGTGCCCCAGGTGAAATCTGGTATATAAAAGGCCAAATTCCACTGCAGGCTTGTCCTCAGCCTGGTGGGTCGGCTCAGTGTGGAAGGCACACCAAGCCAGCTGGAAAAGTGGCTGCTCAAAGGAACCAGAGGTACACCTCAAGTTTGGACTGAAAACATTCATTTTCCATGCTTGCTGCCCCACACTCATGGATCATCTAAAAATAACGGTGTGAGAAATATTAAAAAAAAAAAAATAAAAATCCTCCCAAATCTATGCAGCTTGCACTTTCTATGTCAAGGAGGACTTCAGGTCTAGCTCAGAAGTCCAGAAGTTCCTTCTGGAACGAGCAGAAGGGATTTGAAGGAAGAGATCACGTGAATGCAAACCACTGACATGGTAAGATATGTTCAGAGAGTCATTTTCAATGTCTGTTTGAATTAAGAGGTGAATTCATTGCACAGTGAAAAAGCGATGACCTGCACTGTGGTTTTCAGAGTAAGCTACCAATTAAATTATGGAAAACTGATTTTGTTTTTCCCTAGCTTAAGATGTACTCAAAGTTAACTGTGATCAAAGAAATTAATTTTACACCACTACTGAAATGAATTACTGTGTCTTTACTCTCTGTTTACCACACTTGTGACATCTCTTCCAGTAATAGCTGATAGCTTTGCTTTTGTCTCTTGCTCCGTGACATCAGCCTTGCATTTTCAGAGGCATAAAGCAATGAGACTTGTTGACTGGGGCCTTCTCTAGTGAACAGGCTATTAAGGATGAGCAGCCCTTCAAGTGGCTAGTAAAAATGCTTTTCAGTGAAAGAGCAAAGCATTACTGTGATGTGATAGACTTGTTTCAACAAACCCTCTCAGTTTCTGCTTTGTCTTATCAGCAGCTCGCAGAGAAGTGTACATTTAAAGTTAACCTCACACAAGTATATTGTAAATGTTTATACAGAGCAAAGGCATCCCCTGTGCAAGAGCACAAAGGAAAATATTCCCAGCTTCCCAGCCTTGAAAGCAATGAATGTGTGAGACCATCTGAAGTTTTGAAACAAGTATTCCACAGGACCTGTTAGATCTTGTGTGTGACCTTCCCTCTGCAAGCACAGCAAATGCCTTTTAAACATCACTACCATTATGATGGTTCCCTTGGCTTGCAGAAATCAAGCATAACTAAGTCTTTGCAGGAGTAGGGTTTTACTGTCTTGCAGAATGCTTTGCCTTCTAATTTTATGATCAGAGGTGACTGTAGACCATCCCTAGTGGAAAGTGCTATTAGAAATGCACCCAGCTATCTGAAAGTTTTTGGTGTGACTGGCATTGTCCTTCCTCTTCGATGACTATTGAGCACATATAAATTAATATTGTCCCCTTTTCTTCCCTTCATGTATTTTTTAATCTCTGTTTTAATAGATGTATTGGCAAGTAAAGCCTACTAAAACTACACAGCCTGACAGATAACAGTCACTTACTGAAGCAGACAACTTTTGCTTCAACTCTTGATTAATTTTTTTATTGAGCAAGGTTAATCTATCAAGCTTAGGTTTAACGCAGTTGTAAAGTTTTATAATTTAAAGTCCAGTTACATCACCCTAAAACACTCCAAGTTGCAATTACCTGTTATCAGTTGCAGCAAGTGTGTTCATGTGATTAAGAAGGGAGTTATATTCTTTAGAGGCAGTAAAACCATTGTTGCTGTAATTTAAGCTGTAATTTGGGTATATTAAAGAAACCCAACACCTAAAGCTGTTACATGCAAATAAACACAACAGATATGAAGGGGTATCTGTGGGCCAAGTTGATCCTGTGCCAAGAAAGTACATCTTTTTTTGACTTTATGTGATTTACAGGTGAGCATTGTTGAAATAAGCAATGGAGAAAAGCCTCTCTAAAAATCTAAACTCTCAGTACCATGCTGTCGTGGAAATAGCAGCCTCTGAAGCTTGATGTTTCAGTATTAAAGGTCAAAAGAGCAAACTTTAAAGTTTTGTTTTATTTCCTGTGATTTTTACCAAAGAACACTTTGATTTATTCCTTTTCAAATGGCAACCTTCACCCCATACATCTGCACAGAAAATTAAACCTGCTCTGCATTGTTAGATTTAGCATAAATGAAACTAGCTACCATCAATGCTGCTTCTTGTGGTGCATTTCCCACATTAAATTCTCCATTTGGGAATATGGACAGCATTTACATTACCTTGTTCCACAAGGAATTTTCTGCTTTGGAATGTGTCTGCTGGCCAGGCTTCGTTGTCCCTTCCTGCTTGTCCCCTCATAGCCATGTGAAAATACAGATAAGTCTTAGAAAGGAACAATGGAAGACAATTATTAGAGCAGATAAAGTACAATTTCTTCCATTCTTTCACCAGATGCATGGTGAAACTACAGGTCTGGATGCTGAAGATCAAACACTGAAGCTTGAAATCTGCACTGTGTGCTGAAGGAGATGTTCAGATGCAGCTTCCACAGATGGAGGACACAACCTGATTCTACAGCTGGTCATGTGCACTTGAACTTCCAGGAACACGTGTCACATTTTGATCCAGGTCTGCTTGGTTTGAGCTGTGATCTTTGAGCTTCATTTTAAACAGCCACTTGATTTTACAGCCCACTGAGATGGGAAAACACTCAGCATATTAAGATAAATGTTACTGTGTTGCATAGCAAATGTTAAAATAAGTGTTCAGTACTACAATGTAGGGTAAATAAAATGATCAGTGGGTATCTGTTATCAGCTAGGAGCACCAGCAGTCACAACTTAAAAATATCATAATGCACTTTAACTACAGAACCCATTTAAAAGAGCCTGCCCACTTTCTCAGATGCACAAATGTAGAACTGATCCCTTCAGGAAAGCTTACCAAATTTTGTGTGCCTAAATTTATTACTGAAATGACTCAATAGATTGTTCCATCACTGTTGTTTTATAATGCCAGCTGTACTGTCCACTTCCACACAGATTCAGCAGATTAAACTTTCACTGCAGGTTCTTTGCTATACAGATTTTAGGCTCAGAAAAGTTCACTGAATGCTAGTTGTACCTGTATGACTCACCCTGGGTCACCTTGAAATCCTGAAATCATAGCTGAAGTGGAGGCATGTTTTTCTTTGAGATATATGTTTCTTGTTAATAATGGTTCCTTGCCTTCCAGAAGTTCTTCTGAAATTCTACAGATTTGAAGAGTCTCATGTTTCTTCTCAGAAATGTAATTAAGATGCATGAGAGTTTCAGTTAAATCCTCAGAAATTATAAGGTCTTCAAATCAGAATATATTTTATCTGTAACAGCAGACAATTTTTTTTAAAAGGAAGTATTCGAAAGATGTAGAGAAATAAAAGGGGTGATAGTTGAATTATCAGGTTAATTTAACATCTCCTGTTTCAAAAAAGCCCCAAACTTAAGGAAACATCAATTACAATATTTTTGGTGAGTGAATATCACAGAAGAACTGAAGACCATCCCACAGAGTTGCTGTGGCATGGATGGAGGGGTCAAGAAATATTTTCAGAACCCCAAAAAAGAACTTTGCAGCAGTGCAGATCAGACAGAGCAGTTGTCAGGGGCTAGGCAGTTACAGCTTTTGTGCAACTTAGGCATAAAAAAGGAGTGAACTTCAGTGGGTATATTTTATTTCTTTAGTTTTGCTTTAGCAAATATGAGATTTCATTTTGCTTTGTTTTCTGTTTTCTAACTTCACAGTCAGAAGTGAAGGTCAGTGCAACACAACTAGGATAACTACCTGTGGAAAAGTAAAAGAAAACTGTTGTGGAAGCAGAAAGAAATAACTGGAAAAATATTAATTTAGTTATCCTCTTCATTTTTAATTGAATGTGATCAGATATCTTCACAAAACCCAAATCAAGAGATTTGCAACTTTGGCAAGAAATTAAAGTCAACAATTGAAACTAACCTAAAATCTAACCCTCAGAAAAGATCGCTAGAATGGTAAAAAAGAATATTAAAGGTACTAAAGAATTAAATAAATTTGCATGGGACTGTAGTTCAGTTCTCTTCAGCAGTTTAAATATTGCTAACAGCCAAATAAACATAAACTATATAAAGTTTTGCAGGAATAATAAAAAATCTGCAGAAGAATAACTGAAATAAGGGCCTCCAGGGTTTGGGGATTTTTTTTTTTGGTGTTTGTTTTTGTTTTTGTTTTTGTTTTTGTGTGCACTTGTAGAAAACGTCGTAGTTGTTTGAGTCCAAAAAGAGATGTCCTGAGACTGGGGTGCTCTCAAGACACCTGGTTTATTAGCGGTGGGGAGACAGCCTAACCAGGGGAGGGAGCAGCAACAGGAGAAGTCTAAAGGGACAGGGGTTCAAGCAGCAAGAGGAAGGGCGTAAAGGGGCAAATTACTTGTTACATTCCATTTTAACCCTTTGTATCATGAATATTCTAAATAGCACCAACCAATCACCTTAGGATACAAAAACCTACAGAATTTACATACAGCCTATGGGGACTACTATATTACCATACAAATCTACATACTAAGAACCTGAAAAACCACCTTTTCCCTGATACCTGAGAGGGTCCAACCCCTTATTCATCCTTTTGTCCTGACAGAGGTGTCACTGAATCACCCAGCTCTGTGTTTAGCTAACTTAAATACTCTTTTCCTGCCCAGCATCTTACAGTTCAAATCTAGCTTTTAATTCTATATCTCTTACAGGTTATATACTTTTTGAGTCTTTTACTAATAAATCTTCTCTGCAGGGCCTTCTTGCTTCATCCTCCCCAACATGCACTGGATATATTCAACCCTGTTTGAGATATCTGGTGGTTCTTGATAGCAATATACAGAGTGTACATTATTGTACTGCAGGCTCTAGCCTGATGGACAAGAATCTGATCCATGTGAGGTTATGGATACCAACCTTTACTGTGTGGATTTAGTGCTTCAGTTCATTGATTTAGCACTTGACTTTTTAAAAAAGGATCCTTTGAAATCAATGAAAATTAGACATAGAAACAATTTTTAAAAAGCCAGCAGCATCCAGTCCGTGATCCTGCAGGCAGCATCCTGCTGAGCACCTTCGCTTCAATGCAGATGGCCAGGATGAGGCCCCAGATCCCCAGCTGCAGTATTAAATAATTTCTTCTTTCTCTCTAGAGAGGAGTCCATTCAGGGAGGTGTGATTTAGGAAGCTGTTTGGAACACTCACTGAAGTTTTCTTAGAAGCTGTTCTTGCTGTCAGTCCCTGGTTTGACACACTGCTGACACACAAGCCCGGATAATTCATCCCCGTGTCCCTTACACAGCCTCACCACAGCAGCTGGAGGCCACAGCCTTTGCTCTGAGAACTCTGGTGACAAAGGGCAGAGGAAGGAGGTCTTTATCTGGGATACAGTGCTTTGGGTGAAGAAGCAGTGACTCTCTCAGAAGGCCTTGCCTGCCTTCTGTCAGAGGATTTTAATATCTGTACCACAGGTTCCAACACACACAAGAACACAGAGGATTTAAAGAGCTGGGTTGCTGGGGGCTGCCCAAGATGTGATGCTGGAGATGTTCCCTATAGGAAGCACCAGTCACAAACATGCTTAGAAGACAGTCCTGCCGTTATTATCTCAAACATACTTTGGGGGGAAAAAAAGTGATATTTTACTTTACATCCTTTGAAAGGGGAACGTAAGGGTCTCTGATCCAGCTGTTTCATTTCAGGGATGAGCAAGGACTGCAGCAGGATTAAACAGCTGCCTCCCCTGCTCAGACAAGTGAAGACCAACCCATGTATCCTTTCCTGACAGTCTTACAGAAATCCTAAGGTCCACATGACACCACACAGTGAAACTCAGATATTTAAATGAACACTGCAAGTTATTTGAACCATCTATTACAACAGGTTTTAGTTTGTTCTCGGCTTGGTATCTAATTGTTTTTATGTATTTTCTTTGTGTAGAAGATGCAGGAAAATACTTAGTGCAACACTTCACTTTTATATCATAATCAATAAAATTAGATCCAAACAACGCTCAAAGTCTGAATTTAATTTAAAAAATATACTACTATTCTAATCCTGATTTATTTAACCTATTCATAGCAAATAATTATAATTCTAATCTTGATTTAAGTTGTTAATATCTGAATTTTTAAGGTGTCCTACAAAAGTGGTGAGCTGTGACTATCTTATTTGAGCAAGATTAGATAAATTAGTTACAGCTCAAAATCAGAAAACAACATGGGTTTAAAATTATCCAAAGAGATAAAAGTGGGTTAGATAAAAATTTCAATTATGATGGTTGTTATAACTTTCTTAATTAAAAAAAAAATTAAAAATTGCAATGCACCTACCAAAAAGACCATGAAAAGATTAATCTGGTTTTGAGTCCTTTAAAGCACTATAACATCATAAAACAAGTTCCACTTGCTTCTTCCACTAAAAACCAGAGTCTGATGGGGTGTGTCTTGACACACAGAAATCCACACAAAACTCCATCAGCCACACTTTTATCCATCTCTAATTCCCTAAAGAGGGACAAGTTAATTACTTGTGCTAGTTCAATACACTGAAACAAGACTTGTAGCCTTGTTTTTGTAGTGAGAAATTCCTACCAAGAGTTTAAAAGTGTAAAACGCATTGCAGATAGAACTCAGTGCTTGTCTTTGCATTTCTGTTGTTTCTGGAATTATTGCAAAACACTATTTCCTGAGCTGGGAAGTTATGTTTTGCAGATGCTTTATTCATAGGGCCGAATTCTATTTCACAGTAATTTTCTTCCAGTTTTGAGGAGGTAATGTAAACAGCACTGAATTTGCAATTATTTTTTTAAGTTGCTATTGGAGCGAAAGCTGTAAAAAAAAAAAAAAGACTGCACTTGTTTCACTGTTAGAAAGCTGTTTTGGTATGATCTTGTCAGTTTAAATTCCTTGAATTAAGTTATGCATTGCCTCCCTTTCTCCTGTCTCAGAGCACTGCCTGTAACATATCAGCCACTCACTGATTTACAGACTTGGTCAATTGGAAATTAATCCTTGACCCAGACATTCGGCAGCCATGAGGGGACTCCAAGGTTCAAGGGAGCTCCTGCCAAGTTTTCTGTGCTATTTAGTATTGATGAACATATTAATTAACAGTAATGAACATATTAATGATTGCATACCGAAAGGTCTTTGCGGAAAACCCTGAGAGTGGCAAATGTCAACACCTGGTGAACTTTGATTAGCCAATTTATAAACTCGGTGTGTTCCAAATGAAGTGTTGACATGTTTTAAACTCGAATGAATTAATGACTGAAACAGTAACTGTTTATAATTTTAAAGAAGAATAATTTTATATCATTACAGAATCTCTTGTGTTTGCAGTGTCCCTACCACGGAGGGTTTAGCAGCCCAATTCCTTGCTGGCAGCACTAGATGGAGATAGTGACTCACACAAAGCTTCCTGACAGATGCTTTTCTCTCTGCTGAACCAGACACTGCCAGAGAACAAGATTTCTTTTAGTGTGCTCAGTTTATTACAGATTGCACTGTTACAGTCGTTGGGGTTTATTTTTATTTTTTTTTTTTAGTAGTCATTACAAAAAAAAAAAAAAGTGAAATAAAATTACTCACGCTTTGAGTAGCTGGCAGGTTTTCCTGAATCTCTTTCACACAAATGTATGCATATGCAAATCACAAAACTCCAGGCAAACTATAAGCAAAGTACCAGATTTTTATTTCCAGGTTTACTATATGTGAAATTTATTTAGCAACAGTAACATTGATCATGTTTTTATTTGACCCATAACAAAAATCCCTACCTCTACTTTGTAATTGAGTGCTCTTTTGAAATTCCTGGAAATAAACAAAACAAAACAAAACAAACAAAAATCTATACATGCTAGTTTACTTTCCCCACGGGATGTCAATATATTGATCTTACCAGGGTGTATTTAATTGTCCTTACCACAGAACAGCCTCCCAATTAGCAGCTGGACAAAGCTCTCACGTGCCAGTCAGGAACAGTGATGGACATCTCACATCCCAGCCCTTCTTTTTGATTTCCCATGAGTTAGTTTTGGATGGATAAGGGATGCTAAAAGGGAAAAGTCAACAGGGAAAGAGAATTGCATGTAACTAAACAACTGCCAAGAGAGTACCGTGCAGGTATTTTGGGTTAAATTTTCAGAGGTGGCTCGTGATTTAAGGAGGTGTATGGCATCAGTGCGAGACAACATGTAATTAGCAGAAAGGAACTACTCAGTACAGCCTGCAAATCTGACATGTGTGAATTATTAAAAGCTTAGAAGTCAGGTGTATAGTGAGTCCTTTTATTTAGGCTGCTGTTTAAGACAAAAGCAGCTGGAGTTCTTGTGCTGGTGCACAATCTCCCAATTGTCTGAAAGATGGGACCTCCTGGCAGTGACATTGTTTTGACTTAAAAAATCATTTAAACACACTGAACTGGAGTGTGAGCTAATTTCCCAATGGCAATCAGACTTCAAATTCTGAATTTGGCTGAACCTAGCTGTAGCTGACTGCAGTCTCTGCAGCCACGTTGGAACAATGCATCCAAAATGATCCTCTTGCAAACATCTGCTCCAGTTAGCTGAGCCCTGGTAGGCGCTTGGCAAATTGCAGGAGCAGGCTGCTGATGTTGATCACAAACTGGCTGGAATTAATACAGCCTGGCCTGATTTATTTGCATTTGTTTGCACTATTGCACCTTTCGAAGGGCAAAAGAAGAGAGGTATTAATGTTGCAGAACACTGCACTTCTGCTGTGCTGGTGGAAGCTGTTCTGACTTTTGTTCAACAAGAGAAAGACTAATTGGTTTCACCTGAGAGCCTTTGGAGGTGCCCAGTTCTCTCGGAGATGTAAATGTGCTGAAATTTGCTGATTGATATGACAGAGAGCACATCCAAACTAAAATACCACAGGATCGTTTCTCAAAGCAAGCAGGAGAACACGATGCCATGGTGTGCAGCTGTCCTACAGGGGTTTTTTTGGTTTTGTTTTGTCTACTAAGAGGGGGGAAAGAGCTGGGCAGGCTGCTTGAGGGTCAGAAAGTCAGTAGCTGAGGTTAGTCAATACACTTTGAACTCCCTGATAATCACTTGCCAAAATTAATATCATTTACAGCTGGAGGTAAGGAACTTCTGTAATTTATATGGTCTCCAGCTGAATGCATCTCAGTATTCATGATTTAATCAGGATTATGAGTTTTTCTGGCTCTTTTGGAACTGAGAAGACTCCTGCCAGTTTTAATGTTTTGGGTTTTTTTGTTGTTGTTGTTCTTGTTGTCTTTAAGACATATTATCACCACTGACATCCAACCTGAAAAACAAATACCTAAGCATACCTGATTATGTGAAAGGGACCAAAGAAGACTTCTGAAGGTCCTACTCAGGGCAGGGAGAATTTGTGTCTACAGTTTGGGATGCGTACAGGGAAAAACTCAAAATATCATTCCGCTTTATTTCAATCTTCAGTTTCTGACAAAAGAACAAGAACAAAATGATAGCTAGATTTCTCTCTTAGCTCTATTTTTTTTTCATGTAATTTGGCTATTTATTAGTTAAAAAAAAAGTAGTTACAGACTGAATAGTTTGCGAGAAATAAATGGACACCTACATTCAGCTATCCCTTTATACTGAGTGGCTCCTTATAGTTAAGCAGCTGCGGTGTATTTATAATTCTCAGTGATTTTGCACTACCAGAGTCTCTGTTAGAGCAGGCAGTTTGTGTTTGTGGGTTTTGGGGTTTTGTTTTTTTTTTTTAGCTTGTTTCTGAATTCTGGCTTTTCCTGATGCACCTACAGTCAGTACCTTGTTTTACTTCCTTTCCCAAGATGAGGGGGTGGCTACATGCAATATGTCAATTATTCCTGGTAATAATAAACTGTGCCTACATTCACAACAACCAGGGGAAACAGGGGGGGATAAAAGACCATCAAAGATTCCATGATAGGCTGTGAAGAGTATCAGGGGAGCCACACAGCTTGGACTTGATTTTGCTGACAGTAGAATGAATTTCAGAGCATTGCTTTTCCCTTGGTAATTTGAGTTTCAGCACTCTGAATAAGACCCAGATAGGACACTTTTGTATGGTGAACTCTTCAAGCCAGCTATGAAACAACTGCTTTTTAAAAAGCCCTGCTTCTTTTACATATTTTCTGAGAAGGCTTCAGTTACATAGGGACAGTACCATGAAATTCTTCTTGTGTGGAGGGTCAAACATGAAATAAAGGATTAAATCTTAGGACATAGAAAGGGACTCCTCCATCTTCTATAAAAAAAAAACTACATTCTTTCTAGTACTGCAGTGAAGTGCAAGATGCAGGGCAGGATACCATTTGAACATGATACTGTATATAATAATTACTTTGGGGAAGCCAAAGCAGCCCAATCCACATGCCTGCAATAAACATGTATGAAAAATTTAAGATTAGGACATGTTATTGCCAAGGACTAAAGCTTTTTTTTGTGGTTACTCACTTTGCACGTGGCAATACACATTTTTTTTTCTTTGTCTATAGATTCTTTGTGTTTTAATACAGACTAAAATTGCACTTAAAATTGCACTCTGAATTCTGTAAGAGAAAAATAATCAGATTTTAAAGACTCTTTAGAGAGGAGCCTAGAAGTCAGCAGAACTGTCCCTTCTTGTATTAGGCTTGAATAAATGGAATTTATCTTAAGAAAACTGAGTTAAATAAAACCAATTTGTTGAAATTATCTATGCTATGTCTAATATTTGTAAAAAATAGCAACTTCATGAAATCTGATGGAAAATAATACTTCCCTTCCACTTGCAAGCCATAGTATTTCCCATATATCTGGTGTCATGCTGCTTATAAACGTTTCTCCAAGTAAGGTAACCTGGACTCTAGGTGCAGGGGTTAAGGGAAAAGGAAAGGAAAAAAATATTACCTTTTACATGCATAGAAAACCTTTAGGAAAGGTCATCTGAGATTTTTTCCTTTTACTTCTTGCCATGGGAGTTAACCTTCACTGGAGCAGTCCAGGCTGCCGAGGGAGAGATGCAATTTATAAGGTTGGGGTGGGGAGGCCACTCAAGGGGGTCATGATGAACCCATTTCTGCAAGGCTGAAAGGAGGTACCAGTGACAGCTGCCAGAGTTTGGAGCACCCAGCCCACTGCCATGCTGCACAGAATTTAATCTGGTTTTGCCTGCAGGTTATCTCCAGAGTACACCTGTGAGCAGCTCTGATACCCATCAATACTTAAGGGTTAAATGTAGTGGGGAAAGTGGAATAGGACAGGAAGGAGCATGGTGTGTAGGAACAAGGTGAAGGCTGTGAGCCAGTGCAGTATAAGAGAAGGATCTGCACGTCCAAGAGACCAGCAGGGACAGAAACAGTCTAAGGGCTCAAATGGAATACATGAGAAACAAGGGTACAACAACAGAGCCAACACTGGCAGCTGTAAACACAAGCAAAGGCTTGCAATCCTAAAAACTCCCCAGTCCTCCAGTTTGGGGTTGAATTTCCACCCATACAATGCCTGCAAACCCTTCAAACACCCAAAGGCACTGCCCATGTTCTCACCTGTGCTGTCAGATGCTCTACAAGCCTCCTTCCTCAGCCATATATCCCCACACAGTGTCCTGCACAGTACAGTACAGAGTTTCACAGCCAAAACTGCAACTATCCTACATTTTAGGAAAGCAAATAATATATATCCTTAATGAAATATTTGCTCAGCTGAAACAGCTGACAAATTTGTTCTTGATCTCAGATTCTGAAATAGGGATTTCAAGAACGAAAGAAAAAAAATGTTATTCTAGCTATAAGTGGAACCACTGCTCTGCACTTAAAACTGTTGTAGAAAGTCAGATGTAGTTCTGTGAAATGATGAAAGGTGGTTCTTTTAATTTGTATTGCATACATTTTTAATGTACTGGCACAGTAAATAAAAGGTACACAGGCATGTGAATTACAATTGGACCATCCCTGATAAATCACATAAGCAACCACTGCCAGACCTCTCTAAATAAAAAAAAAAAAAAATGTAAAGAGAAAAAAAATTTTAACCTATACTATTTATTATATTAATATTCAAAGCTCTCCAATTCAGGCCTAATAAATGGCTTTTAAAATTTATCCCCTCAGCTCAGGCTCAGACTGCATTGCTGAAACACTGCATTCCAGCCCTTGGAGATCTAATGCACTGATCTAATGCACTGTGGCTGACCTATTACTGATGATTATAAATTACAGAAGTCCCTGTGTTGCTATAATTTTCTAGAGATTGCTTCTTAAAGGCAGAGGGTAAAAAAAAAAAA
>VWYO01002444.1:3011-19625 GCA_013400275.1 Rhadina sibilatrix | reverse complement strand
TTCGGGCTTGGCCGGGGGCTCGCAGAGGGCTCACCGGGGTGTGTGGTTTGTGAGAACCGGAGCTGCTTTGGGGCAGTCGCTTTCCCCTGACGGAGGGGATTGGGATGTGTCAGGGGGAGGCAGCAGCAATTTGGGGCTGGGGGTTGGCTCCCAGTGCCAGGGGATGCTGTGAAGAGGCCTGTGCTCACCTTGGGAGGAGATCAGCCTGGTTTGGGGGGGATAACAATGGAAATTGGGATTTATGGCCTTTTCACGGAGGATGGACTTGGGGGGGTCTCAGAGGAGTTTTCTGGGCTTGTCACGGAGGCGTGGGTCAGCCCAAGGTGGGAAGTGCCACCGTGTTGTCATGGAACTTGTGGAGTTGGTGGCCTCTTCCCATTGTCCTGTGGCCCATCCCGGGGTGAACTTGGCAGCCCCCTGTGCCCCAGAGATGTCTGTAACATCCAGCCCTCTGCAATCTGCAGTTTTGGGGCTTTTAAGGAAACCTTTTTATATAGGCTAAACTTCTGGACTGGAACAACTGTAAATATTTGTTTGGGGGGAAGGCGAGGGAGGGAAAACCCTTTGTGTTGATTGTTTGTTCCGTGTTGATCCGTTTCCTTTAGCTGGCCCGGTTTGGCTGCTCGGGGAGGGGGAAGAGTGAGGGGATCTCAGCTCTGGGTTTGGGAGGAGCAGCAGACCTCTGCCCCAGGCTTGGGGCAAGCAGCAGATCTCAGCCCAAATTTTAGGAAGCAAATTGGTTTGGGATGAACTGGGCCCTTTTTTCCCCAGAGGAAAGACCTGACTGAGCATCTCAGGGGGACAGAGGTCGGGCTGGTGGCCTCTGCCTCTGGTGTCTGAGGCTTCCCAGTGCAGTCCAGCTCTGTGGCTATCGGGGTGAGCCCTGTTGTGTAACTCAGGTACCTGTTCTGACACGTTCCACTCTGAAATATTTTTCTCCTCCCCAACCTCTCACCGTTTTGTGTTCTGCATTCCCACCTGACCGTTGGAGGGTAATAACTCTGTGTGTGTGTGTGTGTGTGCAGATCTGGGCTTGTTAGAGCACAGAAAATGGCTTCAGACCTCACCTGGGCAGCAGGTCAGGCTTTTACCTGTGAGTTTTGGGAATTTGGGGATAGAAATGTGCTTCTGGGAGGAGAGTTAGCTGTGTTTTGGTGCAAGCTCAGGTAAAAAACCCAGCCTTACAGGGGTGTCTCAGCTCCTCTGTGATAACTGGCGGAGCAGGATCAGGTGAGACTCGTGGCATGGCTGTTCTCAGGCTTCCACTTAGGTAAAAGCTGGTGTTTATTAAAAAAAAAAATCATAATTAATAAACAGGAAAGGACCAATTGACTGCACAAAATCCCCTGGAAACTTGGCGACTCCCGGTGCCTTTGATTTTGGGCTCTATGAGTGGCTATTGTTTCCGCTCAGTGTGTGCTGAACGGTTTTATTCAGCGCAAGGTGTGAGCTCCGCCTGAGTTTTGAGGGAGTTGCACTCATGGAACGAGGGGCAGGGAATCAGGGAATTGGGAATCACCCTGGGAATTGTTCTCTGCTTGAGCGGCACGTTTGGTATGCCGGGGGGGTGCCCTCGCTATTGTGCTTCATACCAGAGATTTAACAGCTGCTTATTTCGGGGAAGGCTGCAAAAAAATCTGAATTTCCGCAGTGCTGGGGAACCTCTATGTGTCAGTAAAGGGACTCCTCCAGCCCCTTCCTTTGAAAAACAAACAAACAAAAAAAGAAAATAATCAAGGCTCCTTTGCAAAGGGGTGTTGCAGGTCGGCTTTGCTCGAAATAAATCAAAAAACCCACCCTGGGAGAATTAATTTTGGGACAGCAGATTTTTTATTAATAACACCTGCTTCAAATATTTACCCAGTTAAATCAGGCAAAAACCCTGCGTGGTCCGTCACTTATACCCTACAACTTTCCAAGAAAGCCTTTCTCTAACTGGAAATTAAAAACAGCGTCCAACAAACATTCTTGAACTCGTCCAGCTCCTTGGCCAGACAGCTTGGGTTGGGTTTTTTTTGGTTGGTATTTTTTTTTTTTTTCCTTTTCCCCTGGATAGGCTGCCAGGAGTGGATGCTCCGGAAATGGCTGTTGCGAAAGGAGCCCGGAGTCAAACGTCAGCTCTCTGAGCAGCAAGCAAAGTTCACTGGGTGGTGACCAAGGGGGAATGTGTCCTGCCCTGAGCATTCCAGGCAGGAATTGCTTCTCTCCCAGGGATGAAATGCTGGGTGGGAGCTCCTTTGTCCTCCTTATTTAAGCCCCTCTTGTGCACCTCTATTTATTTGTATCTTTTCAGCAGAAAAAAACCCNGCCACACGTTAAACAATGTATTTCCACTCTGGAAAAGCCAAATTGCCTGAGAGAAGCCAGGATGGGTCTGAAGCCTTGGAACCTTGATAAACCTGGGGCGTCAGGTGTGCAGGATGTTCTTCCACAGCAGTGGTGTGTGGTCTGTTGGCTCCTCAGCTGGTTTCCTGACAAGTTAAAACACAAAATAGGTGTCAGACCAGAGCCCAGAGAGGGAATGGGGGAGCCCTGTGTGTGTCCGTGTTCTGGGTGGGGAAGAGCAACAGCAGAAACATCAAGGCTTCTTCTAATTAACCTCTTCATGATGAGACTCCTGTCAATTCCTTATTTACAATTCATTTAGAAGCTGTTTTGTGTTCCTTGAGTAGATGCAGGGAAAGTTCTGCGCTTTAAAGGCACATTCTTCCTGCCTCTTTTTAGTTTGTTGGGGTTTTTTTGTTTTTGTTTTTTCTTTTTTTCCATTTCGTGTGTTTTCTAGTCAGCCGTGCTGCCTTCACGTCAGGTCCAGCCTGTGCCAGGGGACTGCAGCCAGCTCAAAGAAGTTGAGACTCTTACTTCCAACTTGAAATATCCCAGGATAATATTTAGTTTCTGGATGACTTGCTTTAAAGTGCTTTGTTTTTCACAGTGCTTTGCAGCTAATTTTAACTCCCACTTCGTGTAGCAGCAGTGGGGCAGTAGATGTCATAAGCACAGGCAAGAAGCAAAAGAGAGATGTTTTGGTCCAAAATAGGAGGAGGAATTGAAGGGGAAATGAGCTGTGGGGAGGTGATGGTGGTGCTGTGTCTGTGGAAGGGCAGATCCGTGCTTGTTTCTCCAGCTCCTTAGCAAGGAAATGGAGAACAGACATTCCCTCTGACTGTGACAGCATCCAGAACTGGCCCAACATTTGATTTTGGAGGCAGTGGGTGCAGGTGAGCTGGCTCTGGGGGCTTAGAGGGGACACCAAAGGAGTCAGTTTAGACTCAAATGTATCCCAGCAAGGGATGGAGGGATCCCAGTTGTGGATACCAAGCAGCACAGGAGGTAAATGTGAGTATGCAAGATGATCAGAAGGATGGAGCACTTCTCCTAGAAGGAAAGGGTGGAAGAATTGGGATTGTCCAGCCTGGAGAACAGAAGCTTTGGGGTGACCTAATTGTGGCCTTCCAGTACTTGCAAGAAAGAGGGAGGGAGAATCTTTACAAGGGCCTGGAGTGCCAGGACAAGAGGGAATGGCTTCCCACTGCCAGAGGGCAGGGTTAGGTGGGATATTGGGAAAAATTTTCTCCCTATGAGGGTGAGGAGGCCCTGGCACAGGGTGCCCAGAGCAGCTGGGGCTGCCCCATCCCTGGCAGTGTCCAAGGCCAGGCTGGATGGGGCTTGGAGCAACCTGAGATGGTGGAATGTGTCCCTGCCCATGGCAGTGGGGTGGAACAAGATGAGCTTTGAGGTGCCTTCCAACCCAAGCCATTCCAGGATTCAGTGATAATATAATGGAAAGTAAATCTTGTTCCTTTAAAGCCTTCATCAGGTGGCTCATCACTGCCTTTGGGAAAGGGAGCTGGCTGTTTCCTTGGAGCTCTGTTCCTTTCCTTGGAGCTCTGTTCCTTTATGAGCAGAGCTCTGTCCCTGCTGAACAAGGAACACACAGGGGCTCCTGGACACACCTCACCACGAGGGAATGGATATCATTCCTAACCCTGTGTGATACAGGTTGCTCTTTTATTTTGGCACAGCACAGAGCCAGACACCGACAGGTATTTCTTTCTTCCAAGCGTGTTTACACACGTCCCTCTTCATTAAAGCATCCCAAGAAGCAGCAGAGCTACAAAGCCAATTGTTGCCCATTTCTGTGTCTCACATTATGCTGCTGCTGCTGCATGAAACTGGTGCTCCCAGAGTGGGGCTCATTAAGTTTGGTGCTGCACAAAGACACAATCAGTTGCAGCTCCTGTTCCAGAGCCTTTGGAAAGGCTCGAAAGTCAGGGGAATCATTCTTCCAGCCTCGATTCAAACTGTTGAAAAAGAACAGCAGCTACAATCTCTGCAAAAAAAAAAAAAATTCTGTTTATCTGGTAAATATGTGGGTGGTTTATTGGCAATTTTACCAATGATCGTCTTCAGGTTAATTATCCTCATACATATTGATCAGGTAGAGTTCAGCCCCGAGAAAATGGCATCTTTCTTAGGCACAGCTTCGGGAGATGCTGGGAAATATATTCCAAAAGGTGGTTAACACCATTGCAGGAGATTTCTGCTGTGAAACTTTCCCCCTGTCTAGCTGCAGAGACATCTTGACACATGCAACTCCGTGTGAGAATAAATACGTGCAAAAGGAGCTGGGAGAGATGCTGGGAAAGGAGGAGAAATGTTCTTTGCCTGTCAGAGCTCAGTGTTTGAGTCTCCCTGGAGCACAGAGCTCGGATCTACAGCCCCTCACCTGTTTGTTTGGATCCATATGGAGAATTTACTTGTCATGGAGGGATTTGGAGGAAGAGGGCCAGCCCTGGTTTTCCTCTTTGCTGTGGCTGGTGCAGGGGGATACCCGGGATCCTTTTGGAGCTGGGACTGTAACCTGGGAACCTCCTGGGGAGCAGAAGCAGCTCTTGGGCTTGAAGGAGCCAAACCCTGGGCTGGGATAGTCAAGGAGGGAGCAGAGTTTGTTTATTGTCAGCGCTGAGGGACCTCTCAGCTTTTGGGAGAGAGCAGCGAGGCCCGGCCTCGGCTGGAATCACGGCAAGGTTTGCTCCAAACCTGCTCCATCTCTCCAGCCAGAGAACAAAGCTTCATGCAGAGGATCTGCAGCTGAACGTTGGGCTTGTTCAGGCAGTGTCTCTGAAGGGCAGGGCTGGGCTCTGGGTGCCTGTGTGGGGGAGCAGCTCCAGCGGGCTCTGCTCAGCACCTTCCACGCAGACGCGTCCCCGGGCGCTCTGCGAGGGGGGGAACGCGCCGCCCCGGCTCTGGGAACTGCTCTTTGTTTCCCTTCACCCCATCTATTTCCTTCAGCCCAGGCAGTTGCTTTTATTAAGTAGATTATATGTTTGGCTCAATAGGAGCTTTTCTTTTTCCTGAAGGAAAAAGAATGCTGTTGGCATGAAAAATCCTTTTATCCACTCCCGTCTCCTGCTTTGCCCCGGCTGCTCTTGAGAGCACCCAAGAGATACCAGCAAGGGGCTCTGCTTCCCTGTCCACCTTCTGTCCCTCACCCAAGGACAAACAACAACAGTTGCTTTTTTTCCTGGCTTCTGATACCTTTCTGATAGAAGGATTTGTCTTTCTGGTGAACCAAACTGGAGTTACTGGACCTGCATGAGTTGCTCTGTAATTCTCCTCTTTGCCAGGAGCTTCCCAGTGAGCCCCAGTGCAGAGAGGCCTTTCCTCCTTGGCACACACAGAAAATGGGAGAGTTCCTGCCTGCAGCCTGGGGGTTCTGGCCAACAATACCTGGAAAGCCCCTCGAGGGTCTCTGATGAGCTGGTGGAGAGAAGGACAGTCATGTGCTGAAGGCTCCGTTCTCTTTGTTGTAGCTGCTCTCTGACCGTGGGGATTTTTTGAGGTGCAAACATAAGAATTAAAAAAGAGCAGTTGTGTCAGAGGGGGAACAGGGTGAGGTGAAGCCGTGGGGCATCCCCCTCCTTAGCAGGAAATTTTGGCTTTCTGCACAGAACAGATAAGGATCTCACTCTGTCTCCAAGCTAGGGCTCTGGTATCATACCTTGCAGGTAAACTGATTTTTTTTTTTTTATGATTTTAATCCTACAAATGAGACTGAGCAGACACGACCTGCTTCTCTGCTTTCCCTCTCAAAGGCATGCTCAGTTTCAGGCCAGATGCTTCACTCACAAGTTTACAAAACCAGTTTTATTAGTGCATTGAAGTGTTTTGTTTGCTTTGGAGCTTCTGGAAGCAAAACTGCCACAGCCTAAATCTTGGGATTGAGACCTCAAAAATGAGTCTAACAGGAACAAAGTTCAGTTTTGTTGTATCTAAATCAAACTGAAAAGAACCTACACAGTGAAATGTGTGTGGGTTAAATGTTTTTAATTTGTACCTTGAGCTTTTGATAAGTAATAAGGAGATGCTTTAAAAGACCATTTCCTTTTAAGTAGACATGAAGGCAGGAATGTGCCCTGGGTGCTCTTTGCCATCTCAAGATTTTCATAAAATCTCCTTTATCACCAACCTTTGTTCCCCCTCAGTGTATGTATTTTTCAGAATTGTCTTTTCTGCACTCTGCTGACCATGGGAAAACACTGATCTTGGAGCTGTTTGAAGTGAATGTTAGTGGAGGGGTTTTTCCCATTCAGTATAACATTTTCTCTCAAAGTCTGCAGAATCTATGGATGTTCTCCACCCTTCTCAAAAACAGATGGGTCTGAGAATCTTCCCTGTCCCTTGTCCCTTTTCACTTGCCTGTGCTGAGCACCTGATAATGAGCTGCATTTGCTTGTGATGCTTTTTAAAGGCATCTCCAGCTTTTTATCACAGAGTTACAGAATGGTGAAATATCCAGAGCTGGAAAGGGCCCACCAGGATCATCCAGTCCAGCTCCCGGCCCTGCACAGACACCCAACCAATCAATCCCACACTGTGCATCCCTGGGAGCAGTGTCCAAAGGCTCCTGGAGCTCGTGCCCATTCCCTGGGGAGCCTGGGCAGTGCCTGAACCCTCTGGGGGAAGAACCTTTCCCTGGTACCCATCCTAAACCTCTCCCGACACAGCTCCAGACATTCCCTTGGCTCCTGTCACTGGCTTTTCACTGCGGTTTTGAATCTGTTGATTCCAACCTAACCAGCACCCACATTCAGCCCGTCTGAAACAGCTCACAACAACAGCTGGAAAAGGAGGAGCAGTGTCCAGAGAGAATTAAGTGGAGAGTAATACAATTACCCTGATTGATTTAGCCAGGTCTCTGGGATAAGGGCTAATGGGTGTCTTCCTCCCTAAACCAACCCTGAGTAAATCAGGACCAGCTTGTTTTTCATTAAGCTTAGGGTAACATGGCCCCACACACAAATGTTGAGGGTGACTTTGTGTGTGACTTTACACTGAGAGGATTTAGATCAGCCTGGGCAGAGTTAACTGTGGCACTTGTATCTTTTAAAGCTTTTCTTCACACCCTCCCTACCTGAAAGCCCATTTCTGCAGCGGGTAAGGACATGTTTTGGCTTCCCTCTGGGAAGGCTGGGAGAGCTGATGAAAGCTGGTGAAAGAAAACCCTGCCTGCTGCTAAACAAGCCCCACCCTTCTTCTTGACATTGTTGGATTCCTCTTTGTTCCCAAGGATGGCAAGGCCTGGGGATTTGCTTACAGCTTTTCAGGCAGCTTGAGAAAAGTACAATGACAGCTGGGAGGTGGAAAAAATGTGAGAATCTGCCTCAGAGTTTCTCCTTCTCTTTATCCAAATAATCTTTGTGGAGAGCAGGCAAAAAGCCAGGATTTTATTTGACCCAAGGTAGTGTCTCAGATCAGGAGAGCAGTTATGAGAAGTGGCTGATCCAGCCGGGTGTAGCACGCCCGGCTCGTGCACTCACGGTTGGGATTGGGTTTGGTTTGGCATCTGCCAAATTGTCTCCGTGAGCCGGGGTGGTCGTCCCTTGCCAGCCCAGATTAGGCAGCTCCAGGCAGCCTGGACAGTCAGCCCAGGTGGAATCAGGTCAGTCAGTTTTGAGTAATTGTTGGTTTTGGGTCGAGTCTGACCCGAGGTTGGGCTGGGAGCGGATCTCGGTCGGATCTCGCCCGGTTTGCAGGGATGACTTGGATCATGGCTGGTGGTGATTGCAACAGGAGCAGGCAAAGGGCTGCCTGGACAGGCACCTCCTGGAAAGGCTCCTCTGCCTCCACAGTCTGTTTCACACCGGCGGTGGATTCTTGCAGGTCTGGAATACTGAGTGTGACTTGTGCTGTTGGCAGAGCCGGTTCTTCCAGAGCTTCTGCACGGCCCTTCTGAAATGGAGAATTGAAAGGAGGTTTCCTCTCGTTTGAGCTCTTGCTCTCCGTGGGTTTTAAGGAGTTGATCTTGTTTTGATTTCAGCTTTGACATGTCTGTGCTCTAACTGCAAACAAGCCAACTCCACGTGTGAGACAGACGGTGCCTGCATGGTCTCGGTCTTCAACCTGGATGGTGTCAAACACCACGTTCGGACCTGCATTCCTGAGGCAAAATTGATTCCTGCTGGGAAACCCTTCTATTGCCTGAGTTCAGAGGATCTGCGTAATACTCACTGCTGCTACTCCGATTTTTGCAACAAAATTGATTTAATGGTTCCCAGTGGTAAGTAGAGAGTCAGAAAAAAATCATTTGTTTGAAGTGGGAGGAGAGGAGCTGTCTGTTTGGGATTGGGAATTTGGAGTTCTCAGCCCTGTTTTCACTTCTTCCCTTCAAGTTGCAGCATGAGCTGGGTTTATTTCCTTCATCTGTAAAGTAGAATTAACAAACTACTTTGAGTTCAAATGGGAATGTGTGTGTTCCCCTTTGTCACTGAGCTGGCCCTGCCTTTATCAGCTGGTGTTACTTCCCTTCCAAGACTCCAAATCTTTTCAGTGCTGAGCACAAACAGAGGAGCAGCAGTGGTTTCAGAGCGAAGTGTGTGGGGAGGAAGGTGCCTGGGTTCAGAACACATGCAGGGGAAGCAGCCCTGCCTCTGAGTGAGGGTGTGGGAAACTTCTGCTTCTCATCCCTGGGATGGAGAGGGCATGTGGTGCTTCCTCACACTTCCTACTTTCTGTTTTGGGCTGTTTTTTTGTGGGTGCTGTGAGGACTGCAGAGTCATTTTCCTTGGGAGCAGTGGGGAGGTCTCACCTGTGCCCGAAACAACAAATAATTGTCTTCAGGTTCCAGTTCACTGGTTGTTGAAGGGCAAAAGGAAAAGAGGGAGCAGGGAGCCCTGGCCTGAACTGGTTGAGTTCAAATGGAAAGTGAACTGCAAGCCCAGAACACACTCCTGTCTAAAAAAGTGAATGAACAGCCCATAATCCCTGATCCCACTACTGCAGCTCCATCTTCGTGTTGGGCTTTCAGCTGCATTTTGCCTGCTTGATGATCAGCCCCACCTTAACACTGTCGCTTGATCTGTGTCCGGGCTCTGAGAGAACACAAGGAAATCCACAAAGGCATGATAGTTTTCTCAAAATGTCTGGTTTTCTCCTCCCTTTCCTCCCAAGGACACCTGAAAGACAACGAGCCCCCGTCAGGCTGGGGTCCCGTGGAGCTGGTGGCGGTGATCGCCGGGCCCGTCTTCCTGGTGTTTGTTGTCATGATCATTGTGGTCTTTGTGTTCCACCACCACCAACGAGTCTATCACAACCGCCAGCGCCTCGACATGGAAGACCCTTCTTGTGAAATGTGCCTTTCCAAGGACAAGACCTTGCAAGATCTGGTCTACGATCTCTCCACCTCCGGCTCTGGCTCAGGTATTGCGAGATGACCAACAAGACCTTGCAGTTGTGTCTTTGGGGTAGTGGTTGCCACAGCTTTGCTACCTCACAGCCTGTTCAGGGAGTCTGTCATGAGTTTGTTCAGGGAGTCACAGAATCACAGAATTTCTAGGCTGGAAGAGACCTAGTCCAACCCTAGATCAAGTCCAACCCGTGCTCTAACACCTCAGCTAGACCATGGCACCAAGTGCCACATTCAGTCTGTTTTTAAACACATCCAGGGATGGTGACTCTACCACCTCCCCGGGCAGGCCATTCCAATACTTTATCACTCTTTCTGTGAAAAACTTTTTCCTGATATCCAACCTCTACGTCCCTTGGCGCAGCTTGAGGCTGTGTCCTCTCGTTCTGTCGTGAGTAACTTGAAGGGATGTTTCATTTCAGTCCTGCATGGGTCTCGTGTCTGTTCAGGTAAGAGCAATAGTTAAACTCCTCCTTAACTGCCAGAGGATACCTCAAACAGCTGCATCTGTTCACAGTTTAGCCCTGGAAATGGGATTTGGGTTGGAAACAGCCATTAACTGCTAACCTGTGCGTGGCTGGCCTTCAGAGGAGAACGCAGGATGTCACCTGCATCAGAGCTGCAGGAAAATGGGGGTGATCCCAGCAGATCAACATTTTAAGGTGCAAATAGTGCGTTTGCACAGCCCATTTAATCCCAAAGAACCGGTCTTCCCAGGTGGATGATGTGCAGTGTTTGCTACTGTAGCACTTAAAGGAAATTCCCAGAATAGGTGGGAAGTCACCGTTTGGTGGTGGCTTTGAGCTGGGAAGGTAGTTGGGTTAAAGAACATAAGGAGTTTTGCAGCAGATGGAAACCATGGGAAAATCCACAGAGGCAGAGAATGTCACAACCTGATATTTACCCAGGGAATAAACCTTCAGCAGCGCATCTGCTGCTATGTATAAAATATTTGGGATCTCTTCTATGCATGCTGTGGGCAGGTGAGCTCCGTGCTTTCTGTAAGCAATGGCAGCAATGTTGGGACTCCTTTCTTAAGAGAAATTTGAGGGGTTTTCTGTTTTTCAGCAGAAACTGACTTCATCGAGTTCCATTCTTTGCATATTGAGGCTGCAGTTCCTTTGATCTGTTGTGGAGCAGAAGTTCCCCAAGTGCTCCCTGCCGGATCTCTGCTTCAAAGCCAAATGCAGATGCTGCCCAAGCAGTGGCACATCCCACGCAGGAGCTGCCACCATTCCCTTCTTTGGGTCTTGCTCAGGCTCCCAGTTGTTATCAAACGTGGAGCCTGAGGATGTTCCTCAGCCTCTGAGGCTTCAGGAGGTTTTCTGCCACCACAGGGGTTCATTCCTTCGATTCCTTGTCCCCAGGCTTGCCTCTGTTTGTCCAGAGGACCGTGGCTCGGACCATTGTCCTTCAGGAGATCCCTGCTTTGGGTCTTGCTCAGGCTCCCAGTTGTTATCAAACATGGAGCCTGCTGGATTTTGAGGATGTTCCTCAGCCTCTGGGGCTTCAGGAGGTTTTCTGCCACCACAGGGATTCATTCCTGCCGTTCCTTGTCCCCAGGTTTGCCTCTGTTTGTCCAGAGGACCGTGGCTCGGACCATTGTCCTTCAGGAGATCATCGGCAAGGGCCGCTTTGGGGAGGTGTGGCGGGGCAGGTGGCGTGGAGGTGACGTGGCTGTGAAGATCTTCTCCTCACGCGAGGAGCGCTCGTGGTTCAGGGAGGCAGAGATCTACCAGACCGTGATGCTGCGGCACGAGAACATCCTGGGATTTATCGCTGCGGATAACAAAGGTAAGAAGTGCCTCGGGCCTGAGAGCAGAGGCTTCACCACTCTGCAGCCAGTTCCAGTGCTTGATCACCCTTTCCAAGAGGTTTTCTCTAATGCCCAATCTAAACCTTCCCTGGTGCAACTTCAGGTGATTTCTTCTGGTCCTGTCGCTTGTTACCCCACCTGGCTGCTCGGTCCTCCTGTCAAGGAGTTGAACGGAATGAGAAAATCCCCCCTGAGCCTCCTTTTCTTCAGGTTGAGCCCTCCAGCTCCCTCAGCCACTCTTCAGAAGTTCTCCACACCCTTGCCCGGCTCCATTGCCCATCTCTGGTCACACTCCAGCACCTCCACATCATTCTTGTCATGGGAGACTAAAGCTGACTGAAGTCAACTTCTCTGGGCCTCTACACTGCCCAAAACTGATTCCAGGATTCGAGCTGCTGCCTCACCAGTGCCTGGCACGGGGTGGAGGTTACTGCTCTGGTCCTGCTGGCCATGCTATGGCTGATTTGAGCCATTTCTTCCTTGCCCCTGTTGAGCTGTAGCCCTACACAGCACCTCTGCACTGTCTCAAAAGCGTGTGGGATGCTCAGTGGCCATCCCTTGCATTGGATCTGCCTGAGCTCCGTCTCTTCACAGAATCACGGAATTTCTAGGCTGGAAGAGACCTTCAGGATCATCCAGTCCAACCCGTGCTCTAACACCTCAACCAGACCATGGCACCCAGTGCCACATCCAGTCTTTTTTTAAACACATCCAGGGATGGCGACTCCACCACCTCCCCGGGCAGGCCATTCCAATACTTTATCACTCCTCCTGTGAAAAAACTTTTTCCTAAAATTTTTCTCTTTCCTGTTGCAGATAATGGGACGTGGACTCAGCTGTGGCTCGTCTCTGACTACCACGAGCACGGCTCTCTCTTTGATTACCTGAACCGTTACACGGTGACCATCGAGGGCATGATCAAGCTGGCCCTGTCTGCTGCCAGCGGCCTGGCCCACCTGCACATGGAGATCGTGGGCACTCAGGGTAAAAGCCAAGTCAGAAAACACGTTGGGAACTCTCGAGGGGAGGATAAAGAAAGCAGGGTTGCTGAAGGGAGCTGATGTGCTGTGTGCAGCAAACCCTGCCTGACTCAGCCCCGGCTTCATCTGGTGGTTATTGAGCAGAAATAGAGCGATTGCTTTGGCTGGCTGCGAAGTGGGTTAACCTGGCGCTCGCTCCCAGGAGTTATATCACCATTTCACATCCCATCCTAAAATTGGCGCTGCCTGGGTGGGATGTGAGCACAGGCAAGAAGCAGAATCACAAACTCCTGACGTCTGCGCCTGTGCTGGGATGTGGAGTTTACGTCCCTCTTGAGGCCTCTGGGTGCCACTGCATCAGTGCCGCCTCCAAATCACAGTTGGAGCCTTTCCCTGCTCCACTCCTTACGAATCTGAACAGGAAAGAAGTGTTGCAACAGCGAGTTTAATGCCCTGAAATCCGCTGCTGCCTCTCTGCCAGTTCAACAAATGGATTTCCCCAGCTTGACCCTGGCTACTTTTTATTTTGCTCTGCTAGGCAAGCCTGGGATCGCTCACAGGGACCTGAAATCCAAGAACATCTTGGTGAAGAAGAACGGCACGTGCGCCATCGCTGACCTGGGCCTGGCCGTCCGGCACGACTCGGTCACCGACACCATTGACATCGCACCAAACCAAAGGGTTGGCACCAAACGGTAGGAAAAGGCCTTGGAAGGGCTTTGAGTGGCTGGAAGAGCCTGAGTTGCAGGTGGAGCACTGGGGGAATTCTCTGAATTCAGCGTTTCCCCGGGTCTTGCAGGGTCAGTTTTGTGCCCGAGTTGATGCCGAAGGGATGTTCCAGGTGTCACCATGCTGGGAGGTGACAGCCAGGTAAACCTGGCACCAGGAGCTCCTGTAATACATGACAAGAAACTTGGCCTCACTGAAGCATTTGGGACCTTCTTTTGGGAGCCTGATGTAGTTCTGGGACATTTCTACCTCTTGCTGTTGTTCTTGAGTTACTTTCTTCACTCTCTTGTGTCACAGGGCCCAGCTCTGTTCTGATGGTGGCTGTGCCAAGCAGGGCTTTTTCTGCTGGGAAGTGCTGTGTGGGAAAACTGATCATTTGCTCTCTTTTAGAGAATTCCATCTCAGCACGAAAATGCTTTTCCTTTCTCTGTGCAGGTACATGGCCCCAGAAGTCTTGGATGAAACCATCAACATGAAGCATTTTGATTCATTTAAATGCGCCGATATCTACGCCTTGGGCTTGGTCTACTGGGAGATTGCCCGAAGGTGCAACGCAGGAGGTGAACATCCTTGGTGTGCCTGGGCCAGTGGCCACGCTGGCTCCTGGGTCTCTCAGCCTTGGGGTTCCTGTTGATCAGGTGTTTGGGAGGTTTGAGGGAGAGCAGGGCTGTGGGAGGACACGTCCCTGTGCGTTGTAACAGAAGTGAGCGATCCACGACTGCTGCTAAGCCCCAGCAGTGTTGGCTCGAGGGTGTTGGTGCTCCCAGGGCTGGCTGATGTTGCTTTGGGATGGAGTTTCAGGAAATGGTGGTGCTGCTGGGTGGGGAACTCCCCCGGATCGGTATAAATGTCATGGCACGTGCAGCTGCAGCATCATCCCACGTGTGACAGTCCCACTGCCGTGGAGATTCAGTGACCCTGGCGCCTTGCTGGGAGGTGTTGATCCCAGCCTGCTGACTCCGTTCCAGTTTAGGCAGCTGCGTTTTATTTCCCTGAATTTTTCTTGTTAGCTCCGATTCCAGATTCTTCATTTCTGTTCTAAATAACTGCAAAGTGTTGACGCATCTCAGCAGTGAGTCATGGAGCCCAAAGCTCCATCCGTCTGCCTTTAGCGAGCTCAGTGGCCCTGCTCCCTGCTCCCAGGAATCTCATTTTCCCTGCTCTGCCTTTCAGGTATCCATGAGGAGTATCAGCTTCCCTACTACGACCTTGTACCCTCTGATCCTTCCATTGAGGAGATGCGGAAGGTCGTGTGTGACCAGAAATTACGGCCAAACATCCCAAACTGGTGGCAGAGCTACGAGGTAAGGCCTGCTTTCATCTCCATGTTCCCTTCCTCTCCTGTGAAGAAAGGTTGAGAGAACTGGGACTGTGCAGCCTGGAGAACAGAAGCTGACTGTGGCCTTCCAGTACTCCAAGGGAGTCTGCAAGAAAGGGGGAGGGAGAATCTTTACAAGGAGTGCCAGGACAAGGGGGAATGGTTTTACACTGCCAGAGGGCAGGGTTAGATATTGGGGAAAAAAAATTCTTCCCTGTGAGGGTGGGGAGACCAGACAGAAGGCCAGTGCCCAAGGCCAGGCTGGAGGGAGCTTGGAGCAACCTGAGATGGTGGAAGGTGTCTCTACCCATAGCAGGGCATGGAATGAGATGTTCTTGAGGGTCTCTTCCAACTCAAACTGTTCCATGACTCCCCCACTGTTGGGGAAGATGAAAAAAGAAAACTTTATAAATATGATTGCTTAGGTTTTGAGAATATGAAACTTAAAAGTGAAATAGAATTGAAAGCAAGTTTTGATGTTTAGAGCTTTAGTTACTGGACAACTAGAGAACAACAGTGTGGCCAGCTGTAGGTAATTTTTTTTTGACTAAACAATGCTTTTCTCTTTACTGAAAGTCTAAGGGCCAGAGTAGACTTCACTAGCTTGGCAGAAGAGGTCTAAAGAGTAGTTTTTAGGGTTTGAAATATAACACAGTATGGGAATGTAATGATTTTTATAGGCTGCACGTAAATGCTACAGGATTTGTATTTTGTATTAGATTAGTTAGCGTCGGTAAGGCAACAAATACTGAAAGGTGTGCCCTGATTTTTGGGGATGGCTGGGGTGTGAAAGCTGTGCCAGCAGCACCCAGGCAGAGCAGCAGCTTGGCAGACCCAACACGGGGAAGAGCAGAGCGTTGATGTTTGGCCTGGTTTCTTGCCCAGGCACTACGGGTGATGGGCAAGATGATGCGGGAGTGCTGGTACGCCAACGGCGCGGCTCGCCTCACCGCCCTGCGCATCAAGAAAACCCTCTCCCAGCTCAGCGTCCAGGAAGATGTGAAAATTTAGGGCTCTGAGCCTCAACAGGAGGAAAACCGCACAGGAGCTGCTGTGCTAGAGTAGACGTGTGATGGAGGCCTACCTCGTGTTTCAGCCCAACCTACTGCTACCACAACCAGACGGCGGGACCTGCAGGCTGCTAGGCAGGGGAGGGGGACGGAGCCTACGGAGCCGCTCTCTTCCCTGCTTGGGTATGAAACAAATCCGAAACCTTTTTGCGATCACCTCCTGAGAGCGTGTGGAGACTTGGAGAGGGGACTTCACCCGAGGGGATCTCAGCCATCTCAGTAACTCTTTTTTTTGTTCCTTTAAAGGAAATCCCTGTAAAGTTCAGCGTGCGTTGAGCCGCCCGGCGGCGGCGGGGTCGGAGCCAACCCCGGGTGCTCGGGAGCAGGAAGGGGGAAAGGGAAGGTTTTTCTTGCCGTACTCTCGAGGATTTTTTTTTTTTCCCCAGGGACTGGCACATTCATGCAGGAAAAAAAAAAACAAAAACAAACAAACAAAAAAAGCAAAACAAATGGTGCTCTCTTCCAAGAGGCTGAGCCGGAACAGTTTTGATCAGCTTCACGAAACTGGTTTCTTCTCCCTCCTTTTCTCTTTAAGCTTGAAAAAAAAAAAAAAAAAAAAAAGTTCCAACTCGGCGTCCCCCCGCCTCGGGGGCGCCCCCGGTGTCTGCATGCGCGAGGTGCGCGTGTTCCCCCCCAGCCCGTGCCTGGTCATCTCCTCCGTAGCCCTGCGGTGTCTGCCTGTGGGTGGCTCATCTCTCTGTCCGTGCTTCCTGTGCATGTGCAAATCTCGAGTGTCCCCCCCACCCCAGTTCGTGAGCTGTTTTTTGCTGCTGGTGCTCTCTCCGTGCTGAGTCGTGAGCGTCGTGGAGCTTTGGACGGGCTGCTGGCAGAGCGGATCCCCGGCTCCCCCCGATGGAGCCGTGGCGTCCCGTCAGGGTTTTTTTGCCTCACTGCCACCCCTTTTCCCTTTTTTAAACAAATAAGGAACTGAGAATCACTCCTGGAATCCAGGTTTTTTTTTTTGTTTTGGTTTTTTTGTTTTGGGTTTTTTTTTTTTTTTTTCTCGGGCCCTTGGG
>VWYO01002443.1:7423-22800 GCA_013400275.1 Rhadina sibilatrix | reverse complement strand
CCACCAGCCCAGCCCAGAGGTGACACCTGCCCCAGGGCAGGCACTCACAGCCCCGCTGTGCTGGGCTCTGAAAGCAGCAGGGTTTGAACAGAGGATGAACAGGAAGCTGAGCTTCAGCAGCAACCACAGCCAGGCTGCTGACCCTCAGGATGACTCCCAGGAGAGCTGCTCCTGGAGAAACAGCAGTGCTGGTGCTCCTGTCTGGGGGGAGACTCCAGGACCAGCAAGGATCAGGTGTGTGATGTGATATTTGCTTCACCTGTTCTCTGTTTATGCTCCAAGAGGCTCACCTTGTGGATGTTTGCCTTCGATCAGCACTTAGTCCCATCAATGTTGTGGCCATTCCAGGAGCTTTCCAGAAGCTGTGGAGGCAGGAGGAACAGGCCCAGTGTTGTGAATGTCCCCAGGAGGTGCAGCTCACAGGCTCATTGGGAACTGAGGGGGTCCTGCAGCCTCTGTGGATATTCTGAATATTGATTATTGAACCAAGCAACCTCCAGAGCGCTGCAGCAGAGACAGCCCAGGCTTGGACCTGTTTTTCTCTTCAGGAGAAGCCCTCCATGGGCACAGACATCCTGTGTGCATTAGCCTTCAAACAGTATTTTTCACCTCTGGGCTCTGGGAAATAAAACTTTTTTTCTTTTCTAAATGAGGATTGCACCTCAAAAATTAATCCAGTGAGAGAAATCCACTGAACACAGTGAATTCTGACTCTTGGAAGGACTCATAGTGCAGTCCTGACTCTTCCATTTCCACAACGACTGGAATGAGACTTGACTTTTCTCAAGCATTTTTGCAGTTTTCAGTCTGTGATCTTCAGGAATTCGATGAATTCCTTTTGGAACAAGTGCAATAATGCTAACACAGGATAAATCTGCACCTGTTCTCCAGGAGATTATTCCTCATTTGCCCGGAATGTGCAATTTCAGAACGTGAGCCTCTATTTAACACTGCTAACTCATCTGTGCTCAGAATGTGACTCCATCCACACCACTGCTTCCAGGGCTGCTTTGACCTGCTGCTCCTCTCTTTTGGGCTCACATCTGTGGAAGGTGCAGCCAGCAGCTGGACACAAACCCTGCAGCAGTGCAGCAGATGTTGCACAGCTGGACCTGCTCAGCCCTGAGGGGCTGCAGCTGCAGCACCTTGGCAGGAGCTGCTGTTTCCATGGTCAGAAAAAAAAAAAATAAAAAAATAAAAATGCACCAGCCACACAAACTGTGGGGATCAGGAAGTTACCTATCAAGAATGTGGGGAGTCCTACAGATTTTGGGCTTTCCTACAAAGTTCAGTTGGTTGCTCCCCCAGTGGTGCAGTTAAAAGAAGAGCTCTCACAGCACCTGACAGTAAAGGAAAAAGAGGAAAGGGCACAGAGGTGGCAATTTGCCTGGTGTCCTGGAAAGCCCTGGAAAAGGAAAACCTTTAAGGAATTAGGAAGGATAAGCTACTGCCAAGTTAAAAAAAATAAATCTTTAGGTTAAAAGTTTTTGCTGAATTTTGCTGTTAAAACTGAACTGCAATCACAAGTTCTATTGCTACAAATATCTTGTAATTCCTGTGTTATTCTGATGATTCCATATTATTTCTGCATATAAGAAATAAAGCAGTTTAGGGAACAGAAGAAGGAACTCTCTAGAATTTCATTCCTAATGTCTCCCAAATCACCTTGTATGAAAATCATATCACAGATGTAATTTTGGCCCTGCTTTCAGCATCCCCTGCTGAAGAGGCTGCAGCAGAGCTGCTCTGCCAGGGAATTACAGGTTTGCCTTCTGTGAATGCTGCCTGGGGAGGTATCAATTCTGTCTGCCTAGGACACATCACCTTTACAATACCTCGCTCTGCTCCCACGAGGGGGATCACATTTTTCATTTATTTCAGGGAGAGAAGTGTCTATAGAGATACATTCTTGCTCTGGTTTATTTGGTCTGTCCCCAATTACCATATTAGGTGACTATTTCTCAATAAGTCACCTGTCCATTTTCATCAAAGCACCTGGCACTCATAGGAGCATTGCTCAGGGCTTTATGCATCCACTTCTGAATGAGTTTCCCATTAATCTCTCCCAAAATGTACAAATGCATGCACACAGGGAAGTACAAATTCCAGTCAAATGGAAGTTGTATTTGAAACAAATAAATTCACACGTAAAGTTTGAAAAGCTCTCACGGCACTGTTGGTAAGTAACTGATCAAAATTAATTTTGAGATTAATTGTGTTGCTCTGGTGCTTCAATCCACGTGTCTGTATAACCACAGGGAAACCAGCTCCCTTCATTTACCCATTTTTACTGCCTACATCTCCCCAGGCACGCTCTCCCCAGGCAGCAGGACAGGAGCTGCAGGACCAATCCTGCAGGCTGACCACCAGCCCCAAGGAAATGCCATTCTCCAGTGCTGGTGTTGTGTTAAAGCAGATGGAAATTCCAAACATTTCTTGCCAAGAACCTCATTTTCTGGAGCCCAAGGTGCAACAGCAGCACTGCCAGTTGCACAGGGGGACTGAGTACATGGATGTTTTGCAGGTTTTCAAAAGGCAAACTCAGTAGGCTCTTAAATAAGAGTCAACCATCAGAAAGTGCTTTCACTGCCATGGAAAGAAAGATCTCAAAACAAATACAAGATACAGCTTCTTGTGGAAAAAATGCTTTTTTGCTTTTTTGTTTGCACTTAAAAAAAAAAAAAAAAAGACAAGATGAATACATGTTTAAACGTTGCACATGCAGATGCCCATATAGCTGTAGTTTCTTTTATATTTCTCCTACAATAAAATGAAAACTATAATTCTGTGGTATCTTCCATTCAGTTTGAGGAGAGCAAGCCAAAACCTGAATGAAATGGCATTAGTGCAGCATGCCAAAAGTTCAGGACTAATTGAAGCCTGATATTCAACAGGATTTGGGGGTGTTTGGTAGAAAGTGCATTAAGGGCAAATGCAACAAAACCAACCTTTGGAAATGAAATACCTTCTTCCCAGCCTGCAGCCTCAGCAATGCTGTACTTTGGGGGGGTTGTACTCCAGAGTTCTCTCTTTTAGCTATCTTGCCTGCCTTGATTCTCATTTGCATGATCTGAAAACTGTGAGAGATGAGGAGGAGCAAGGAGTAAGTCACAAAGAACAGGTCTGGCACGTAAACAAACGCTTTAAGATGACAGAGCTTGAGGAGAGAGTTGAAGAAAGAGAAAATGTAAAATAAATTTCTCCTTGGAAATGTAATTAAAAACCCTGAAGTGGCAGCTACGCTATTTTATGACTGTAAATTTACCAAAGGAGAAGGAACACACCAGGCCAGAACTGACATCAGCTCCTTAAGAAAAGCTGAAGGAAAGGGCCTTTTATCTCCAGACAGGATTCTTGGTGAGCACACCAGGGCACCAAGTGCTCCAGGTGATGAGAACTGGGCTGGACAATGGCCACAACCACAGGAGTGAGGCTGAGGCTGATGTCAGAAGGAACCCAGGTGTCTCCTTGGCACTGTGGAATGTCCATCCCTGCACAAGGAGCCAGTGCTGACAAACCCCTGGGGAAGACAGGAGCCCAGGGTCAGAGGGAGCCTCAGGGTGGTGCCTGTGCTGCCCATGGAGCTGTCTGGGACAGGGATCCAGCCTGGATTCCCTGGCACCAGGCCCTGCCTTCCTGCTGGTGGCCACTGGTCCCATCTGTCCCAGGCCCCCTGAGAAAAGGTGCCCAGCCCCTGCACGGGCACTGCTTTCAGAACTGGGCTCAGCACCCAGGCAGGGGATCCTGCACCCTCTCCCACTCAGTGCAAGCACCACTCTGCACTCCCAGGGAAGGGAGAGTCTTCTCCACAGTGTCATAATGGTCTTGATCTCTGAAATGCAAGGAAGACATGGAACAGCTCATCTGGTTTTTATTACTGTGTATAAACAGTGGCAAAATAATCTCCAAATGAGAGAGACAGATTTGATTAGACACATCAGAGTTCAAACACACACCCTGGCTGGGCAAACACAGGGGAGTGTGCCAGCATTCTCAACATGCCTCACAATCCAGGAAGGGAACCTACACAGGGAACAAAAAACTCAATTAGAAGCTAAGGTGCAACACCAGCAATGACATCCTCGTTTGGCAAAGTGTTTTACACTCCGTGCCTTGCCCAGTCTGAGGAGGAGTTACACACACTGAAAGCTGCTGTGTACATGGAGGTTGTGCCAGCCTAGGCCCAGAAATAAATCCCTTTTCAGCAAAGTATTTAAACTAAACAGGCCTGCATTGCCATGGTGTTACAACACTTACTACTTCTATAATATTTCATTCCAGGGAAATTATTGTGTAAAACAAAAGGGCTGTATGACAAGAACATACTGACATCTGCTGGCTTCTCCACATTCACTTCTCTCAAGATCAGGATTTAATGTCCTCAGCAGGTTTTCCCCCTATCGAATGGGCTGCATAAAAAACTAACATTGTCTATCCCTCAACATACAAATTAAACCAGCTGTTAAACCAGCAGTTGCAAATGTCGAAGTGCATGTGACATTTTGTGGTTAAACAATTCACACAAATATACTTCTCCTCCATATTTGACTTCTAAAGGATCACAGGAAATTACTTTTGCCTAATTTGTATAAAAACACCCCGTGATAGGACACAAAATTTACATTCAAATAATTACTTCCCTCATTTCTTTGCCAGCAAAAGACCAGTATTTCCAATTTACTGTCCCAAAACTGTAACTGGAGCTGTCACTCAGGCCAAGCTCATAATGGCAAGTATTGTTTCACAGTAATGATCAGCCAATTAAAAGACCAGATTTTATTTGTATTAGCACTGTGGCCAAAGGAGACACTTAAAGATAACACACAGATCACCTAGCACACCTATCCAGAGTGATACCTAAACACAGCAGAGAAGATCAATTCTCTCTTATCAATCACCCCAATCAACACAGGCACTTTGATAACCACAATATGGTGCCAAAGACTGAACAGCTTCCACACCTACAGCCTGCAAAAGTCAGGAATTGCAGCCAATACACACAGCTCCTAAAGCAGCTCTAACCTGGCATCCCTGTGAACAGGGAATATTCTGTAAATCTTCACGCACTTCCTAATTTATTATTTGGAAAGGGTGTGATAAATTCATTTAATGCTTGCCGTGGGAATCCCAGCTTAGCATTTCCTCCCTCGTGTGTGCTGTAACACAAAGTTATGGATGACAATTTAAACACAAAGTAGAAGGAATTCAAAACCGTAATTCGCAGTGTCAGCAACTCAGATGTGTTGCCTTTAGTTACTGAGGCATACATTTGCCATTAGAAACAATGATGCAAATCATCAAAAAAATACCAGTTGCCAAGCTGTGCTTAGCGCAGATCATAAACACCTCAATATCCCTGTGTTTCCACATCAGCTCTCAGCTGCAAGGTCAACTCCTTTTATCAGCTCATTAGCTAGACACATTTCAGAGTTGTGAAAAGGGAAATGAAAAGCACAAATTGGCCTTTTGAATGCTTTATTTGAGTATATTCCTACTGCATGCCCTGGTGTGCTCTGCTGAGTGCACCACCCTGCCCATTTCTTCCTCTTCCAGCACCCTGCCAGGCAGGACCACCCATACCCAGTGTCAAAGCAGCAAGAGCACTGTGCTACAACGTTCATTTGGAATTCCCTTTCAATTTCCTCATTTGAGACAGTTAATTCAATTATTTAAGCTTCTTATATATTAAACATCAGCAGAGAACATTCTGAGGGGGGCAAAAAAATAATAAAAGGAAGGGGGATACATTATTTCCCTAAAAGTCTTCTACTCTTTAAAAGGTGATTCCAGATTCTTCAAATTCCCCGATGAGAAGAGCCAGCCTTCCAGCAGAGTGAGAGGAAAAATGCATCCTTTGGAGATGCCCAAAGGCAGTTTTGGCCACAGGACCCCTGTTTGCCCCACTCAGCATAGAACATGCTGCTGCCAGAGCCATTGCACAAATACCAGGATAGGGGAATTAAAAAAAAATAAAAATAAAAATAAAAATAAAAATAAAAATAAAAATAAAAATAAAAATAAAAATAAAAATAAAAATAAAAATAAAAATTTAAAAATAAAAATAAAAATAAAAATAAAAAAAAAATAAAAATAAAAAATAAAAATAAAAATAAAAATAAATAAAAATAATAATAAATTTTAAAAAAAAAATACCAGCTTTCCTCTTACCAATTCAGAGGCCTCAAAATGACCCTCCAAGGTGCAGGCTCCACCTTGAGCTGCCCTGATGTGGACTGGCAAAAGTGCTGAGGGAGGCAAGAGGAGATGCACAAATGGCACACGATGAAAAGGACTTCAAAAGTGTTCCTCCTCCCCATAATGATCAATATCATTTCCTACTGATTTATGTGATAGAAGGTCTGGAGAGCTTTTGGGGCTCACTTTGGAGACCTTCAAAGAAGAGGAGCCAGGAGATGAAACTCTGTGGCATTTTAAGTAGCAAAGGAAGCAGGCAATGCATGAGGGGTTAATAGAACACAGCTCAGGAGTCATTTGCTCTGGCCATGTGGTAACACTGGCTGAGCCTGAGCTCCTTAAAACAACACTGAGATCTGATAGGACAGCTTTGATTTAAACACAGGTACAGCAATAAAGCCGCCAATTCACCACCTAAAATTTCCCTCAGCTAATAAAGATGCATCCACTTATGCAACTAATAGAGCATTCCTTTACTGGCAAAGTGTGAATCTCTCAGAGCAGAGCACACATGATGACTACAGTTTGATTTTGGCAACCAAAAGCCTGAAACCTGCAGGTAGGAAGAGTTTACCACCTTTCTCACTTACCCTCCATTTCTACCTCACTTGCATTTCTTACTTCCTTGTGAACAGCACGGTCATGTACTGTGGAATAGTTCATATGAGAACTCTTTAGAGAAATCTTTATTCAATTTAATTCATACCTTAATAACTCTCGAACAATTTGAATATAGTCTCACTCTGAGAAAACTTCAGTAAGTATTTTTTTTTGACATAGAAATTAGTGTCCAAACTTTTTGCTTCTTGCACAGTCAATGACAAAAATATTTAGTGGCTTCGTTGGGGAAACAATTTTTACACTTTTAAGATTTCCTATCTGTTATAATTCCTTGCATTAGAAGTTTGGATTCATATTTCAGTCCACTGCTTTGTAACAGTGCAAATATGGAAGTAAGACAAAAGTCTGCATTACTTCTAATATCAAGGGAAACTTCCTAAATTTCCTTTACTTTGCCTGCTTGCAAAGCTGCAACAGAGCAAAGCATCCCATTGATTGAATTAAAAATTGCATGGTTTAAGACTCGTTGATAAAGGAACACTGATATTAAGAATTATTGTTTTATTCATCAACACAACTTCCCCCAAAGCACAACAATTATTTAAAATGCCCCCCAGGCTGTCAGGCCCATGTCAATCAGCCACAAGCTGAGCTGGTGACACAGACCCTGACAGGCCCATCACAGCTCTGTGCTCACCACTTGAAAACAAATTTGCAACTCCAGCCCAGATAATAGTGCTGATTGGAACAGAGGTGCTGCTAACCATTAACTTTGGAGAGATTTGATTTTTACCTGTATGTGCTCCCTGTGATGTTGTATTTTCCTAAATTTGATGGCTTTGATTGCTTGAGTTTTAAGATGGTTTTAGATTACTTCTTTTCACTGCAGACAGGGTTTTTACCTGGTACCCAGAGAAAGGGTCATGACCTCACTGTCCTTTCCAGCTGCCCCACAGCCCTTTACACCAAAACTCCATTGTGACACACTCTGGATTCATTGTAGCAGGAAAGCACCTTCATATTTAGAACACAATTAAGTAGTTTAGCCAAATTTGCACATAATGAGACTTCAGGTGACGCTTGAGTCCTTTTTCAAACCCTCTCAGGCTCTGCCACACACACGTATTTTAGCCTGCACTGGAGAAGCAGATTAAGTCCTTCAAAAGCAGGAACACAGCCACGAGCACTGAAACAATGGGAAGGGGGAAACCTCTGGCTAAACCACATTAAAAGGCAAACACCTAAGGAGTGTTATCATCACAAGTTGATTACAAACCCTCCTGCAGAGAAATGGCAGTGGCTGGGAACAAAACGATGCCCACAGTGCTTGAAAGGGGCCAAACTGGCTGATTGCATCACTCTGCCTGTTTGAAGCAATATGTCCCAAGAAGAAGTGATTAATCAGGTGGCTCGTTGGATATGGCAGATCCCAGAGTGAGGATGAAAGATCCTATCAGCACCAAAGCTGACTGATGTGGAGGCTTTTCACCGTGGGAGGAGTAAAAGACAGCTTCAGTATCAAAGAAGATGTGATTTTAGCAAGAGGCTTATGCAGAGCAGGAGGATCTGGTTGTGCCCTGTACCCCAGAGAGCTCCGTGCACCAGGGCACAGGTAAATCCCACCCTGCCCCACATCACAACTGAGCTTTAGGGCTGTTTTTTTCCCAGAGTGGCACAGGATCCCTAATAACCAGCTACAGCCAGAGATCCAGCACCGAAACGGAGTGAAAGCAACGCTGCAAAACAGAAACAACCAAAAAGCACATCAGAAACTCACAGGGAGTATCAGGGACTGGAGAACAATACCAATGAATTTATCTGGTTTTAAGCTGAGGACATTCACAGGGAAGCAAGTGTGTGAAACGTGCAGTATGGCCAATTTGGGCATTTGGCAAGAGCCCAGCACTGGTAATGACCAGGGCAAACCTGGTGTGTCCCCTGAGGAGGCAGCTGCAGACTAACACAGCATCACGATGGCAACGAGAGCAGGGCACCAGGAAGGGAAGGAGCCATTTGGAGAGTGTCCTAAATTAAGGAGTGGGGAAAGGGTCTAATATCACAGAAAGATCAGGAGGATGTCTAGATCCATTCATCTTCCTGCTGGGTCACTCTGTGTGGCTCAATTCAAACTGCACTCTGGGACTCCCTTAGCATTTTTATTGTTGCAGCCTCAAAATGGGTATCACCATGTGGCAGATGATATTTTAGGCAGCTTATCTTCGATGCTGGAGGAAAGGACATTTAGGTAACTACTTACAGACACAGTGCACTGCCTGTAGTGGAGTGACATTATTTTTATTTTCTTTCTTTTTTTTTTTCTTTTCTTTTTTAATCCTGGAGCTTCACTGTAGAGTTTCACTGTAACAGGAGAGAGTATTTCATATTATTTCCTAAGACACTGATCAGAGAGAACCACCCAGTAGCACAACTTGAAACTGATGCTTCAATGTCTTTTCCCACAGAAGTAGGAAGGCTGAAACTGCCTTATGGCCAAAAAACCACACAAACTGTGCTGCATTCCAAGGCAAATGTTACAGAATTGCATCCATTTGAGGACAAAAAGGTTATTCTGAAAGCAGTGTTTAACACTGTATTCTACAATTTCACATAGGCACTGTGTGCAGGTACTTTATTTACAATCAAAATCGTTTGCTCCACAAAATATCTCCACAATATTGCCTAATCCTTAATTTAGAATGCTAACTATGAAAACAGTGAATGAACAGGGCAGACAAAGCAATATTGGCTCTGACAGAGACTATTTCCTGGATCAGTGCCATTCAACTTTGTCTAATTTCTCTCTCCTCAAACCCTAAATTACCAATCCTCAACAACACGTGGAAAAACTCAGACACCTAAGGGCCTATTTAACAACAAATATCTAAGAGACAAAAGCAGAAACTCAAGAACTGGCCATGCAGAGGAAGAGTGATGCTGATTCACCAGCCAAACCACTTTTGTGAGAGATGGCTGCCATTAATCACTGAACAGACATGGAAAAAGATGTTTTTTTTTCAAGACAACAAGACGATTACACAATGTTTTATTTTGAAATCCAGGGCTCTGGATCTGTTTGAGGAGCACAAAAGACTGTCAGTTTTGTAAGACAACAGCACTACCTGTGTGACTGTTTTCTGCATGTGTTTCTCACGTGTAAGCTGCAGGAAAGAGAAAAAATTCTTGAAACACCCAAAGGACAGACCAGAGGATGAGCCAAGTCCAAGGAAAGCAACTGCACCTCCACTGGGCTTTCCCACCAAGGCAGCACAGATGGATTTAGTGTTTTATCTCCTGTGAAGATGGGGCTGATTTCAACACAGCAAAACTTATTTCCTTTAACAGAAGTACAACTGTCCAACACAACCATCCTGCCTTCCACCTGTACACAGGGGTTCTTCCACCTTCTCCACAACTGCTCAAACTGTTGGAGCACTTTAATTATTTCAAATTAAAGTGGTGTTTCCTTGCTTAAACATTCTCCTAAATTTCCTACCCACATTTTCAAGCGCTCACGCCTTCAAAACAATGCGCTTTTAGAGTTGGGGGTTTCTACAAGTTTGACTTCCCCCAAATTTCTTAGGAGAAAAAAACAAAAAAAAACCCCAACAAAAAAAAAAGGTATTTTCCAGGCCAGCTTCCTACTGCTCTGACCATATATTGTTTGCTCACAACTAATACAGAGACTGAACTCAAAGATAATAAAACCCTTACAAAACTTATGGAACCAACAGCCAGGAGAGCAAGATATTGTGGGTAACCTCATCAAGAAAACTGGTCAGCACACATTCATACTTTGATTCTAGGAGAAAATCCAGTGGAAAAGTGAATAATAAAGGTCCAAAAATAAAGGAAAGTTTGAATCTCAACCACCACTGCAACAAACTCACATCAAAGAACTCCAAAACACTGAGAGAGCTGAGAGTCACTTATTCCCCACTCAGGCCATCCCCCTTTGGAGTTGGACTTGATCCTTGTGGGTCCCTTCCAACCCAGAATATTCTGTGGGTGTGATTCTGTGTAACTCCAGCTCTCACTACCATTGCTTTAACTCTGAGGAGCCTACAGACAGCAATTGCTTGGAGTTTATTCTAGGTTCTATCGTTGTAATTCACTTCTTTAGCACTGTAACCTCTTCTTGCTGTATCCTAAACTTTCCTGGCCCGGGGTTGTGCACTGCAGGGTTGAAGCCAAGTGTGTTGCAAACAGAAAATCTGTGTATTTGTAGTATTTGAACGCTGCTCCCAGGCAGCTGCACCTGGCCCTGCAGTCAGCCCTGTGATGTTTATCTTCAAGTGATGTAGTTTTGCATGTTTGCCCTCTCACACAGCCAGGCTTCCAGCTCACCCTGCTGTAACCTTGCTCCCTCACACCTTCCCAGCTGGAGCACAGGCAATTATTTTAATGGATCTCAGTTTGCTCACACAAACTGTGTTGTGCTGTCCCTGCACACCCTCGCTGGCTGCCAGCAGCCAGCCTCCTGCTGCCACACGCTCCCAGTTTGTGGCACAGTGCTTCCCACTCCTGGGAGTTACCTGAATTTTAGGGCACTGAGTGGCAGTGGCAGGTCCTGAGGCACCTGTCAGTGTAAACTCATATCCACTGTGCTCCTTTCAGCTGTTAGCACAGGAGCATCTTGCTGTTTGGAAACACGGGATTCTAGAACTGCATCCAAAGCTGCAAAAGGTTCAGGAGTTTTTAACTGGCTTAGACAAAACTGCCACAGAGCTTCAGTCTAATGTTAGAGACACTTAACAAACTTCTGAAAGATACATCCTTAAAAAATGCCAAACAGTTTCTTTCCCCTTGAAATGAGCCAAATCAATACCTCATAAAATACCTTGGATTTTGGAATGTTCCCTAAAAACATCACTTACAAATATTCTTCCTTCTGGACAGGATCTCTGCAAAGCACAAAATCTGGAGCAGAAGAATAGAGACGTTAAGCTACACCTGTTTGACAGAAAATAGCATTTCAAAGTATGAGAAGCCTATTTTTGGCCCTTGATGCTGCCTGCTGGCCAGCTGTGAGCCATCCTGTGAGTCCAACACCACCAGCCCTTCCTGCTCTACACAATTCCACAAACTTCAGCACTGCTGTTGCACCACTGGCAACCTCAGCAACCCAGAAGGGATTTTCCAGCTCCTTTCAGTTAGCTTATCATCTTTATTGCATCAACTTGAAGGACACGGATAAAATGATCTAACTGGCAATAAGTTGTCATTTCTGGCATAGTAAATTTTTAGCAAAATAATAGTTATGAAGGGGAAGTGTAATAAATACTGAGAGCTTCATAAGCAGTTTTTAATCATTAAAGCAGACATTCAGAATAGGTGATACAAACACTACCTACTGATAACATCTGCAAAAATGCACAACATCAACTGTCAGAGATGGCATTTTATTCCCCAGAAGGAGGACTTGCACTACAAAATAATCATGGGCACTGGAAAACTCAATTCTTTAAATAAAAGAGCAAAACTACTCATAAGAAAGTGCAACTAAGCAAAGAATTCAAAACAAAGAGCAAGAAAAAGTGAAAGAAAAAGGCTTCTCAGCTTCTCATTAATGACTTGGGAAAAGATCCTCAGAGACAGGAGCTTTCTGCTCTCAGGAAATAGCACAGCTCCAATTTTGCTCAATGGAGTCCTCAGAAGTTCTGCCAGAGATGTTTGTGATTTCAGCCTCTCAAGAGCAGAAACAGCCAGGACCCCTAATAAATGTTCTGTTTGCCAGTCTTCTCAGCCCTGTTTTCTTGCTTCCTAACTCTTCAGTTTTGTTCACACTCTACTTTCACAAGGCTGCGTGAGACAAGAGGATCCCCATCATCCACATGAAATGGGAAGGAGTCAAGATCCAAGAATTAAAGTTGAGGAGGTTTTGACATGCATAAAGCAAACACATTTTGCAGCTACTATACATTCTCCCAGCCTCGAGTATGACGTGTTATTCTTAATTACATAAGATTCCTCTTTTTTTCAGACAAGTACATCTTTCAGACAACAATATGCCTAACACAGCCATACCTTCAATAGCTGTAAATAGTATTTGTTCTTCTGGCCAGCACTTAGGAGCCTCCTACCCTTTATGGTATAGAATGCTTCTAGTTAGATTGAAAAATCAGATCATGCCATTTCAAACTACAAGGGAAAAAATTAGCAATGGTGGATTGTTTTTATTTTTTTTTTTTTAACTCAGCTTTGGTCTCCCCTCTGTTTCCAAGCAGCTCAACCTCCCCCAGTGCAAGCAGATATTGAACAGCTCCTTGGTGCTGAACAAAGCTTACCTGCCTGCACAAAGAGAGAGCCAGGGTACTACTTTCCTTACATTCCTCCTGAAAACTAGGCAGAAACCTGGTAAATCCAGCATTTCTATAGGGCTGGCAAAGCAGCAGTAGGTCTCCCACAAAGCAATGAAAGAAATACTGAAAGAGCTGACTGGCCATACCAGAGGGAGAGTTTGCAGGGAATGAGATAAGATTCTTTAGAAAATAATAGGTAAGAGCATTACCAAGAAGAAAAAAAACCTCACGGAAAAGACAGCAAAAGCAGGAAGAAAAGCAAGAGGAGAATGGGAATACAAAAAGTACACGAAGTCTGCCATCAGAGATGACACAGGTACGAGCTGCTCCTGCCTTGGGCAGGAACACAGAGGCTGCCAACAGGAGTGCCTGAGTCCCTCCTGGCCTTGCTATTCCGTGTTTAACTTCAAGGGGGCTTTGAGCAGAGAGCAAGGAGACACTTCAAACCCACCAGCGCTGGCAGCCACGGCCTCAGGACATAACATTCCCCTCCTGTGCTGCAGCAGCCCTGCAGCCAGAGGGGATCATGCATGCAGTGTGCAGGCAGCACTGCAACTGTTCTCAGGGCTGGGAATTGCACCTTGCAGCCCTGCATGTGCCCCCTGTGCTGCAAATGGAGCCACATCATGCACAGGAATCCACAGCCCCAGTCTCCTCCTGACTGTTCTCAGGGCTGGGAATTGCACCTGGCAGCCCTGCATGTGCCCCCTGTGCTGCAAGTGGAGCCCCATCATGCTCAAGGATCCACAGCCCCAGTCTCCTCCTCGGCACTTGACTCCTGACAGTGTTTCTGTCATTAAAGGGTGTCCCTTCCTGAGAGCCAGAGCAGCATCCTCATCATGTCAAGGACACCAAGTACTTCAATTACAAGAACTATAAAAATCATCAACATACTGTGAATTTTATTCATTACATTTGTCAGCTCTATTACCGATACTCATCTAAGTACTGATAGAAAAAAAAAATAGTCTTGACATTAGAAATACAGATTTCATTTCAGGAAGTGCTGGATCCTTTGTCTAATGTATTTACCAGAAGAATGAACTGTAAATGAGACTTGGGAAGCCAAGCCTTCAAAGCCTGCATAAGACAGCAAGCAGATCTCGACTAAAATCAGAATTCCTACATAAAAATAGCTTCCTCAAAACCCAGTAATGCAAAACGTTCTAGTAAAAGTAAATAAAAATCAATTAAAAATACCTGCTCTAAATCACTACTACAATCCTGATAACTGGAGCACATGATAGCAACCACTTCCCTGAAACTAAATGATCTATTGACATACATATTGAAAATTCACACAGCCCCACTACTCTTCCCAATATATAACTTCTCGAGCAGCTACGACTGATTTCTAAAACTTAATTATTTGATTTTGAGGGCTAGCTCTGTTTTAGACTGCAATTCATCCACCATCATCAATCTCTACCACAGAGTGACAAGAGCTTGCTCCTACTTTCACAGCCCATGCATGCAACTGTTTTCACACTTCCGAATGACAAATGAAACACACAGTATCTTTCCTCTCCTAAGTATCATCGAGTCTAGAGAAGTGAAACAAGGTACTTGACATTCTTGGGACACCATCAGCAGCGTCTGCTGTGTTCCATGCTCCATCTCGCCTTAAATAAGCAGGATTTTATTTAAAGTGAAAAAAAAAAAAAAAACCCAGTCAACACCAAACTTAGTTCGGAATGTAACATACTAGACCACATTTGCAATTCACGGAGCAGATAAACAAAAGCTGCAGATTTGGACAAGATCTTTCACACTTCGCTGATGTGAATCACTCCAGTCAAACTTCAGACCACATTTCGTTTCACCATCTGCGCGAACCACGTTGAGTTGGCAGCTCACTGTCCAACAGCCACATCACAAATTTTGGAAGCGCGCGACGCGTGCCATTCCATCCCATCGCAGACCCATCTCCCAGCGCAAAGCCCTGCCCCTGCCGAGGAGCGGCACCCGAAAGGAGCTGCCTGCACATCCTGCACGGGCACACTGTCACTACACCTGCACCGAACAGGTATTAAGGCAACACTGACACTTTCTGGTTTTTCCCTGACAGAGACATGCAGGTCTGATGAAGCGCCAAATAAAAATCAGCAAATACCGAGGACTTACAGGCAGGTAGTTTCCCAGCAGTTAAATATCTGCGCTCTTTTAACGAGCGACTCGGCAGAGCCCCGAACGCCCATGTTCCTCGCTGTTCCCTGCGCTCGGGAGCCACCTCCCGTGCCGCCCTTCTCCCCGCAGCCCCTCGCACGCCGCTTCCCGACCCGCGGAGCGCCCCTGCCCGCGGGCATCCCTCCGCTCCGGCCC
>VWYO01002442.1:25146-42560 GCA_013400275.1 Rhadina sibilatrix | reverse complement strand
GCGGCCAGGGCCGGGAAGGCCGGCCGCTTGCTGGGCCGCGGCTCCGCCGTCTCCATGCCGGCTTCGCCCCCCGCCTCCTCCGCGCCGCCCGCCCGCCGCTTCCTCCGGCTCCGCCGGGACACGACGCTGGTGAAGCCGCCGCCCGCCGCCGCCTGGGCGTCCATGTCCGCCTCAGCCCACACGTGGTGCCGCTGCCGGCGGAAGGGGCCGGGCGGCGCTTCCGCAGGGGCCGCGGCCGGGGCGGGGATGTCGGCGGGCGCGGGCGCGGAGCGGCCGCAGGTGGTGTCGCACGTCCAGCAGGCGCTGAGCTACACCGTGTTCGACTGCAAGTGGGTGCCCCGCAGCGCCCGCCTGCTGTGCCTGGGCAGCGCGGCCCGCGGCACCGGCCTCATCCAGCTCTACGAGCTGCACGGAGCCCGCCTGGAGCTGCTGCGGGAGGTGAGCGCCGCGCCCTCGGGAACCCGAGGGTAAAAAAGCGGGAGCTGCGTGGCGTGTTAAATATGCTGATGCGGCGGTAGCCCGTCGTTTCGTGCCAAGGGGTGCCCTCATCGCTCTGCACGGCTCCCCGAAGGGTTGCGGCCAGGTGGGAGGCTGCCGCTTCTCCCAGGCAACCGGTGACAGAACACGGAGCCGCGGAGTTGAGCTGCTCCAGAGGGGGGTTTAGGTTCGACATCAGGAAGAATTTCCTCACGCAAAGGCTGATTAGATATTGGAATGGGCTGCCCAGGGAGGTGGTGGAGTCACTGTCCCTGGGGATGTTTAAGGAAAGAGCGGATTTGGTACTCCGTGCCGTGGTTTGGTTGACGAGGCCGGTCGGAGGTTGGACTCGGCGATCTCAGAGGGCTTTTAAAACCTAATTGAGGCCGTGATTCTGTGATTTTGCTTACTGGCAAAATACAGAAATACAGCAAAATACAGTGTTTTATGGGTTGTTGTTTTCATGTGTTGCCTTACGGGTTTCTGGTTTCTGCCTGTGTTTGGCTTTTTTGGGGATGTTTTTACCTTTGTTTGTTTGTGGGGTTTTTTTGTTGTTTGGGTTTTTGTTTTGTTTGGGTTTTTGTTTTGTTTGGGTTTTTGTTTTGTTTGGGTTTTTGTTTTGTTTGGGTTTTTGTTTTGTTTGGGTTTTTTGTTTGTTTGGTTGGTTATTTGCTTTTTTTGTTTAGTTGTTTCCCCCCCCCCTCAGTGTTTGCTGCTCCCGAGGCGGAGCCGTTCCTCAGGCGCACAAGGCTGGTGCCGCTAGGCCACCAACAGAGCGTTTTTCCTCAAAAGCAGCAAACTGGACCCTCTGCTTTTCTGTGCACAAGGGCTAAACTTAAATTGTAGCTTGCCTTCGATAGCATTTTGGCAGTATTTTCACCGCGTATCCCCTGTGTGCTTCGCTGCCGCTTGCCCCCCTGCACTCCCAGGAGCCGCCTGGCCTGCGGGTGTTTTTGCCTTTTCCACCTGCTGACGCGGACGTTTCCTTTCTTTAAAAGATCGAAAAGCCCAAGCCTATAAAATGTGGAACTTTTGGTGCTACATCTCTGCAGCAAAGATACCTAGCTACAGGAGATTTCGATGGAAACCTTAACGTATGGTAAGCACAGCTGTTTGGCAGCGTTGTTTTCACTTCGTGTTGTCCACCTCTGTCTGAGGAGAGGTTTCTGTTTGTGACTTTTCGTGAGATGCTCTCCATGCTGCCTGTGGTTGGGACCCAGTGCAAGCTTTGCTGGCTGCTGTATTTGGACCATGCCTGTTTTGCAGAAACAACACAGAATTCTGCATTCTGATTCTGTCATTAGTTCGGTGCTGCTTCACTCTCATTCTTCTGTGAGCAGCTGCACAAACCTGTTAAAGTTCTGTGAGGTGAAAGTCCTCTGAAAAGAGGCTTTTGAATTGGCTGCACGAGTGCAACCACAGCAGCGTTCAACCTAAATTTCACGTCTAGATTAAATACATATTTTTAATCTTGAAATTTCAAATGTTTTTTTCTGAATTATTTACGTAATTAATGCCTAGGTAAATTTGTGATCAAATAAAGTAGTAGTGTCAAAAGGGGATTGTTTATTGTCATTGTTATTATTATATTGCCCTGTGTCAAGGAACTACCAGTTCTCGTTGGAATAGCAAGAATTACATGGAACAGTTGCTAGTTGAAATGTTAAATAAATTTCTGAAGGATTCCCAAAGAATGGGAATCAGTGGGGAAGAACCATGAAACTCATGGCTGGATACAGTATTCACCTGAAGTTAAAGAGCAGTAGTCAGAGCTAGGTGGGGATCAATGAATCAAGTTATTTTACAGAGCCACTGAAAGCAAAGCTAATTGGAGTATTTTTATCTGTGGTGTGATTCATTTTTGAGCCCAGCGTGGAAACTGGGTCTGAGTGGTTGCTTTGGTGAATCCCACAACTTCCTTTAGGAGGTCCAGAGCAGAGCAAAACCTTTTGGAGCAGTCTAAAGCAGTAGCCAAAGAAGGAATCAGACAAAGACTCTTGGTTCTTAGTGGTGATATCCATATTTGTTCTCACTGTTAATCTGAGCTTTTATGATTTGTGCTCAAGTTTCCTTTCATTTTTATAGAAATCCTGAGTGCCAAGGAAAAATGCCATGTTTTCTGTTCTTTTTCTTTCTTGCCTAGGAATTTAGAAGCTCCTGAAATACCAGTGTATTCTGTGAAAGGTCATAAGGAAATCATAAACAGTATAGATGGTGTAGGTGGCTTAGGAATTGGGGAAGGTGCACCAGAAATTGTGACTGGCAGTCGAGATGGTGAGTTAGTGAACTCTGCAAGTCTTTCCAGTTCCTCTGAGCCTGCAAGCTCTTGATGGCAGGGCACAGCCTGCCATCCGAACTAGTTACAAGCTGTTGCAACTAGTTCTTTGCACACTGTCTTTTGAGTCTTGCTTGGATTTCTCTAATTCCTCTAGAAGCCACAGATCAGCAAAAGGTGCTGTTGTCACTGGGCATGAGACAGCAAGAACACAAACCAGAATAAATGCAAACTCTCAGCTGGAGGAAATACGTCCTTAAAAAAATGCTTCCACTCTGTTTCTCTTTGGTTCTGTGGTTCTCTCTTACATCCACAAAACACAGTGAGGCTTCCTAGAACGGAAAGGGTTGCTCCTGTCTTTTGAATGATTAGGGTGAAAAGCAAAGGGCTTTCCTGGGAAGGTGGACACAGTGTGACAGTGCATTCCTAACACCAAATCTCTTGTCTTTCTTCCCCAGGAACTGTGAAGGTGTGGGACCCGAGGCAGAGCGACACTCCTGTGGCTAACATGGAACCTGTGCAGGGGGAGAGCAAAAGAGACTGCTGGACTGTGGCATTTGGTAATTGATCTGATTATGACCGTTCCTCCCTCTCATGTGATTGTGCTTTGATGATTATCAATGTATTTCAGGGTGTTATGGAATACCTTATTTTGTATGGATGCATAAGTAGTGGGTTCTGCTTTTCTACACTGTTAAATTTATATGTGAGGGTTTTTTCTTCAAAATAAACCAGTTTTCTGGGTTTGTGATGGTTAGGTTTTGGACTTACTCTCTAATCACTTTTGGTCACCATTTTTAGTTGGGCTTGATCACCTTGAAGGTCTTTTCCAACCTAAATGATTCTGTGGTTTCACAGATGAGCTGTGCAAGCTTTATTTATGTGCCTAGGAGTGTAAAAGCAGTACATCCAGCTGTGTGGTCCTGAAGGAATGTAAATGTTGCCATGTACAGGGCACCCATCACTGTTTGTAGTGGAGTTCCAGCTGCCAAGCATTAAGGATTTAATTTAAGAGAAGACCCTTGAAGCTTAAGACCTAATCAAAGAAAACAGCAAGGCTTGATGTGAGCTCTGTATTTTTCTTTAGAGAGAACAAAGCTGCTTATTGTCCTACACAAGATTTTTCTAGACCCTTCAGGTTTGAAAACCATCTGGTTCACCACATCTTAATATCCCAACAATGACTTGTTGTTGTTGCTGTTGTTGTGTAAATATAAGTTGAAACTGCAGGTCTGGGACTTCTGAAATTTACAGGCTAAAGAGGTTTGGTGTTTTTTGGTTAATTCCCTTTCTGTGTCCAGGCAATGCTTACAATCAAGAGGAACGTGTTGTATGTGCTGGATATGACAATGGGGACATTAAATTGTTTGACTTGAAAACCATGTCACTACGATGGGAGACCAACATTAAAAATGGGGTAAGGGAATCTTAGAAGTATTTTTTTTTTTATTCCAGCTGCTGTGTAGGATGGAGAAATTAAAAGGATTTTGTCTGCATGAAACTTACCCAGAAGATGTTTCTGCTGAGATTGTACCAAGGAATAATTTTCTTTAAGTTCAGCAAGTTGTACCCCTCACATTCTTGATCAGGACAGGATGGGGTATTTTTCAGTGGATTCATGTTTTCAAGATGAAATTGTTCATTTCCTATTTGGTGATGGAAATAATACTGTGGAAATAATCAATGATTAATACATATTTACAAATCACAAAACACTCATTATTTTTTTTAACTTTTTTTTTTGGCTAAATTACAAGACTGGATTTTTCTTGTTCTATATCCAGGTTTGCAGTGTGGAGTTTGACAGAAAAGATATAAATATGAATAAGCTGGTGGCCACATCTCTTGAGGGAAAATTCCATGTTTTTGATATGAGAACTCAGCATCCAACCAAAGGTTTTGCTTCTGTTTCAGAGAAGGTATGGGGAGACTGAGAATTTCTTAGTAAGAGACAAACTTTCTAAATTCATGCTGTCAAATTATTACAGGTGTAGTACAAATAGGTAAGAAATACCCAGGTTACTTTATAAAACTTACTTGTTTTGTTTTGGGTTTTTTTTGTTTAGTGAAGAAAAGCTGGTGATAATTCAAGAAAAGGCACTTTTGTGGTGAAATTCTTTAGGACTTCCTTTTTTTAGAAAAGGCTGAGTTTCAACTTAGTATCTCTTAGGTTTTTCCATACTATCATTCAAAGCAGATAAGGTGTTGGAGATACTTTATTCTGAATCAAAGAAATTTTTTTTACAGAACAAACCAATAAATTTTATTGATTGATTTATAAATAATTTTGTAATAAAACGTGAAAATAGAAATTCGTTGCTCATTTAGTGCACTTAAGCTTTTCCTTGTGGACATTTGCAGACAGATATGCATTAAGTCAGAGGATGTGTTGGGGTTTTTCCCCTGAGTGAAAGGGATTTCTGTTGCTGTGTGATCTTGATGCCCTGGCTGAGGTTTGAGTTGAGTGTGTGTTGTGTTAGCACAGTGTTTGTAACCATACAGTGAAATTAACCATCCACTGTGGGAAGGCTGGGCTCTCCTCATACAAGTGATCTCTGTTTTAAGATTCTGTGTCCTTTCCTATGAAATTCATCCCCAAATGACTTCTGTACAATGCTGTTTTCTTTTTACTAGGCACAAAAATCTACCATTTGGCAGGTTCGGCACCTGCCACAGAACAGAGATGTATTTATGACAAGTGGAGGATCTGGGAGCCTTCATCTCTGGAAATAGTAAGTGATCACTTCTCCAGCCAGGAGTAAGAAACCAAGCATTTCATGTTTTAAGTAAGAACCTTTCTGAAAATGATGAGTGGGGTCCTTCTTCCAACCTCAGAATATCTGGTTGAAATTATTGCTTACAAATGCAGTAGAAAGGGGGATTTCAGTGTCACTACATGATCTGGAATCCTAAATTAATCCCTAAGAGAATGTGACAGCACAGGTGAATCTTGCCCTCCTTGTCTTAACAAAATGAAAATCTAATTATATCCTTGGTTAACAAGGTGATAAATGGAAAAAAAATGGGTTTCTTAAAATTCTCCTATGGTAGGAGTTACAACTGGGAAGAATATCAAAAGCCTTAATGAGTCTTACGTTCACATTTTCTTACATTACATGGAAAATAATTTAATTGTCCTAAATGCAGTGGAGTTGGTGCATTAAGTTTCAGAAGCATAGCTGTGATGGAATTTTTCTGCCTATGGTAAAAGCTGACCAGTTAAAAAATGAAGAGCTACAGGAGAGGGGCTGTCAGGATTCAAAATTCCCTACTTCCTTTTTTTTCTTTCACGAAATGTCTGCTAAAACATCTACAGTGTGGATATAGCTGGATGTGATTACTCATTACTTCTAAGACATTTATTTGCCTTATCTGTAGAGCAGGAAATAAAGAGGATGATGATGTGTTTGCACCAATAAATTTCTCTAAGCACCTTTTTTTTTTTTTGCTTTACTTTTCTCCTTGGCAGTGAGTACCCAGCGCAGCGCTCGAAGAAGGATTCGGAAGGATCTGAGATGGGGGTGGCAGGGTCTGTTAGTCTCTTGCAGAATGTGACTCTGTCAACACAGCCCATCTCCAGCCTGGACTGGAGCCCTGACAAAAAGGGACTGTGTGTCTGTGGGGCTTTTGACCAAACTGTGAGGGTGCTGATAGTTACAAAGCTTAACAAAATCTGACAAGAAAACTAGAATGTCTGATGAGAAAGCAATATAGTTTGCAGTCTGTAAATACGGGAGGGGGTGCCCTTCTATTTCTAATTTAATTTCTTCCTTAATAAAACTGGATTAAAGAAATAGAAGCCAGATTTTTCTATGGAAAGTTCAGTTTGAGTTGTTTGGCTGATTGTGCTGTCATGACTTGAAGTTACGTGGGCACAGAAGTTAACCTTCTGGAAATGTGAATTTACACTTAAAATAAAATGTGCCATTGTGTTAATGCAGCTCTGTCATTTCAGAGTTCACTTGGGTTTGTCTTCAGTTTATTCCTTGTGCAAACCTCTTCACACTTGTTAAATGGTTTGGCTTTATTATATATAGTATTGTCCATGTGCATTCATGCAATGGGAGCTACTAGAGAGACTCGTGTTATTGGATTTATTAATTAGAACGTTTGTTAAAGTGACTTTGGATTCTTTAATACAATAGAGAAACGATAACAAGGGCTAAAATATTCAGGTTGACTGGAGTAAGGTTTTTATTGAAGATCATACTGAAATTAAACTATCGAGCAAAATGCACTGTTTTATTATTTTAGTTAGGTTTCCTATTAAGTTTATATGTTCTGCTGTTTTTATACCTGTTTTCAACTTGATATTCTACAAATAAAATGATGTGTAGTGTTTTCTTAATATGAACAAAGTATATTATTGAAATATCCAGAGATTTGGAGAAGTAATGTAGGGAAGAACCTCACAGGCTATTAAACCCTGGACTTTGTGGGATGGAGAAATCCTTCATGGCTGTGTAGCAGAGGGTGGGCAGGGGGAACATTACAGCAGACCATAAACACAGCGTGCCTGTGGAAGGCCTTGCTTTTAGTAGGTCACTGGTACTCTCCCCTAGCCTGTCTACAAACTTAGGTTCTTGTATCTCAGATTTAGCAGGGGCCAAAACATGGGCAATGTAGGCTAAATATTTTGTGGAAGACAAAAAATATGAGATTCAGCTGTCTTCCCTAAGACTCGATGGTTTGCTTTCAAGTGTAATATCTAGCATATGATTTTTTTTGACCCAAGTAATCCCATCTCCTTTTGTGCACGGTGTGATGTTGAGAGCACATTCTGAAATGATTTTAAATGTTGTCCTTCTTAGGATGGATTCCAGCAGGAGGGAATAGGGGGAAGCATTACTCTGCACTCTTGACTGCAAGCTTGCTTTGGGGGTGTGGAATTCAAAGAATTCGAGTGCTTTTGAGTCTAAAATGCACTGTCCAAAGATGGCTTCCATTAGCTTTGTGCTGTAAATGAAATAAACTCACTGAAAGGTGTGAAAGGCAGTGGAAATAGGTGGAAATATGGTTTCTCTCTTTAACAGTAACTCAGAGTCAAGCACAAGGTAAGGGAAGAAAAAGCTCTCGGTGTAGGTACCTGCAAGGGAAAACAAAAATCTCCTGAGCACAGGACTGGGCTCTTGATGCTATTTTTATCTACTTGTCCTGCAGCAAAAATGTCCCTTCTTTATTCAAGCAACTCCAGGGAGCTCTCCTAGTGGGATACAACTTAGAGCAAGAACTATTAAACAACAAGCTCCATGGGCCTCAAAAATACAAAATGTGTGTTACCTCTGTGCACTTTAATTTTGAGATTTCATTTTATTTCTTGTTTTGAAAGTGAAGGAATGTGTTCCCCTCGTGAGTAGCTGGTTTCATGGAAACATGACAGTTTGCATATCAGGAGCTTGCAAAAAAACTGAGAGGTGGAGGAAAGCACAGATGGAAGGTGGTGTGTCCTTGTTCCTTAAAGGTAAGTGGCTGTACCTGTGCACCTACAAAATGAGAGACAGTTATGGGTTATGGGAGAGAAGAGCTGTGCTGTATCTCCTCAGCAGATTGGATTTCTGCTTCTTCGAGGCTGAAGCAGAAACTTAAGCAGACCAAAAGCTGCCTGTGGCAGCCCAGCCTGCTCTATTTATAGTCCTTCCCCCTCTTGCTGGAGACTGGCACCTTGCCCCTGCAGCCTGCAGAGCTGAAGTGTGTCCTAAATAGAGCCACAATGCATCTGGGATGTCATGCACAGAGCAAATGCTCTCTGACGCAGCACAGGAGAGCTCTGGAAAACCCCTGCCTCGCCCAAGGCCAGGAAATGGAATGTGCTGCCCAATTTGGAGTGACTGCATTTCACAAGGGTAGGGCATCTGCCTGTTTCCTGTGCAAACCATCCCTGTGTGCTCATGGAAGAAAAAAAAAAAAATCTGTTTTACTGGCATGAGTGCAGCTTGTACACAGGGACGTGTTACACGTTTTTTGGGTTTGTGCTTTTTTTAATGGGATGCTGTCCAAATCCCCAGCTATCAGGTTTGGGCTTTCTGTTTCACACCAATAGAGTTATTTTGAGTCTCACCATTTGTACAGGTCCTTGGAGATTACAGCCCTCCAAGGTTTCTATGCATGGAGTCAGTATTTGCCTACAACATATAGTTTTCATCACAAAAAAAAAAAGTAAGATGATTTACAGTTTAGGCATGATTGGACTGAATTTTAAGCAATGTAAGGCAAGTTGTAACTCTGTATGGGAAGCTACAAAGCTGTGCTCTCACCTCTTCACAACCACTGATTCTGTTAGGGACATCATGGAATTGGTACAAAGAAGGAAGGTGGGGAACTGCACAGAAAAAGAAAGACATCTGCTCTTCAGTGATTCCTTCAGAGACAGCAGACACAGCTTGTCAATACAGTTCAGCTCATCTTCCCCACATTGTTCCTTTCAAACAGATTAGTCAGCAGAGGGATTGTTTGGTTAAGCTGACTGATTTGTAAAAGGCTTGTGGCCTGCACATTCAACTCTGTAACAAAGTTGTCTAAAGTTGGTATTGACAAAGTGATAGGAAAGTACATTGATTCACTGCTTTTTTTTTTACCTTAATCCTGCATTTTCTTGCTTGTGATGCTGTTACTGTCGAGTTTTCAGTAGCATGCACTCTAAACAGAACTGCCCACCCCTCAAAAACGTTCAGGAAAAAGTCTGTATGTCTAGCATGTATTCAAAGCCTTTATATATGCAAAATATTTTGCAGTAGCAAACCTAAGTCTCAATACTTTGGGCAAGGGCAGCTGTTGACTCAGGCAGGAGCCAAGAGCTGTGACACTTGCAGTGCAATGCAGAGCACGGCTGTGGAACTGCCTCTGGCAGTGCAGGTGGAGCCCAGAGGAATGACCAGATGGGATTTCTGTGCATCTGGGCCAGAGTTATTCAGTGACTTGGTGGTGGAGACCAGTTCTAGCCTTGGCTGTGAAAGGTTTCCATTACTTACTGGCCTTTTTGGGAGGACCTGCTTCCCACAGCACAGCCTGCCTTTGTGGCACAACACTGTCCCACGGAGCACCCTGGAAGTGGATTAGTGTTTCCTGATGGCTCCAAGAGTATCCAGGGTCTCAAGGGCAGGGAGTAGCTGCCCCACCTCCTAGTCTGTCTCCTCCTCAGCCACCGACAAGGCAATTGTCACAGAAGTTTTGCAGGGTCCTGCAGGGAAGGTGATCCCAGCAGGGCATCTCTTCCCAACAGTGTTCTTCAGTGTTGCATTCTTAAATGGTTGACCCGGGCCAGCTGGCCCAATACTTTGCTGGTGTGATTCAGGCCTGCAGCATGAGCAGGAGCTGCTTCCAAAAGGCAATATATGTGTGGCAGCCCTGCTTTGGAGGCTAGCTCCATTTAACAGTCTGGTCACACATTTTATCAGTCAGTCCCTGAGCCAAAGAATGAGCCCGTTGCTGTTTAGCTTAGTCCCACTACAGCCTCTGGGACAGGTTTATCTTCAAAGAGTACTTTTCTCACTTTCCAAGAGATCCCTCCTTCTCCTGCCTGTACTCCCCTGCCTCTGCAATCTTAGTTAAATCTTCTGTCACCATCTCCATGTCTGGGGATGTGCAGAGGGAGCTGAGGTGCAGAACCATGTGAAGGCACCTCTAATTCCCCCTTCTGTTACACCTGGCAGTAAAAACAGCCCATGCAGAATGTGCAGATTGGGACTCCCTTTCCAGAACAATGGCTCTGTCCACTCTTGTCAACATGCAAGAGGCCACCCAAGGCTGACAGTCTCTCCTTCACACCCTAACTCCCTTCTGGGGTGGCCATGCATGTTAAGGAGTGTTTTGATTGTCTAGAGCTTAATGATGGTGACAGAAGGGTTGAGCCTTTATGGGTAAAAATCAGGGGGGCAGGCCAGTACGTCAGATACCCTGGTGGGAATCTGTTAGAGATCATCCATCCAGAGATGAAAGACTCTGTAAGCAGCTGGGAATGTCACAATTGCTAGTCCTTGTTCTTGTGGGGACAACTTGCCAGGTGTCTGCTAGAAATACAGCAGAGAGGAAACAGTTGAGAGGGTTCCTGAAGTGTGCAGCTGAACAGAGTGTGTTGGCTGGAACTTGGGGAAAAATAGAGAGTTTGTGACCTCTGGAAGAAGGGGTAGGCAATTCAGGAGGACAAGAATGTGTCATGAAGGTTTAGAGAGGGAGAAAATTTGAAGGGCCAACGCCCAGATAGAACTTAACCCATCTACTGCCACAAAATAATAATAATAATAAAAATCCTTCTTAAATACATTATCAACAAATGGAGGGCTAAGGAGAATCCCCTTCCTTTATTGGATGCCAGAGGAAACACAGTGACAAAGGATGAAGGTAAAGGCTGAGGTACTTATTGCCTTGTTTGCCTCAGTCCTGAGCAGAAGACCACAAGTCTTACAAGGAGCACCTGAAGGAGCTGGGGTTGTTTAACCTGGAGAAAAGAAGGCCCAAGGGAGACCTTCTTGCTCTGAAAGGACTTTGCAGCCAGATGGGAGTTGGCCTCTTCTAGGTAACAAGCAACAGGAAGAGGCAATGGCCTCAACTTGCACCAGGGACAGTTCAGACTGGATATTTGGAAAAATTTCTTCACTGTGGTGAAGACACAGTAATCAAGCTTTGGAAACGGCTGCCCAGGGAAGCGATGAAGTCACCATCCCCAGCGGTATTTAAAAAGGACCAGTGGCACTTAGAGACATGGTTTAGTGGTGGACTTGGCAGTGTTGGGTTGATGATCTTTCCTAAGGATTCCTTTCTAAACAATGGCATGATTGTATGGTTCTTAAGCATGGCAGTGAAGCTGGATATTTTTCATCACTACGAAAAGTCCATCAGCAGCATAAGCAAACAGAGGCAAGCTCTCCTAGGTTGCTTGTGATTTCAAGGTTATGAAACATTGAAAGCATTCTCTGGAGCCAGAGGACACGGGGGTTGCATAAGAGCAGTAAAGCCCACAGAACTGCACAGCAACTGAGACAGGATGGGACCTTTTCATGTGACAGTGGATCAGAAATAGTAGCTCAGCCTGTCTACCAGATTGCATTGTATCAGTTGCTCCTTATTTGACTGTTGGAGCTTTGCAACTGAAATTGCTCTTTCCTTCAAGTAAATTCCTAGTTAACTCCCTAAGTCCCAGCTGCTTTTGGAGTGTCTTCTCCCAGGAAAGCCCACCACTGGCAAAATGCAGGTAGATGCAGCAAATGAAACCTGTTCAGCTGCCTCCCATACTAAACCTTTCATTTTTAGGTCATCAGTCTTCCTGCAGAGATGACAGAAACCCTCCTTGTTTCCTTCTGGCACAGCTCAGCCAGGCAGGACTCTGTAGCCTGTTCAGCAGATGTGAGGGACAGACACTCCTGCCTTGCAGAAGTGTGTGATGGCACAGGCCTGTGCAGCAGTGTTTTCCCTTCCTGACCTTTGCATTCCCTCCCTCCCACACCCTGCTGCTGCAAAGTGCATAAGAAACTTAACAGCAGCCACCCTGGGTTAGGCCAAAGACTTCTACCCTGCTTCTTCAGGGGGAATGTGCAGGTAAACAAATATTAAAAGACACTTTAAAATGACAACTACAATTTGAGTCCCAAGTTTAACTTACTCCTTAAGTTGTCTTGGGCTTTCTGATAAAACAGAATATAAAACCTATGATTCTGTTGAATTTAGGCACAGAAGCTAACAAGTGAGACAAGTGGAATGCCAATGCATTGAAAAATAAACTTCAATTTCTGATACAATTTACTTCCACAATCTTAGTATAAGAGAGAGAGCTCTAAAAAACCCACAGCTTTACATACTAATTGGAAGAAATGCAATCTTAGAACAGTATCAGAACAAATACTTTACACATGATAGATTGCTTTCAATTTATTTCTACAGTTTCCATATATAAATGCATTTAACCTAATACTTATATATATACACATTCAGTAAATAAGGCCTTGTATGTAAAGTAACCCAGTACTTCACCACATCCTGTCATTTAATCTAGCTGGCATGAACACAAGCTCTTTTGATCTGCACCATCACTATCTCAGTGTGGATCTCATACTCCCTATCTGTTATGTTAAAAAAGCTTTAATTACAGGGCTTAAAGCTAGTCTTATTGAATTATATTATTTTTCCTCCCTAAACCAAAGATACACCAATCTCAGTTTCCCTCTTCCCATGTACTTTTGCATCTGTATTTTGATTAGAAATCTTATGTTTTCAAAAGAGAAAAGAGTCTGTGCTTAGGTTTAAAGCCATTCTAATTTAATCTGAGTGCAGGAAAAAAGGCATTTCCAGAGCATTTTAACTGAAAGGTGAGTCTAAGTTCACTTGGGCTTAAGCTACCACATATGCTGCCCCTAAGTTCAGCAAAGTGTAACAGAACATGGAAAATTCTGGAGGTTACATTTCTTTTCCACCGTGCTAATGTCACTACTGTAGGATTTTTAGTTGCTGAAAATGTGGGTTAGCCTCCAGACTCTCTTCCCCTTCTTTCCCCAGCTAGCAAGCAAGAAAACCAAAACTGGCAGCCAGACAGACACCTTGGTCTCTCTTCCTGGTCTCCCCATCTGCATTGTAATAAATCACGGTAAAATCTCTATCCCTGCCCTCTCTCCCTGCAGACATCTGGTCTCAGCAGAATTCAGGCAGAGACATAAATTCCCATAAACAGGGCATCAAGCCAGGCAGCTGCCTGTCACTGTCCTTTTAGGAATGTTTGTCTCCTGATTTACCAGAGGAAGCACTCGCCCTTCTTCCACCAAGGAACAAGCACACGTCGGGCGATACTGGCAAGCAGGTGGAAGTTTGTGCTTCAGTTTATTCCTGCTACACCCTCTTCTGGTAACTTGCTGGTGTGCCCACAGTTGGGACTGCAGATTCATTAGATTACACTGCAAAGAATTTGGATTGCAAATTCATTAGATTCCGGTGCCAAGAAGTGGGCCTCACCAAAACAAAGTGCCTGTTCCAAAAGGCCCAAGGTGCCCTTCAGACACACGTGTACTCCACACACCAACACCTCCCGGACCGGTCTGCTGGCCAGATTTTTGGTCTGATTTTAGAGTCTGTATTTTTATCCTGCCACTGTTTTATTAACCCTTTTGTTACAAGTAGCTTCCAGTAATCTGTTATATTTGCACCAGATGAATCCAGGCTGTATTTCTTCATTGACATTGTCTTCTGCATGACATCTCCCAAAGCTTCTTCAGTGGCCTTGTTTCAGGGAGGTGGAGTTGCCACGGCTGGTCTGTCCATCAGGCTGTGGTGCTCTGCATGACCCAGGCTGTATCATGATGCCAGTGAGGCCAAGACTCCAGGGTTTTGCCCCACAAAGAACACTGAGTTTGCAGGAATCATTATGTTGTATGTACAGTGGATGAGATGCATCATAATAGTGCAGTAATTATGTTAAAGATGCCCGTCACTTTGACTGCTTGGGCAAAAATATTCAGGATTGTTTTCTCTTGTTTTGGGAATGATAGAGAAAAAATAATAATCATTTATAGCCTCTCGAATGAAATGGTTTCCATTAAGTACCAGATGCCAGCAGAGCTTTTTGAGGATAGACTTGTCTATAGATATCCATACATAAAATAATAATATATTTTCAGAGTGGCAGCAGCACAAACCATTTGAAATATATGAGCTGTATCTCAGCCAGGTTTTGGCTGGGATAAATGTGAACTCTTAACTCCTCACTCACTGCTCTTGAAAAACCAAACAGGCAGTGCAACCATTTAAAGCAGAAAATGAATGCTTTTATACCTAATGATCTCCTGAGTGAATTGGCTCGAGCAATTCCAAGACGTGGCACTCAGTGTAGGAACTGCAGTTAACTGAACAAAAGTATAACTCTGTAGCAGTCCAGAGCCAGTAGGAGCAAATCTATAACAAATGTAAACCAGTAGAAGGAGACAGAGGCACGCTGTGTGACCAAGGAGTACAGAGCACAATCTGCACTGCATTAATGCTCTACATGGTTACAATCCTCTGCAAACAGAGACTTGGCTGAATCTGAACACTGATCAGCACGTGTTGCATTTCCCTTTGATCTTGTAATTGAAACAAAATATTGGGTTTAGGAAATAAGACTCTGGCAACAATTTCTACCTAACATTTGGTAAATCAATTAGCCTATCAATCCAATGCCCTCTCTGCATTTCCTGGCCTGTGACATGTGAATGAACTACACATACCTTAAGTGTTCTGACCTCCTTGTAGACATTTGGCATACTAGAACTGCAAAGTATTATTCTATTTAGGAGTGCAGGTCTTGCTAATTCTCTGCTACCCTTCAGACTGTTCCATTTCTGAACATTTTGAAAAGAAAACTCTCCTAAATCCCCTTTTATTTACAGTGCATAATTCTGCAGTTGTACTGGTAAAAAAATGAACGTGAGAAAATAATTAAGACTGTGTTTTTTGAAAATAAGAAATGGCTAAGAAAATGCAGTAAAAAAAAGTATTATTACACTAAAATATTAGCACACAAAAGGGATACCATTCTCTACCCCAGTGATTTTACCACCTGCATGTGTCCCACATATAGCTGAAAGGCTCTTACATAATCCCTGTGTTTGCTGCTTTTACAATGCTTATAAACTCCAAGTTTTTATTCATTTGCAGTCACTTTGGGTTGAAAATGAAAAGTTAAACCTCCAAATCTCTTGTAGGAAAAGGAGACAAGATGTAAACAAATAACAGTGACATCTGAAGATCTTTTGACATGCTTCCAACTGTGACTAGGGAGAAAGACTCTCATTTGCAGTACACACTGATTTAATTACAACTGACATAGTATGCCACTTAGATTACATAAACCAACTAATTAAAAGGAAGCTCACTTTTGTGGTATTTTTAAAAGCATTGAAGGTGCATGAAGCTAGGTAAGATCCCCAGCTTCTACTCCTGTTTCCCCTAGAGATATAACTCTACTTTCCCCAGCCTTGAGCTTGTCCTTCTCCAGACAGGACCTGTCTTTCTCTTCCTCCAGAAACTCTGTTGCTGAGCAGGCTGGCTCAGCACATTCCCTTCAGGCAACCAGCCACAATTTAGTCAGCCACGTAGAGGCTCCTGGTAACCTGCAGCTGAGAGGAAGCCCTCTTCAAATATGATAGACTCCAGTGATCTTATCTTGATTTGCCTTGGAGGGGATAGGCTGCAAAATCTGAGTTACCATGAGCTTCAGATGAGATTGTGAACAGGAGGCAAAAAGAGGTCTTTGGCAAGTAATGCTAATACTTTTGACTGATATTGACTTCTGCTTTACTACTTATCAGAATGTAAACCCGTAACATGTGCACCTTATCTTTGGGAGCCACGGATGTGTTGGTACAATCTTCTAGTCAGTGAGCTCTTGCAGTGGAGAAATATTTATCCCCTGCATTCTGAACCCAGATTTATTTGCTGAAATCTTATAGAATCCTAGAATGACTTGGGTTGGAAGGGACTAAAAAGCTCCTCCAGTTCTAATCCCCTGCCATGGGCAGGGACACCTTCCACTAGACTAGGTTGTTCAGAGCCCCATCCAGCCTGGCCTTTCATTTCCAGGCACAGGGCAGCATCCACTTCTCTGGACAACCTGCTCCAGTGCCTCACCACCCTCATACAGTCAAGAATTTTTTTCCTAACACCTAATCTAAAACTACGCTCAGTTTGGATCCATTCCCCCTTGCCCTGTCATCACATGCCCTTGTAAAAAGCCCCTCTGTATCTTTCTGGTGGGTTTCCTTCAGGTACTGAAGGCTGCAAATAGATCACCCCTAAGCCACTTCTTTACCAGGCTGAACAACCAATTCCCTGGCAGAAGAGGGGCTCTGTCTCTCCAATCATTGTGGTAGCCTCCTCTGGACTTGTGGAGAAACACAGTGGAAAACACAGCCAATAACACAATTAGAAACCAACTCCCTCTTGAGGGTGAGGTAAAGATGTGCAGTGTCAGGCAGGAACATCCCCTGGGATGACTGGCTTTGGGAGACCATCTCTAAACATAGTTTGTGCCTCCCTTTTTCCAGGAAGCAACTGCAAGAGCTTGGGAACAGCTGGAGATATGTCATGCCAGCTGTTCACCTTCTCTACTCAGAGGAGCCAGCAGCTGGAAAGCATGTTCCTGTTTTAAAAGAGCATCTCCCTCCCCACTGTAGAATCCCAGGAGATAAGGGCCCAATGTGTGTCTCAAACACTGATAACTGGATGGCTGTGGAGACAGTGAATCAGACAGGAATCCCATCAGGCAAGAATTCTTGGTAATAACAAAAGGCTGTTGGTACTAGCACGCTGTGAGGAAGAACAAGTTGTGACTGGAGAAAGGGGCCATGAGGAGGTAGGGCCCACTTTTCTCACAAGGACAAACACCCTTGCTGAAGTTCTTGGAGATTAAGCAAGCACAGGAACGAGGCCAAAAAGTGGGCACGGGCTGTGAGGGGGGATCAGGACCCTTGATACAATAGGCTGCACATGAGAACTAATGTACATGGAGAGAAAACAAGTCTTCAGGGCAGGGAAACCTATCCATAAAAATGCCCTGGACATCAGCTGGATCCCCTTCCCTTCCCTTCCCTTCCCTTCCCTTCCCCCCTTTAATTCATCTCTTCCTTTCTCTCTTCCCTTTTCCCCTTCCCCTTTACGCAAAACCGACCACTCAAGACCCTTGATAGAACAGACCGTGCATGAGAAC
>VWYO01002442.1:8766-24301 GCA_013400275.1 Rhadina sibilatrix | reverse complement strand
TCTTTTTTTTTTTTTTTTTTTCTTCTTTTTGGGGGGATATGGACCTTCTGTAGGCAGTGAAGGGTTACGTTCCCGTTTAAAAATGATCAAAAATAGCGTCGCAGCTTGCGGAGCCTTGAGAACTTGGCAGATTTTTTTTTTCAAAGAGAAGATACAGTCTGCATTAACTAAAACAGTTAAAGCAGCACCTAACAGAGAGGCAGGTGGTACTTAAAGTTAGGAAATGTAGTGAAACTTCTGGGCCTCTCATGTTGCTGCAAAGGTCAAAACGTCCCCTTCCTCACGCTTTGTTACAACTTTCTGACTACAGGCTTCGTTGATGCCAGCAGCGTGGAATGGGCTTTGACTGCAAATTAAGCTTCAGGTGATGCCAATTAAAAGGCCTCATTTTTGGGGCAAACACAAATGGAAGAACTGGATTTTAAAATCAGCTTTGGAAGGTGTCTGGCGTATTTCTTGGTTTTAAAAGTATAAAAAAAAAACCCACTTCAAATCTGAAATATCTGGGTATTGCTAATCCTGTGGCAGTATGACCATTGGGAAAGAAATGAGAAAACACTCAACCCAAGGCTCTTCTCCAGAGTGTGAGAAACTCGAAAGTAATTGGTAGAATTTTCCAATTCATATCAGAAAAGCAGTGCACAAGTAATTCAAACCTTTCTGATCAATGCCTCTCTCTTTGAAGTGGCTTGAGATTTTTAGCATTGTTTTTTCTTCTGTGGTCTGCTTTTCCTCTAAATAAATAAACAGTACACTGAAATGAACTGGCTGCCATAGCTCCAGGTAGATGTTTTTTGCCCTGAATCAGTAAAATTGTTGCTAAGAACACAAACATCCCACAGTTACTGCATTGTATTGAACTGAAAAATGGGTAAACATGCTTCTAATAGCTAACAGCCAAATAAAAATCATAGTTAGCACAGGCAGAGAAAAACCAGCCAAAAATACCTTTGAATTACTGTTCAAAATGGTCCAGAGAGGCACTGCCTGAATTGCAAATACAGAGAATTGCATTCTGGTACAGGGAAGTGCTTTTTCATGTATTGTGGAACTAGTGGGTAAAGGAAACTAGGTCAGCAGTTTAAAAGGATTGAAAAAACCTCTTGGCTTTCATTCTGGATATTCATATTCGTGGTGCTGACACCAGTGGAGAGTGGCAGCAGGTTTTAGAAGCAGTAAACCCTCCATCCATAGTTGACAGGTATACAGGAGGTGCAAACTGTAGGCAGGTCATTTCCTGTGTGGTGTGAGTTTGGTAGGACAGAAGTATTCAGTACTGATTGTTGTCCCCACTGTGTGCAAACTGGTTTGTCCAAGGAGACAGTTCTTCTGCTGCACAAGAAGTTGCTGGTAGGTGCAGTGCCAAGAAAAGTATGTGTTTTAAAGGCCAGTTTAGAAACACTTTTGTTTCAGTATCACATTTAGTATCACTTTTGAGTGAACTTGGAAGTGTGACAGCGTATCTGAGTGTGGGAGCTTTCCTGAAAACCTCTCACGAGGAACTGTCCTGCACATACCTGAAGAGAGCTGTTTTTATGATTGTACTTATGCTGGGTGTACTGATGGGTTGGAATTGGACAAGGTCCAGGTTATATTGGATTTTTTTCAGAAGAAGAGACCTCTGTGTCATCAGAGATGTGGAATTGGGGTCAGTTGATTACAGAGTAAAAGTGTTTTATGAATCGTGCAGACAGAGTGAAGGTTCACATCAGTGGATGTAGATGGGGCTGTGGTGAATGAGGGATGTTTAATCCAAGCTGAGGTAACTCTTATCCCATGGGATATCCACCATTGGCTGAAGTGTAAATGAGCCTAGAATATTATTCTCTCCCTTAAAATTTTAATCTGCTTTTGAAACAGATGAGAATAAACTTTGCAAACCCTTTGAAGCTCAAGTGACTCAGTGGCATCAGCAAGAGACTGATAGCTGGGAGCTGTTTTGTAGGATGGCTCTGTGCAGGATTTCATGGTGGCTGGAGCCTGACTTTGAGGGCAGGGATTTCTTGGCTGGTTCCCAGTTGTAATGTAGTGCAAATTATGCCCTGCTTAACTACCATGGCCTGGGTTGGGATATTTTTAAGGGGATCAAGATAAGCCTAGTGGTGTATGACTGATACTGCATTGTAGGCTTTTTTACTTTTGCAGTGGAAGTCTTTCTTGCAAGCAGGATTGTGAGTTGGAATTGTGAAAGTGCTCTGGTTGTACTAGATTTGCTCTCCAGCTGCCCCAAGCAGGCTTGAAGGGGACAAAAAGCAAAGCAGACCTGTGGACACAGTGATGACCAGTGGGCAGGTAATTATTTGTTATCAGCAATAATGCCTTTCTGTCACAGCTTAGAGCCTTTTGTGCTCAGAACTTTGCAAACACAGCTTTCTCTGCTCTAAGGAGGCTTGTGGCCCAAGAACTTAATCCTCATCTCTGGTAGCTTTAAATTTAGGGTGCTGGTTGTTCTGTTGCCCTACAGCCAGAGCAGTGAGCTACAGTGTTTGAGCAGAAGTGACACTTTGCTGCACTTGCACATCAGCTGCATCCACTGCAGGTTGTGAGTCAGAAGTCACAAGAGGCAGGACAGTGCCAGCTTTCAGGAGCTGACAGAGATGGTTTGTCATATCGGTGATGTTCATGTGTTTATTTTGAATTTGAGAGCAGTTCTACATGTCCTGAGCAAAAGGGTTTGGGTTTGTTTTCTCTAATTTGGGTTTTTTTTTCCCTCGATGCAATCTGTAAATACCCATAAAAGGAAGACATAATCTAATTATCTAATCTGATTTTTATTAGGTGAATAATCTGAAAAAAATAAAAGATCTGAGCTGAGTATGAAGAAAAGGCCTTTTAGTGCTTAAGGAATACATAAGAACTAACATGATGCATGAATTGCAGTATTTAGCAGAATGCTAAATTGCTTTTTGTCTTCTGTTCACATGTTGCAAAACATTTCAAATGCACCATTTTTATCCTGAACTTGCAGTTTTAATTCCAATTGAAAACCACGTGCATGATGCTAACACTGAGCATTTTTCTTTTCTGTCCTAAGTGGTTTCCTATTGCCGCGTTGACAGATGCATGTAGCTTCCACTACTTTCACAATGTATCTTCAGCAAAGTCTCTCACAGAGGTACTTATGGCTTAATTAGAGTTTATATCTTTCAGTATTACAGGATTTTGCTGGGGGCAGGGGGGGATGTGAGCAGGAAGGGAAGTTTGGGTTTGCTTTTTAAGCCAGCTGGCAATTGCTTTCTAAGGCTCGTGTTAAATCACCTCTAGATACATTAAGAGATTATTCATAAAAGCCACCTGAAAACTGACTGCAGTTTCTCTTTTTCCTGGGTGTGCTTTTCTTAAAAGAGGTCTGTAGTTCTTCTCTTCGTTCCCCTGGAAGAGGTAGTATAATATATTATTAATAATAATAACAACAAAACAGCAACAGTAATAATATCATAAATATAATAATATAATATATATAATATAATAATAAATATACCTAATTTTGCTAGTAGTATTGTGCACAACCACCTGTATTTTTGTTTGTTTTTTATTTAAAATACCTTAATGTGGCATTTAACTTGGTGGGATCTCAGCTCAATAGCCATGTTAACACTATGGCAAACTGCTTTTGATTGTCACCTGTGTAGTTGTTTTTCTAGAGTCTGCAAAAGATGACACATTTTCTCTTTCTCCTTTTCATATTTGTATCTTTCCTGTGGTTCATTAATAATGTCTGGTATTTCCCTCCCTTTTTGCAGTTTGTATTACCTACTTTGTTATGTAGTATATTGATGGGTATATATTATAATATAGTATATTGTATATACTATATATATAGTATATTAAATATAGTATATTGACTGCAAAGAGAGCAAGGTCCTTCTTTTCTAAGGAGGAGTTTACATAAATGTAGTCATCTTTCTTAATAAATGAGAATTTATTCAGAATTTTTCTGAGGTTTCAGAATATTTAGAAATTTTCCACCTGTGGAAACTAATAAACCTTTTTTAAACAGACCTAAATGCAATGCATAAATTTTCTCATTAAAATGGTTTACTTTCGCAGTCTAAAGCCCTTTTCTTCTTCAAATACACATTCTTAAGATTTTTTTTCACAAAAATTACATGGCAGCTCAGGGTTATTAAAAGGGAAGTTTGTTTCTGGTAAGTTGGTGTTACGGAGTTGTACAGCATTTTTCATCACAGTTCTTTTGTCTTGGTGTCCTTAATCAAAGTAGTTCATTTCATTTGTGTTTTATGTTTATGGGTTATGAACTTTTCTTTGCCTTCTCAAAATTAAAGATCTTTTAAAGTGTTACCATTGTAACACAACCACAGGTTGTGTGTTGTGCATCACAGGTCTTATTGCTTGATAATGAAAAATCTGTCTTACTTCCTTTAGAATTCCCCATTGCTCACATTACTTACCTAGCTTCATTACTTCTTTTATCTGAATATTTCTACTGTCCTTAATTTTTAAAGTGAGAACTCAGTGCCAAATAAAATCTGGTTGAAAGTCAGTGAGTTCAAATCAGAAAACCTGTCTAATAAGACATGGTCTTCAGGGACCGACTTAAGTTTTTGCCTGTTCAAAATACAAAAAGAAACACTTGAAGAACTTTGAGGAAATTTTTGTTTGTTGTTTAATAACTGAAACATAACTACTGAGGGCAGTATAGCTTCTGGGTATGTCTAGAGAGTCATGGAGTTCCTCCTGTCCTTGGTTTTGTCATTCTGCAGGTGTGAGTACACAACCCATCTGTTGATTTTGGCAGAAATAATTTTGTGGAGTTTCTGGTGTACACATTTTCTAATGTAGTTTGCTCTTGTTGTTAATGTTACCAAAATTATTGTAGGCTGTTGACTGCTGCCTCGTTGTTGGCATGTGCCAACACTGTGACATATCCTGCTTAGAGATTAGTTATGCTGAAACAACAGTGTAATGAAAAGAGAGGGGTCCCTACACAGCAGGAGTAGAAACTTGCTAGTTCCTGTTGAAATGAATAGAAAACACAAGTTTAAGAATTTGTTCCTGCTCCCCAGGCAGAAGCAGCAGACTTAGCAGTGAAGGGTTCTGTACACAGGCTAAAGGGCAGCCTGGTTCCATTGAAGTGCGATGGTTGGAGGTTAAGATTTTTCCTTTTTCTTTTTTTCCTTCTCTCAGGGAATTTTGTCCCATTTGTTTTAAGAGACAATAACAACCAATACTTATGAGAAACAAAAGAAATGGCCAAGGTGGGGAAAGGGCTGGCTACTCTCTCACCTGAGGGGCTTTTTCTTGGGAAGGGCAGAGGTATTAATTTATTAAAATATGAATNGGGATAGCTGATCTAAAATCCGGTCTCTCTTAACCATCTTCTGAATTTTAACTGATTTTAGCAAAGCTTATTTTTTCTAGCTGAATCAGCAATATAACCTTAGTTTTTTTAAAGTCTTCAAAATTAGTGTGTCAGTATGGCAAGGTTTTGGCTGGGGGATGAGGGGCTGGGCTTTGCCCGTGGCTGTCTCTCACTCTCGGCATCGGAGGATGGACAGCAGGACAGCTGGTCTGGGGTCGCTGCCCGGAGGATTTGCTGCCACTACAGAGCTTTTGTCCTCCCACTGCTTCTCCTACCGTGGGTGAGCCTTTGCTGTTAAGAGCAGCTGTTGAACTGGGACCTAATTAGCACCAGATCTGGCTGGAAAGGACCTTCACCATCTACTCGGGTGCCTCAGGGGAAAACCCGGGACCCTGACCTGAGGGCACGTCTCCCTGGCTGAGTGTAGCAGCTGCCCAGCCTCGCCGCTTTCTACTGCTGCCTTGGGCTTTTTCTCTGTGCTCGAACCCAGCACCCCATGTCCACCCCGATCCCCCAAAGCTCCTCCTAAAGCTGCACCCCCGGGGTGTGCCCGTCTCTGCCGCTCGGGGGTTCCTGCTGCTCCCATGTTTGCCGTTCAGCCCGCCCGCCATGACCGTGAGGGGGACGCGGCCGCGCTCCCGGCACAGCGCCCCCTGCAGGCCTGGAGGAATCACTGCACGGGCCCTGCTCGGCCGGGAGCCAGCAGCGCCCCCTGTGGCTGTGAGCGGAACTGCAGCGCAGGGGGAAGAGAGAGAAGGCTGGGGCTGGGTTTGTGTGCTGGGGTTGGGCTGCTGTCGGTGCTGTTTGTGGGCCTCGTTATTCATACATGTACTCGTAAAAAACTTCTATTCCTTTCTCCCTATCTGTGCCTGAAAGCCCCTTAATTTCAAAGTGGTGATAATTTGGAGGGAAGTGGGTCATATTCTTCGTTCCGAGGGAGGTTGCTGCCTTCCTTGGCAGACGCCTGCCCTTCAAACCAAGACATCGATGCAGATTTCTCCCTTTCCTTGCTAATAGCATTAAGTAAATAGTGATATGATGACAAACATAATTCTTTCTGGTTCATGAGACAGCAATGATAGCAAAATGTGTGTTTCAGACTGTTTTTGTTATTCTTTCCTTCTATATTCCTATTCTTCTTCTGTCGTATTCCTTAAGTCTAACTTGGTGTACTGGAAAGAATTTCATATATGTGACTGTTTATCCTTGTAAAACAGCTCCAGGTAATTTTGCTAACACATACTTGCTGCAGGCTTTTGTTAGTTCTTTTTTTTATTCTTGCTGGTGCTGGATACACTGATTAAGGGAGAGAGAGAAGTTGGAATTTATCACTTGTATTCATGCCTGCCTGTCAAATCAAGACAATAGCAGGTTAAGTACTGCAATGATGGTAAGTTCTGTAGGTGATTTTTGGATTGGATTACCTCTCTCCCCGTTTGTGTTAAGTGTAGGGAACATGTATTGACAGACACCCTCTAACCAAACTTAGCTGTGTTAACCACCGGGAAAATCTAGTTTATTTTGTAGCTTTGAGGGGTGTTAAATGCTGTATTATATGACTAAAAGTTAACAACATTGTTTCTTGTAATGCACCTAATACGGCATATTATAAAGCAGGTGTCCAGGAGGATAGAATGAAACACAGTGTTATTGTGAATGTCAGAAGTAATTGTATTGGTATTTTGCCTTTCTGTGGGCAGCATCTTGTGGATCCAGCTCAGCTTTCTTCCTCGGGTCTGCCACAGCTGATGGAAGTGCTACTTATGTGTGTGGTGTGTGGGTTACATGCTGGGCTGGGGAGGGGATCTTTAGCATGGTTGGCATTCTGGTGATTCTGTCCTCAGTGTGAAAACCAGCTCTGACCAGGAGGAGCAGTCATGCAGCTGAGTAGGATTATAATTCTTAACTATGCAAACAATAGCAGTGAAACTGGGCTTGTTAACTGACTGATCATGTTTCTGGAGTTGCACTGGTGCAGTTAAAACTCAAGTTGCAGACAAGCTCAAGTAGCTCCACACTGTTTTTCCCCCCAAATCGTATTCCTTTTTGACCTCCAAGAGACAATATAAATAAAAGGAAACTTCTCTCACACATGCCATGCTCTTGCCAGGGAAAGGGAAAGATCAGATCATGATATAAAACAAACTCCAGTGATGTGACAGCTCTTTGCTGTTAGTACTGACTGTGTGGCTTGGTGTTCATAGATAAAGTGCAGTCTCTCCCATTTCTGTTCCCTCCCTCTGTACCCAGCATCTGGAGAGTGGGATTATCACACTGATTCTAAGAAGAAAAGTCTGCAGTGATCCCACTGTTCTTGATGCAGCTCACCATATAGGCAGGAAAGTTACATATTTCTTCTCTTCTTTCCTTAGAACATTTGAAAAGTTGTTGCTCAGTAGATACCATAGCTCTAAGTAACATTAACTCCCCAAGATAATACATGATTTATGACTTGAGAGGAATTAAAGATACTGATTATAAACCAGCAGCCAGATGGCTTGGCAGTAGCCATACCATGGTAGTATAAATTCTGGGAACAAAAAAAAGGGGTGCTTTGGGATTTTTCACATCTTATTTCCCAGTTGCTGTGCATTGATGTGTTGACAAGATTGCTGGAGTATTCTGAAATCCCAAAATCAACTCAGCTTTGTTACAGGTAGAGTTATATCAGGGATTATCCTACCCCATAGGGACTTCAGAAAACTGGACACAGGGTTCACCAGAAGAATTTTTTGGACCTACTGCTAAATGAACTGACCATGACATAACTGGTGCTGAAGTAATGTCTGTTCCTAGGAAGATACGAAGTTGTATCCCCATTCGTTTGTGGTTTGGGTTTTTTTTTTTGGTTGGTTAGTTTTGTTTTTGTTTTTCCGGGTGTCCTGTCTGCTCCGTAGTGTAACTCTTTATCTAGTGTGATTTATAGAGCACTTCTTTTAAACATGCAAATAATTTCTTTCTATCACAGGTCATAAAAGCTAAATACTGTTTTAGGACTGTTGCAAGAATAGGTACTAAAGTCATGTAAATTGTAATGCTCCTTCATGCCATTTTGCACAGGAGTTAGGAGATATCCCTGAAATTACAGGACCTTTATCTGTGTTGCTGTTGACATTGCCTGCTAGGACTCTTCACGCTTCTTATAATGTTTAATGGATGAATGCTAATACTTTGTGTTGTATATTGCAGTCCTTTGATTCTGTCGGTACTTAATGGAAAGCATTATGATTTTTGTTTCCACTTTCCAGATGGAAATGTCAGAAGATGACAGTAACATGGAAGAATACCCCACTGAAATTCATGATTACCTCGCAGCATTTGAAAAGTCTCTTGGTTCTGTAGATGAGATGCTGAAGACAATGATGTCGGTTTCTAGGAGTGAGCTTTTGCAAAAGGTAGGTTATCTTCCTCTTGAAAACCTTTTCCTTATTAATACACAAATACTTGAGAGCCTGAACTGAAAGAGTAGGGTCTGTTAGGCCAGCCACTGCACTGAGAAATAACAAAAGTGACACTCCTACGCTTGACACTTACTGTTAAATTCTTACATTTCTAAGAAATCCAGATGGTCTGACAAGCTCAACAATGAAACACATGCTCTTCCAAGCTGATAAGTGATGATCTTACCAGTGAGTCATTTGGCTTGAGGACATTATAGCTTATTCCTGACCTTCCTTAACGTGCTCTTCCATAAAGGAGAGGTCGTTCACGTTTTTGAGTGAGACTTCTTCACAACAAAGTGAATGGAGCTGGTGTACCCAGCAGGATGTGAAGGTGAGCTGGCAGAAGTGAGAATTGATCTGATTCCAGGAGTCTAAACTTGCAGAACCTGAGCTGTCTCCCCTAGCTGTGCTGTAAGCATAAGTCTGCAAAATGTGGCTTTCTATCAGAGCAAGGTAGTGCCTGAGAATTTCATATCAGCATCTCTGTCTTGTAACATTTAAAGCCTAACATGTAATTTCTTTCTGTAGGGCAAGAAAAAGGCAGCACATGAGGGAACTTCTTTATCCTGTGAGGATTTCTTACACAAATAAATTATGTAGAGAACAGCCTTGACAACACAGATCTTTTGACAGTATCCATGTTAGAACTAGTGAGCTGTACAATGATGTTATCAGGGTTTCTGGAAGTCGTGTAGGACTAAAATAATAAATTGACTTTGACAGTCAAGGGAAACAAAACCCCCTTCATTACCTTTATTCTTCCTTTGCTTTATATCCTCTAAGTATTCCAGGATGCATTGAACACAGTCTGTCATGTGTAGTGTTAACATTCATTGATTGTATATTGACGTTTGAGTTTCAACAACTTTTAAACTTTTTTTTTTTCCTTCCACTGATAGCAACAACTATTTTGAATGAAGTTTCTGTGGAAAAATGGGGATTTATTTCTAGACTGTGGGAGCAGTAGCCCAAGAGCTACATGCTCTAAGGGATTATGTTTATTAATTGTATGGGTCTGTGGCATTTAACTTCAGATGGGGAGAATCACATGAATACTCAGAGAGGAGAGAAGGAATGGTCCCTATGATGGCATGGAAATAAGGCATAAACATAGTCTCAGTGAGCTTGTGATGCAAAAATGTGCTCCTTCAGTCTGTATTCTTTTATTAATACATTCACAATTATAAAACGTGCACATTAGTACAATCTCTGCAAATCTTGCTTGAAAATCTTCAAATATACTTTTTTTTTTTTTTTTTTTCATTCTAGTTAGATCCTCTTGAGCAAGCAAAGCTGGATTTGGTTTCTGTGTACACATTAAATTCTATGTTCTGGGGTAAGTAAATGGTAGAAGGAAAATGTAGTATTTTTGATTACCATTTGAACACCTAGACAGCTGCAAACACTAAATAATCTTATTTCATAGCCAAATAATTAAAAACTTGTAATTACCCTGAGGGCCTACATTATTGCCATCCAAAGGGTTTTTGATGTTGAAACTCCAAATCTATATTTATATCTATATTTAGAAAAACTAATTTTGTACATGCATGAGTATGTTTCTGGTTTCTTTGTGGCAACGTTTTCTTTTAAAGCCTAACCACTGTAGTTGTTTGGGGGTATTTTAGGTGCAATGTTTGATAATAATAGTTTGTCAGATACTTAGAGACACAGTTAACAATTCTTATTAATGATTTTGTGTGGAAGCCTTGGTTTTCCTATGTGAGTGCTTGATAGGGTCCTCAGTCATAGACAGCCTTCAGTTTCAAAAAGAGCTTGGTTTTTTTCTTGTAGTATACTTGGCTACCCAGGGAATCAATCCTAAGGAACACCCAGTGAAACAAGAACTGGTGAGTTGCTTACTCTGCATGCATCCTACTTGTGCAGGATGGTTAGCCCAAGTAGAAGTTAAAAAAAAAATGTTTTTATCTACATTTAAAAATGATACATTGATGTAATAGCATGCATATGCTACATGGTGTTATATAACTTTTTAATGTGCCCTGCTGGGCTCTCTAAATTAAAGAAAGTAATTTTTTTTTTTTAACTTTTAAACAGTACTATTTAAAGTAAAGTTGTAGAGTCTGCTGAAATTAGAAAAAGGATGATGAATGATATCATCTTATCTTTTCTTTTTTTTTCCACCTTTGGTTGAGAATTGGATTCTGTACAGAGCAGCTTTTCACTTGTGGCTCTTAAATGGAAAAATGTTACTTGCCTGGTAATTTATAACTTCCAGTATGGCATTTTTTTTTTTCTTTTCCTTACAAATACTTGGAATCATGTTAATCTCTGAGGCTGCCTTCTCTTACTTTTGTATGACTCTAAAAGTACAGTGCAGTTGATTTACTGGCGAAGACGGGAAAGTGCCCCCCTCCCCCTTCCAAGCCCTCCATTAATTCATTTTCTCAGCAGTAAAGAATCCAGTTCAGCAACAAAGCTAAAAGCTTTTTTGGCACCAGTTGTATGTGTATTGTCCAGTAATTCTGCATTAGTGACATATTTACGACCCATCATAAATCTTTAGTTTTGTCTTTATATTCCATTTAGATGCATGACTACGGTATGGAAGGCCAGCTATCTTGAAAATTCTGCTGACTTAAAAAACCAAATCATTTAGCCTGAAGAAAAAAAAAAAAAAAACCAACAAAAACCCAGAAATCAAAACTTCTCACTACCCGTTTTAATTTCTGAATAAATGAAAATGTTAAATCCCAGCAGATGTGAAATAGTTATCTTAAATGTAATACTTACATAACCAGTGAAATGGAAGGGAGGACTAAAAGATGTGGAAAGCTAGCCTGAATAACAAGAATACTTCTATTTTTAATTTTGTGAGGTTTTCAGTAGTCTAGACTGTATCATATTACAAAATGCATCAGTTAATATTTCATGAGCTTTCTGTCAGTTTTTTGTTCCTCCTGTATTATGTAGTGTCTGAATTCCGTGTTAATTTAGTGATACTAAAAACTTTTATCTCTTCTGCTGCTGCTATTTTATGTTCATATTTACTTCACAACTGCCATTTTAACTCTGAAGGAGGAGTGAATATTTTCATAGCCTAGATTGTTACTCAGATCTCTTTTCCTTTTGCAAGTATCAAGATTGAGTGAATGCACATTTCTTCCTTCCAAAGGCATTGTGATGTTCTTGTTCACGTGGAAAGGGAATTTAAAAAGCCTGTTCTGTCACGATTATTTTGTTTTTAGGATTGCTCTCCTTGTGTACACACAGGTATTCAAGCTGCATTAGTAAAACTCACACTCAGGCTATCAGAATTCATTTCTTTTGTCAAGTTGACATTTTCCAGCTCTTTTCCCCCATGTTAATGCATGTAGGTTTGCCATCTGTTCTCATTAGCCATCTCAGTCACCAAAGAAATATTAGGGCTGATCACAGTTTCAGACCCTGTAAAGCTCTCCCTGTTAAAGCCTTGTTTCTGGTACAGAAAGAGTGGCCAAGTTTTTGACAGTTGCTTATAATGATCACTGGAAGAGTTGAAAATCAGTTCTGTAGTGAAAGTCCTGTAACCTTTGTTCCAGATTCAAAGAGGTGGCAGTGGCTGTGTGAGAAATGTGTGGGTTACACAGCAGAATTTATTGTAGCAGTATCCACACGTGTTCTGTTAATCCACATTTAGAATTCAGGCATCAGGTAGAGCACTACATACATGTGTATATATACATGTTGCTGTTGTTTGTATGACAATAACACCCAAAGGCCCTGCAGTTAAAGGCCATATTAGGCTAAATATGTGGACCTGAAATCTGTAAACCAATTTGTTAAGTATTTTGCAGAGTTACTGTAAGTGTGCTCCTTAGTCAGTGAAGAGAAGCAGGCACTTATCAGAGCGGGATTCCCATCTTAAAGCTGCTTGGTACCCTCTCAGAGTAATTTTCTTTATTTGTTGCAGGAGCAGATGAGGATGAGTAGGCACATAAATGGGATTGTTAGGCTGGGAGGGTATACCTCTGTGGGGCTGAGTAAGTCATGGTTTGGTCAATAAAAAAACCCCATAAACACCAAACAACTTTGGTAAGCTAAGATAGGTTAAGCAAGCATACCCTTTTCCCTGGAAGCAGGCCTGTATTGTTATTTATGGCTGTCAAATGAACTTCTGATATGGCTGGAAATTCATCAGGCTGTCCTAAATAAGTTCTTTGGTAAGCCCCCTTGACCATTTCAGGAACTTAACCCCTAGACTTCTGTGTAGTTGCATGTGTAATGCTTTTATACCATCTTTGGTTTTGTGTATGATACTTTTTTAGCTTTGCTTGGACTTGCTGAATATTTTTTTTTTTGTGGACAGTAGGTAGTATAATTCATCCCGAAATGTGTCAAATACCTAAGTATTATTCTGGCATCTTTTATGTAGGTCAGACTCCAAACTGACTTCAGTATTTTATTTTCTGACTTTGCTTGCAAGAGCAGTTCCCATGTCTCTGCAAATTAGATGCAGAGTCTGCAATCTCTGTAGGACTTTGTGTTCCTGCCATAGCAGCGGGTGTCGTGCAGATGGTATGGGAGGTACCTGTGATGGAAAATCTGCTAAAGAGAACTCTGAAGTTTGCAAAGGGCCTGGTATATTTGTTGAAGTAATGCTAGTCTTCTAGGTATTATAGTTCTAGAAGTCTACAGTGTGGAGAACTTCTACTCTTTGATTCATTTGAGCAGTAATCCTGGGAGAATGGTTTAAAATACTTTTCCTTATTTATTATTTTTTTTTTTTCTCCCTAGGAGAGAATAAGAACATACATGAACAAGGTCAAAGAAATAACAGACAAGAAAAAGGCATCCAAACTCGATAAAGGAGCTGCTTCTAGATTTGTAAAAAATGCACTCTGGGAACCAAATGCAGAAAATGAACATGCTTCCAAAGCTCCTGCCAAAGGAAAAAAGCGACAGAAGGACTAAATCTTCTTTTGCCCTCACAGCAATTGCAGTCACCTAGAAGTTACTTGGAAATGTTTTGCATACTGTGTGCATCTCATTGAAGTGCTGTGTAACAGATTAATTTATACTTACAAACTTTGCAGGTTTGTGTTTTGTCCAGAACACTTGTCACTGAGGTGATCACATTTAACTTGTATCTAAAAGTGCCATTTGATGCACATTTGACATTTCTTTATTGAAATGATAATGACCTGACATACACTTACATAAATAAAAGTGATGTTTTGTATGCAATGCCTATGAATTCAAATTTTTTTAATGATTTATTGACACTTTTTTTATATGTTCTCAATCCCCTCCATATTAAAAAGTTTCAAACACTGCCATCCAGTCTGTGGTGTTTATGAAAGAGCATTGTGTGAAATGCCATATTTGTAGAGTTTGATAAGGTTTATTCACCATGTTAAACTCTTTTCAGCCTTTCAACTTGAATGTGTGCAATATTCCCTCACTTCTGTTGCCTCTGAGAAAGCAGGGCTTCAAGGGCCACAAGCAAACACCCTGGATTCCACTCTAAGCCCCTGTGTCTAGTCAGTGGAAAAGTTAGATATCCCCTAAGGGCAGTTTGTAGGGTCCAAAAAAATGGGGCAGGCTGGAGATGGCTGTTAGGAAACAGCACATGCAGGAACTTTATGGAATTTTGGCTGCAGTGCTCATCCCTTAGTGCTGACACTCAGAGAAATGTGCTCTGGGATGGTAGGAGTGTGGCCATCTCTTGGTGTTTCTCAAATCTTCATTAGGGAAAGCATCCTCTGTTGCAATAAAAACTACTTCTTCATCTTGCAAATACTGTATTTTTTTCCTCAAAATGTGAAGCTTGGTTGGTTTAGGGAAGGAAGGGTGTGAGGTGGGTTCAGTTTTCAATATGCTGCACTGCAAAGCTTGATTACCTGCCCAAAAGCTGTTCAATAGCAAGGAATTAAATTAACAATTATGAAGGAAAAACAGATGATTTAGCCCACAAAAATGCAGTTGGGGCAGCAGTCCATACAAATGTTTGGGCAATGTTGTTAGTGTGAAAGACTAAATGATAAGAACAAAGGGATCCAGTCTAGCTCTAGTACTGCAAAGCTGAATGATGTTCAGTGGATGGTTACTGTCCTTGGCATTGTGCTGCAGCAGGCAATGCAGAGTGTGAGGTAGGTATTAAAATGAAGGTTTTTCCTCTAATTATTATCTAAAATAATTAGTGTGTTAGGTAGGTATTAAAATGAAGGTTTTTCTCTAATTATTATCTAAAGATATGTACTTGAAAGTAAAAATTCAGTGCATTGACAAGTTTATTAAACCCATTACGTGTTTAAAAAATTTTTTAGTGACTGGTATGAATTTGCATATTTTTGTTTGCAATAAACTCTTCAGGCAAATAGCATTGCCTTCAGTGCATCTAACAAGAGAACTGTTTAGATGTGGGTACCTAACCTTGTTGCCTCAAATCCACAGGACTGCCCATGTGAGTATACATGTCATAAAAAGCTAAAATGACAATGCATTATTTCTTCAGGTTAATATCATGGTTGTATGAAATGAAGGAGCTGTTGGACTTGGGAGGGTGTTTGTTTGGGATTTTTTTGTGTTTAATTAAGGTTAAAAATCCAGAAGACCCACAGTGTGTTCTTGACCAGAAGTAAGACATTTGTGTGAAGCAGTTCTGAACAGGTTTGGATGGTGTTTGTGTGGAAGTGTGGTTCCCCTTTCAGGCTGACACTGCAGATGGCAGTATTAGCCTGATGTGTGAATGGTGAGGTGTGCGTGCACGAAGCGCCAGGTTCAAAATGCTCATCTCAAACCCACTGAGCTAAACAAAAGGGAAAAA
>VWYO01002441.1:0-11096 GCA_013400275.1 Rhadina sibilatrix | reverse complement strand
GGTGTTGCTCCTACCTCATATCTGTCCAGCCTCTCACAGCCCCTCACAAAACGGACTCCTAAAGCAGTTGCAAAGTTGAAGATTACTTTAAGGGGATATTAATACACTGGTTTGATTGTATTTGGATTGCTTCCTAAGGAGAAAATGTTATTTATATTATAACTGTCAGAGAATGGAAGAAGAATTGCCTTAACAAACGCATTACTTCCATGTGTTTATAGATCCAGACTCCCTTAGGGAATGCTGCCAAAGATGATATTCCTCACATTTGGTTTGTGTGTTGCATCTTACAATACAAAAATACATGCTGTAAAGGCATTATTATCCTCCTAAATGAGGTCTTGATTAAAGAGAAAATTTATACATGTCCTTACATCTCACTGAGGCCTGGGGGGCATAAAAATAAGCTGAAAATTAAGTATATGTTCAGCATCTTTAATAACTTGACTGTATTCTGTTGCTGGGTCCAGAATTTTAGGAAATGTATTTTTGAAATTATTCAGATGTGGTGCAGTGTATTTCTGAAATAAACATCCTTTTTCTTTCTTTTTCTTTTCCGTCATTTTGTTTGTTTGGGTTGTTGTTTTGTGTGGGGTTTTTTGTTTTGTGTTTTTTGTTTTTGTGGGGTTTTTTGTTGGGGATTTTTTTTTTTTTTTTTTGTAGTTTTGTTTTGTTTTGTGTTTTGTTTTTTGGTTTTTTCAACATACTGATTTCACAGGTTAGCTTTAGCAATGTGAAAGACTAAGTTTTTTACTGTGGTTTAATGGTGTCCTAGGGTTTGAAAAGAATAGAAAGTAAATGTAAAGTAGTCCTGTCTTTTATCTTACTTTCAGGATAAGACTTTTCCAGTGCAATCAAGGACAGCAAAATCTGGTGCATACCTTGGGAGAACACTGTGTGCTTGCAGAGTTTTAGCTATGGCACCTTTGGACAGGGCTCATGGCTCTTAGTGCTGGCAGTGCCCAGGTCCTTGGCTTTAATTTTCACTTAAAATTAATTCCTGTCAAGGAAATTTCCATGAAAGACATGGGGGGAATGGCAGTGGCTGCTCAAGTTGAAGCTTCACGCTGACAACATGAGATTTAGTCTCATGAAACGTTGATGTTATTTTCTAAGGTGCTGTAAAATCCAATGTCCTATTGAAGTCATTTTCCACCATAAGGTGAAGAGTAGGTTAAGGAAATAGAGGCAAGGAAATATTTTTATAACATAGAGTTCTGAAATCTTTCTTACGTACTTGATCTTTCCACGCTGTTTAAATATGATCTCTCTATGCTTAATTAAAATTCTTAAGTCAAATTCTGGAGCAAAAATTTGGAAGCGTGTCCTGCTCAGGCACAGGGAATGGATGTTCCAATGGAGTACAAATATCTGCTCACAAACACACTGACTTAATTTTTTTTTTTTCTCTGCTAATACATTAAATCTGATAAAACTTAAAGGAAATACTATGACATTTAAAGCCTGGATTTAGGAAACTTGGGTTGAGGAAAGATGTTAGAGGTTCTTGGTAGAACCTTGGTAGATCTCTTGGTTCTGCAGCTCGGTGCTGGTGCTTTGTTGCTTCAACAGCTGGGGGTGAAGGAGCACTTTGCTGCCCTCTCATTGGGGAGTGATTATCTATATAGATATAGATATATTTGAGATATATATACATATATATATATGTATATAGTTGTTATCTGTAGCTGCTTAAAACAAGGGCAGCTCTAGGACTGGAGGGGCATTGTCTCCATCCCTCTTCCCAAGCACACTCGGCCTTATTTGATGGAGGGTACCACCACAAATGTCAGTACAAGTTACAGAGAAGTGGCTGTAGTACTGCACTTCAGAGGAATTCTGAATTCTTCACTGAATTCTCCCACAGTGCTGGGGACTTTAGGGTGGACAGAAATGCACCTGCAAAGCGAAAAAGAGAGACTTAGAGCAACTCTTACATTTAGGAGTGGAAGGTGTGGTTGTGGGCCCCAGTCTGCAGGAGGAAGGCAGATGTCTTCTGTTGGTTTCTGGTATGAAGTGTGTTTCAAACCACTTGGAGCTGTAAACAGATAAATGATCAGCTTTTACTGGAAGCTTTTCATGTGAGTTTTTGGATTGCGCATTACAGGCAATGAAAATCTCGTAACACTGGAATGCAAAAAGCAATGTACCTTATCAGCTTTTGTGAAAAATAAACCATATTACATGTATTTACACTAATGGTATAATTAGACATTCAAATTACAGTATGTAAATACTTAGTAATCAGCTGAAATTTGCTTTGAAAAACAAGATAATTCCCTCAACACAGGCTACCTTAAAAGAATGTTAAGTTAGGAGAAACCCCACGAAAGTACAATGAGAAAATTAGCCTGCAGTAATCAAAACCTCAATAACAGGGGAGCAATGTGTAATTCCATCATTTCCTTTTGTGTGCAGCTATTTTTAATGATTTGAAGCCTAATCAGGTGATGTGCTGAGCACAGTGGAATAAATAGGAGTTCTCAAAGATCTGTAAAGTAAAGCCTAGCTTACTCTGAGGATTTGCCTTATTCCAACTAGAGAAGGGGGAATCTCTCTTTTCCTTGGAGGAAACCTCTTTCTCTTCAGAAGATGTCTTGGAAGATACATGGAGAGAGGAGTTGGACGTGGCAATGAGCCACACAGTGCAACTGCAGCCAAACCTACTTGAAAAGGCAGTCCCAGGCCCGGGGAGTTTTGCTGAATTAGCAGGACGTGTAGTATTTGTTATGGTTCCTCCATCTCAACCCAAAGCTGTGCTAGATACAGAGTGTAAATAAAAACACTCCTCCCTGCGGAATGTTCCCCTTTCAGCGTGGAATAATCGAGCATCATTTTTGTAAATTGCTGGTTGTTGTTTTTGACTGACATGTTTACTCAGATAAAGTAACAGTTTTTCCTCAAAGAAATCTACTTAGTGTCTAGATGGCATAAACACGGGGTGGGGGTTTTGTGGAAGAAAGAATTCCCAAGAGTTCTTTACAGTTCTGCCTAATTCTCTTTCAGGCTTACAGCCTTATTTAATGTTTTTCTTTCCCCAGCACTGGCTCAGTTACAGTCTGTGTTTTCCTGTGTCTGGAAAAAAGTGCATTTGGTGAGTGTAGGACTGGTGTTTGCTTAGGCAACACCCTCTTGCTGTGTGGACTGAAGCTCATGTATCAATTGCTAGCCTGCACTGCTGCTGGTTTTGCTGGCTGGCACGAGGGGATGTGAAGAGCCACACACTTTGCTTGACACTGACCTCTGCAGCTCTGGCTTGCTTTGCTTTCCTAAACGTGGCCCTCGTGGTGCTGGGATGAGCAGCGAGGGGCTGCTGACACAAGTCAGCGTGGCTTTCATGGGAGGAAATGTTCTTCAGGGCTGCTGACTCAGAAAGTGATGGCTAAACCCTAAACCTGTGTGCTGACACTTCCTCACTTCTGTGGGGTGACAGTAAATGCAAGGAGTGAAGGGCTGAGGGAATTTGGAGAGGAGGATTTTGGGAAAGAGAGATGGAGGTGAGAGTGTCATGAATTGTACCCCCCTGCCAGGTTTTCTTAGCAGATAGAAGGCTTTTAAAATTTACTTCAGAATTCCAATTAAATCTGAAGCAGGAATAAAAGAGCCAGTACAGCAATAGCAGTAATGCTTTACTAAAATGATGGCACGGTTGTAGAACCAGTATTATTAATTTATACTCAGAAAAAAAATAGTAATATATAAATATATATCATACCAGATTATGTAATTTATTATATTTCTTATATTATAAAAATATTATAGTAATTATTAATGGTTTAAAACCTTATTCCTGTTGGTCCCCAATCCCTAAGTGGAGAGATTTTCTTCTTGTGACAAACCTGGAAGATCTCAGACTATTTACCAGGCAGGAAACGACCATATTTTCCTTTCTGGCTATCCACAGTAGGTAGGAGAGCCAGTAAATAGAGTCCTCAGGTCTGTCATCCCACTGCCTGGATCACTGAGGAGCCCCTGGCAGGTGCTGCAGCCAAGTGGGGTTTCCAGCCACCCAAGGACAGTGCCAGAGCACAGCTTTCTTTCCCAAACATGAAGTGTGCTGCTAAGGACATTTAGCAGGTGTGAGAGATGCTGCCTTACACAGAAGTAGGCTGGTGAGTGGATCAGCATCATCCCCTGGCTGCAGTGGGAGCCTGGAGCAGCTGCTCAGCCCCAGCTCCAGCTCCTCTGTGAGCCTCGACCCTGCCTTGCCCTGGCACCTGCATTTCAGGGTGCTGAGCATCTGCTTGTAAAGGAGCACCAGATCATGTGCAGCAGCAACTTGGAAATGTTGAATCCTCTCGAGCAGCTCCAGGCAGACTGCTCCTGCAGGCTGTGTGCTTGCGGGTTGTACACTCAAAAGTTGGGTAAACTCACTGGTAAATTGAAGTAATCCGAGCATGGCAAGGGAACATCCTTTGTAATCCAAACGTGTGGTCAGGATAGCCATGAATATGTTTTGCACAGAATCCATAATGCAGCAGCTTAGAACACAGGCTTGCTGCAGAGGCAGACAGGGTGAGCAGTGTCTGGGCTGCAGCAGCCACTGAGAGGGTACCAATGTCTCTGTCCTGCACTGCAAAGTTATTCTGATTTGCTAACTGAGTGAAGACAACTTTGATGAAAACCAACAAGTGGCTTCTGGAGAGACTCTGGGCAGTGCTGTGATCCCAAAATAACTTGCAGAGGCTGGCAAGATGTTCCACTTAAAAACAGTGTAGTCACTACTATGGTTAAGGTGCTAAAAGGATTTCTTTGACATTTCTGATATTTGGATTATTCTATCCATTTCTATCCACTAACTCTAAAAGAAGATACCTGACTTGATATAAAACCATAGGATTTGCATGCAATAGATTGATGGTGGCATCTGTGGAATTTTGGGCAGTTTCCCAGTTTTTCTAGGCAAACAATGAATGGTCGGGCTCTAAAAGAAAGAACTACAGTCAAGAATTGTAACAACCAAACGAATCCATAAGGATTTCCAGGAAACAACAATTGAACCCACCAGTCAAGATGGCAATGGCTTTAAAAAACACCATCCTTCATTCCAAGATGGGCAAAATTCCCGGGATGGCAGCAACAGTTTCTCCAGCAACTCAGTTAAAAGCAATTTAGATCATTTGCTCGGAGACAAAAGAGCATAGCCCCAGATCCAGCTAAAAACCAAAAAGAGTGTCAGCTCTAAAATCCAGTGCAATACTTCAGTGCTGTGCTCTTGCATGGAGTGTGTTTGTTTTAATGCCACCAGACACCTTGTATCCAAACTGCAGGCTCCTTACTTCATCACATGCTGGAAATACACACAGAAAAATACTCTCACAGTTGTCAAAGATTAATTTAAAATTACCAGGAGTTCAACAGCCAAAACTTGCCATAATGATCTATTTCTGTATAAACCAGGACTTCCTGAAAGTGTTCATTTTTACCATTACATACTATCTTATCGTGTCAATGGAGATAATGGTTCTGTGTAGTCTTCCCTTATCTGAGGGGATATATTTGATCAAAAAACTCTTTAAGCATTCTTATGTTAACACCCTCTGTCTAAAGGGAAACTGATAGCTTAGATTTCCTCTGAGAGCTTATCATTGACCCCAGTACACGGACATTTAGTCATGGGTTTCCCTTGAGCTTTGCTTATTTTTAATAGAACCAGAAGCTTCAAATCATAGCAATTTGAAAAATCTGATTCTCCTTCTTGTAATTGAAGGTGTCTTGTCATCTGTGCATTTGGACAAACGCTGTGCATGGCTTGTGTTCAGAGCAGCTCAGTGAGAAGCAGTGCCATTAATATTTGTCCCAGCCCTGCTGCTCTGTTACCTCTTGTTGTTCCTTGTGTAGGCAGCTGTCAGTGCTGCTGCTGACATCCTTCTTTGGGGAGACTTGATTAGCATCAGCAAGTTATTGGGAAGTGCTCAATTAGCAGTGTCTCACTCCTGGTGCTGACACCTGCTGAGCCTCCCGTGCTTTAAGGACAAGGTTTCTGCAGGACTTGTTGGGCTGTGAGTTCCTGAGTCAGATGAGGAGGAGTGATGCTGTTCAAGATCACAGCGACACGGACTCCGAGGTCAGAAGGCTGAAATGACTCCAAACCAATCTTTATTACCTGGGAATTTCTTCCCTTTATGCTGTTTTACAAAGAGCCACCCAAAGGGGTGGAAGAGAGACAAACTTCTTCAACTGCATTGGTCAAGTCAGAGGGACATCAAGAAGTCCCTCCTAGGGAAAGGAATGTAAACACAGGTTATGGTTAGGAAAATGTGTCTCTTGTTGGCAGAACAGCATCTGGGAAAGAGTTTCAGAGAACCCAACCATCACAGCACCAACCATGGCTACAGAGGAGTGCAACAGGGAACTCTGCTGTGTCTTTGGTGGGTCCTGCCCAGGACACAGTGACAGGCACAGGGAACCATCAGCCTGAAGGGCTGTGAACATTCCAGGCACTTCAGTGGGTCAGAGAGACAGCAACTCGCAGTTAATGAAGGAGAATAAATGGGAGCCCAGTGCCCAGTCCTTAGGTTTCAGCTCAGTCTTTGGTACCTCCCCTTTTGTCCACGATAAATGATGGTACCAAAAGATTATTCTTTTTTTTTCACTAGCTTCAAGCCCACTGTGCAAACCAGGTTATTTCACTGTGAGGTGAAATTTCAGGATTTCAATTTCATGGACACAGCTATAAAGTAGTGCCACTAAGAATGGATATCTGTTATTTGTACTAATTAATAATTCCTTTCTGTGTCATCGTGTGCCAGTATTTCAATGCAAAATATCACTTCTCCATTTCCCTTTATTAACCACACCCTAAACTTCATTCTAAGCAAACAAAAAGGCCAGATTACTCAGGAATGCAGTCTCTGTCCAACTGTCAAGCACTTACAGGAAGAGAGCAATTAAGCAAAGCTGGAAGCAGTTTGAAGGCAGCCTCTGATGGGCAAAGGAGCTTCCCCAGACCTTTGGCTGGCCATCAGATGTTAACACAGTGCAAGCATCTTCTTTATGGTTCTGAGAATGCATTATCTTTGCCTGCTTCTTGGAGGTGTTCATCACCTGGTGTCTGATCCTCCATCACAGGAGGCACCTGGCTGATGCATTGTTTTATTTCCAAATTCTGTATTATAGAGTACATGTACATAGCTTGCCATACTTGGATGAGGAAAACTGAGTATTTAGGATGAATTATTTCCAGTTTTAGTTGTTCTCAAAGCACTGAATAGATTATTTTTTTTTTCCTGGTGTCTCAGTAACTCTTATTACCCTAGACTTGGGAGAGCTTTTTTGTGTGGGTGGCACAGACTCCCTTCAGTGGCATTTGTTACTAGAAAGTACATGGAACTTGAAGAGAGTGACTTTTCTTGGCACTGTTAAAATGAGTAAAAACATGATGCACTTCTCTAACTGGAAAATGTGAGACTGTGCACANCTTTTCTTGGCACTGTTAAAATGAATAAAAACAAAGGCTTTCAAGCATCTACATGTACTTGTTTAGCCTAGCAAATATCAGCTTTGCTTTGCTTTTGGTAATTTCCAGATGCATGAATGTGCAGTGTGTGCTGTGTGCTGACTGTTTTGCACAGTGCCAAACTGGGACTGGCATGGAGGGTTTCAGCTCAGCACCTTCCCCAGTGCCATGGTAGCCCAGCACTGCAGCCCTGAGCCCCTCCCTGCCGGCCCCAAGGCCTCCTGAGGCCACCAGCCCTGCTGCCCTGGGGTTCCCTGAGTGCCCCACAGAGCCCCAGGCTGTGTCTGTGGGTTTGGCTGGGCTGGGTGAGAAGTCCAGTCACCATTCCAGACTGAGGAAGAGCAGTGTCCATTGCTGTCACACTCGACACAAAGAAATGGCACCCACAGGTTGTGGTGTCCAAGGCAGAAAAGAGGAGGTTTATTTACAGCTCCAACATTTATCCAATTCCAGCAGTGACCGTGGATTGGAGGAAGAAAATCTTCCTCTCCAACCACACTGGGCAACCCAACAGTCCATCAGCAGTCTCCCCCTTGTGAGAAGAATGTAAACATGGTTAGATTTTACAATAACAAAAGGTTGTTGATGTAAAATTGTATCTGACTCCATTGCAAAAGGTAAACACAGAAGGCTAAAAATGAGACTTTAGAAAACTCCTTAAAGAGACAGAGGAGAACAGCAGAAACCCAGACAATGCATTGTAGTTCATCCTGAGACAGGAAAGCCAGGGACAGCACAAACACCTTCCCCTGGAGCCACCCCGAGGGTCTGAAGAGCAGCTGCTCCAGGAGGCATTCCTGACTGCACAGCCTGCACCCAGCCCAGCTCTCAAAGCCACAGGTCACACATTTTAGAGTTCTTGGGGCATAAAAGTCATAGAGACACATCTTGTGAGAATCAGGGTGTCCCACATGTTTTCTTATGGTTGGGGTGAAGGGAAGGTAGGGCACAGTGCTCTACATGATGAATTGCATTTGCACTTCTGTAACTGGAAAATGTGAGAGTGTGCACAGGGAAAAAAAAAAATCTAAGGCTTTGAAATCAAAGGTGTGTTTTAATTTGGATTATGTAGAACTAATTTCTCTTGGCCAGTTCATACTTAATTTCCTTCTTTCTCACTCATGTTGAACTTCCCTGTTTAAAATTTTAGGATTCATTCTCTGTTCTGAAGTACAACATCCCCCTCCAATAATCTGTCATTTTCCAAATTGATTTTTCTTTCTTCTTTTCTCATTACAGTGCAACAGTGTTACTTTGTTGACCACCTTTTTGGTTTCTCCCCATCCTTTTTTTCCTTCACTTGCCATGTCTATGCCCAACATCCTTTAACACACTCTCACCTTGTTTAATTGCCATTCCTTCTGAACTCTTCCAATTCTCGCCTCCTCGTTCTGAGTCCCATATTTCATCTCTGCCAATTTTTTATTACTGCCACTTTTATCTGTGTCTCCCTCAAGCCCCCATCACCCTTTTGAGTTACTGCAAGCTAATGACCAGGTGGGAAGTGTATCTGCTCTCTCATTCTCCCTCCTTTCAACACCCCTGTGATGACTCCTGCTCTTTCTGATTGGCCTGTGCAGTGCTGACTGAGCTGCTGCTCAGACTTTCACCCTGTCTTACCACTGCTATGAGACTGAACTTCAAGCCCTGCCAGCATCCAGCACTGTCAGGAGCACGGGAGGCAGTAATTTACAAAGTGCATGTGTCTCAGGCACTTCCCCAACTCATGAATGCAGAAATTGCTCTGCAGGACTCACTAATGAAGCAGGATACAGCAGTGCCACTGCATTACGTAATGCTGCATCCCTCGAGATGAATGAATTATGGATACAAAACCATTATCACTTCCTCTTGGCAACATTTTCACTCTCTGTCAAGCTGTTTACCTGTGACTTGTTGGCAGTGCTTTATTTCCTCCCTCCCCCAGTATATTGCAAAGCTCTTGGAAGCTTTGTATTTATATTATTTTTGTTGAATTCCTTTAATTATTTCATTTCTGATTTCCCCCTCCCTTCGCCATTACACCATTAACACCTTAAAGCTTACATTTATTGCTTTATTCATTTTAATAATTTTTGTCCCATGAATGAGAAGTATCATATAATGCAAAGTGTTTTCAAAATCACTAAGAAGTAAAATTGATAACACCAAGGCTCTACTGTATTTATATTAGAATTTCTAATGTGGAAAATTCAAAAGTTCAGAGAGACCACAAGGAAATCTGCCTTTGTCAAAGTGTGGGTACCTAAGCAGAAATATGAACACATGGTGCAGGCCTCCTTTAAAGTTCAGATCATGATACTGGAAGAAAAACCTGATGAAAATGCAACTTCTCTTATTAATAAGTGAAGAATTTTTTTTCCATCTCCAACTAAGATTTGAGACTATTTTATTTTAATGCAAATGTCCTCTCTTTCTGATCAAAAAGCCTATCTGCCCTTCCCATGTGTGAAGTTCCTTTAATGGCATCTTTTCAAATATGTCATAGTGCATATTCAGTATAATTTATAAATAATGTGGTGTGTTAGGTCAAAGCATCTTATAACATTACATTAATGAATGGGGATATGCAGCCTTCAAGGCTCTGCTCCTGTAGAGGCAGGTGCTGCATTAATCTCCTTTTGGGTTTCATTTTCACTCTTACCTCTCTTGATAATCCACTTTCACAAGTGGGGTAACCAAAATGAGCAATGAATATTGAAAAGAAGGAGGGACTTGTCTTTACAAACAAACTGTGGGTCTGTTAGTAGATGAAACTAGCACTGAGAGAGAAAAGAAACAATGGGAAGGATTCCACTGATTAATAAATGGAATGAGAGATTTGTCTTTACAAACAAACTATGGGTCTGCTGATAAATAAAATTGGATACTGAGAGATGAAAGAAACAATGGGAATGGCATCAACTGCAGAGGAACTCCACTGATTGACACAAGGAAAATAAAAAAAGGTGGGGGGTATGCATTGGAAGAGGGTATTAGGGGTTTTGGGAAGTCTGTACCTCTCAAGTACCTCAGCCAGTGGGGAAAGAGAGGAAAATGTGGCCAGGAAATTAGGAGAGGGAAATTAGGAGAAAAAGGAGGCTGCTTCCTCTAAAACTTTGAGAGACCCCAGTGGAAATGCCTCACGGCTTCTTCCTTTATTCCAATAAAGTCACAGGACTCCTCTGTCTCCTTTTTGGACATAAACCTCTGGTGTTTGTGGATTAATTTTCCTGACAATGAGAATATGCCTTTAAAAGGCCCTGTGAATGGGTTCTAATTAAAGCTGCCTGTGTAGGGACGGGCCAGAGAAACTGGCACAAAGTCAAATAGGAGAGAGAGAGAGAAAGATTAATTCATTTTCTGCCACTACTGAGCAGAGCTCAAACCAATCCAAGGAGACAAACCAGGCTTTTTACAGGTGTGCTTGGTATGTAGAGCTGTCAGCAGCAGCCTGGTGCTCCAGACTGCTCAGCCCCAGCTCTGGGTTCAGAGCAGTGGCACAGCCCTGGGCACCAGCCCTGGGCTTTGGGAGCAGCCCAGGGAGCTGATCCCAGGGGGAATAGCTAAGGGAGGGCCTGAATAAGGGATGCTGCCCTGCTCCTTCCAATCCGACAGAAATTCACACTTCTCAATCAAACAGAAGATGGAAAAAATG
>VWYO01002440.1:2949-14324 GCA_013400275.1 Rhadina sibilatrix | reverse complement strand
TTGTTTCTTGTTGTTGGTTTTTTTTTTTTTTTTTTTTTTTTTTTTTTTTTTTTTTTTTTTCCCTGTGTCACCTGGAGGCTGCAGTGGTGGGAAGCTTTAGAGGAACAGCTCTGGCAATGAAAGGAATGAGGGCTTGTCTGCCTGCAAAACTGACAGCTGGCTCCAGGAATAAACAGAGGGTATGGAAGCTCTGATTTGTCTTTTCAACACACATTTCCACCAGGATGCTCTCTGGAAATACAAACCTCGAAATATGCACACTTCCCAGAATGTGTAGGTGTATATAAGTACAGAGAAGCCTTCACTTCCACTCTGATGACTGATGCAGCTTTTATTCCCTTTAACACTCCAAGAAATCACCCAAGGAGTCAAACAACAGAAAAACATCAGGCCCAAGAAGTTATCTCACTTATCCCATCTGAGAAATGCCTTTCCTTTGTGCATTGCTTTATCTGCTCCCACAGAAGATTGCTTTAAAATGAGACAGAAAAAAATCAAGTGGCTTTGGGCTGATCTGAAAGGGCATTATTGATAATTACAGGGTTTCTATCCCAGCCCGAGCTGTCCTGGCTGAGGATGAATTTGTTGTGAAGGGAAGCAGGAGCTGGAACTCCCCCCTGCTCTGTGCTGGCAGAGCAGCACAGAATTTGGTGGCATGTGTTTGGAATTCCAACAGCAGCGTGAGTCCCAGCAGCAGGGAAGGAGCAGTAAAAGTGATTTATCCCTGGCCATCGAGGATGCAGTTTGACATCTAAACCCACGAGCTGGGGAAGCTGCAGTTGGAATAAATGGAAATGAGAATAAATAAATAGTGTTTTACAGGGGAAGTAAATGGACAATGGGGAAGTGCCTGGGGCTTTTAAACCCTGCCTGCAGGAATATCACTTCCACCTCCCACAACTCTTACAGGCTTTTTATGCCAAATCAAGCAATATTTTTGTCAGCTTAGCAGAATAATGTTGAGAATGCCCAAGGGCTCTGTACCTGCCTGCCAGCAGCGTGTGTTACCCTGACACAGACCTCAGCCCACTGCAGCTCTGAACAGCCCCGCTCAAAAAATTACCTGGCACAGCACCTGAAAAACAAATAAAACAGCTGGTTTACCCAAATCGTTCGAAATCCAGGCATTACTGGCTCCCCACCAATTCCCAAATTGTCACTGTCACTCCCCGTGCTCTCAGCTCACTTAAAAACCCAAAGTCAATAAAGATGATTCTCCTTAAGGAGCAGGAGTTTTTTCCTTTGCTAATATGCTCTGCCTTTAAAGCAAACATAATTTTACAGCACCTTTAAATATTAACACCTTTGGAGCATTTGTTCCATGCTGAGCACAGCACAGCAGAGAGAATCTGAAGGAAAGGATTTACTGGGGGCTTTTTTTTCTCCAGCAGAGGTTTCTTCCCTGACACTGACAGCAGCTTCCATGGAAAGCACGGACAGGGAGCCTTTCTTGTGTCCAGGGAGAACAGGACGTGGCACCCAGGCCCTGGGCTGGTGACAGGGTGGGACCTGGGGACCTTGGAGGGCTTTTCCTGCATGATCCTGGGATCACATGAACTGACCTGCAGCACTCCCTGGATCCAAACTCCTCTAAATCCCAGTGAAATGACTGCAGGAGCAGAGCCCTCCCACTCCCATCCCACCTGTGCTCCCTCCTGGCTCCCTTTGCCTCTTTCCTGGCCTTTTTTTAGAAATGAGGTTAATGGAGGCACCTCAGCAGCCCCTGGCAGAGGGTTTGAGCTGAAGGGACACTGCTGATGCCATTAACTGAGTGTGGGTTTCTTATTTTCTTTTTTGCTGTTGGAGCTGGGATTGATTGCTTGAGAGACACGGTTCGTGTTCGGGCTCAGATCTTTATTAATTCCTGTCTACAGCACAGCTTCACAAGCTGTGAGTTCCAGCCAACAAAAAGTGAAAAGTGGTTGCATCTTTAACTATTTCCAATGTCTTTTAAGCACAAACTGTCCAATTATGAGATGACACCTGCGTTATTTTTACTTTTAACACAATAACCAACCACCCATGGCTTCAAATGGGGATTTTCCTACTCCATTACAGGATTCTACCCAAACCTAGGAAGAAGAAGGTGAAAAAGAGGGACTCAGCCTCTGCCCTAAATCCTCCCCCTTGCTTTATATCCATCACTGCATTCTAAACCTTAAACTCTGAGTTTTGCCCCCTGTGCTGTCACACACTTCTATCCAACCCCCACCCCCACAATCCCAGCCCTGTCTCTCAAGTTTGGGAGCTGTCCCAGGTGGAATGCAGGGTTTGCTTGGGGGTCAGTGCCTGGCAGCACAGAAAGCCCCAAATCCTCAGTGCCCGGGGCTCCACCACCAGAGTTATCTGGGGATGGAAGGGTGGGGGCAGGATTAAACACTTGTTTGGTTCCCTCCCCGCGCTCCCCTGACGCTGTTGTGCCCCACAAGGACACGGACTGTGACCTCAGAGGGCTGAAAATGACTCCTCTGTTTCTGGGATGTGTCTCCCTTTTATCCTGTTCTACCAGAGCAATTCCATTGGTGAGACAAAAACAAACCCCTTAAGTCACATTGGTCAGAGCAGAGGGACAGCAAGGAGAAGGGAGTCCCTCCCAGGGACAGGAATGCAAACAAAGTCACAGCTACAAAAACGTGGCTCTGGTTGGCAGAAAAAGAGTTTCAGAAAACCAAAACATCTCAGGCAGGAACCAGGGCTACTCTGATCCACCCCACACAAACCCACAGCAGGAGGGAAGCGTGCCCTGAGTGGCAGAGAACAAACCCCAGAGTGGGGCAGGAGCCTGTCCTGTGCACAAAGCCGCTCCCAGCTCCACCCCAGCAAAGCCCAGGCTGACAGTGACTGATGGGAGATAACTCAATAAAGATCCCACATTTTTCTGTAAACTAATGGGATTCATTAGGCTAAAAAGGCATCATTCATGCCAGGTAATTTATATTGCACAGGTAATTTAGGTAATTACCTCAACAACGAGGTAATTTATATTACACAGCAAACCCGCTGCCCTCCCCCCTCCCCTCCCCGATGGATTTGCTGTTGTTATCCTTTGTTAAACGACACTGAACCTCCCCATAAAAGCTGGAACGGAGGCTTTGATGGGCTTTGTGTATTTTCACATGGAAAACAGCTCCTGGGCACGAGCTGCAAGCCTTGCACTGCTATTCTACTGGGTCTTATTATTTCCAGGAGAGGATTTATGGGATTGCTTGCAGCAGGTAAAAGCTGCTCTATGCAAACAGTCCCTGCAGCTTTCTGGGCAGGAATCTCCTCCTTTTCCTAAGGTCAACGCTCCAGAGTTTGGAGCTTGGGCAAGGGCAGCCAGGCAGGGCCAGAGCTGGGGAAAGGCAGCTCCTCCCATTCCCCAAATCAATCCCAGGGCTGGCTCAGATCTCCCTGATCTTGGAGGTCTTTGCTCATTAACACTCCAGATTTTTGCTGCAGCTGGAGTGTTTTGGTATCTATCAAAATGTCCTTGCCTGACAAAAGAAAGCCAAAAAAAAATCCTCCCAGGCCTCCCTAACAAGCCCAAAAGATTTGGGAAAAGGGACGGGGAGCCGAAATACAAATAGGATTGCTTGTTTTGAGGGAAGTCCTTCAATGGCAGCTGTGGCACAGAAGGGCCAGCACAGCCACCCCCTGCCCCTTGTCACAGCCCCAGGGGATCAGAGCTGGAGAGGGGCTGGGTTTGGGTTCCCCCTTCCATCAAACCCTGCCCATGGACCAAGCCCTTCCTTCACAGGGATCCCAGCCCAGCAGGGAGCTGTGTGTGAGCAGGGCAGGGGAAGGTCTCTGTCACACCCAGGGGACGTTTGGGACGCAGAGTTTGTGACTCTGCAGCCAGAAAGTTCCAAAGAAACCTGTCCCTGGTGCCAAGCTGCCAGTTTGTGCCTGATGAATGCTGAGGAGCTCAGCCCTGCTCCCTGACAGCTTCCAAATTAAACTCTGGGCTGCTCAGGAGGTTGTCAGTCAATAAATCCAAGTGGTTTAGAGGTCCAAGGCTGTTTCTCCTGCCTGTTAGACAGGATGGATGATTTGGTCTCTGGGAATCTGGAAGCACCAAGCCCCTTGGCCTTCCCTGTGTCTGGCTCATGTTTATGTGGCTACTGAGGGAGATTTTGTGCTTTAAAGAGAACTCAGGAGCTGTTACTTGCTAGGGCTGAAATAACTCTGATTTCTGCCCACGCCCACCGATGGGAACAGGGCAGGAATTCACAAGAGTCCCCCCTTAGGTGTGGTACCTTAAAGCCTGTTAGGGAAAATCCTCTCCATTCCAAAGTGAAACAGTTCATTTATACCTCCCAGTCTGCTGGCACATCTCTCCCTCCCCCAGATTTTACCCAGCAGTTCATCCCAAGCCACCTTTGGATCCCAGTGGCTTCCAAGAACCCCTTTTGGAGCTGTTCACAGCCTCAGGTGGAATGCAGGGTTTGCTGGGGGGTCAGTGCTGGCAGGCCTCAGTGCCCAGGGCTCCAGCAGGAATCCCCTGCTCACACATCCCCTGGGGTTCTGTCCTGGAGGGCTTTGGGAAGGGCTATTTCTCATTTAAAGAGCATTAATTGATTAATTTCCCCATGGGAAGGGCGGTCGGGCCTTGCCAAGGTTTGGAGCGCCCATCCCTGGGGGTGTCACCTGCCTGTGGCACTTGGGGACACGGGGCAGTGGTGGCCTCAGCACTGCTGGGGGCATTTGGAAGCAAAGCCTTGGAGGGTTTTCCCAGCCACAGGCATCCTGTGACTCCCTGAGATCAGAGCCCTCTCCTGCTCCAGGGGATTCCCTCAGCCTGAACAATTCTCCTTGCAGCAGGTTAATAAAGGGGTCCTGGAAATCAGCAGGGAGACAAGTGACAAGGGAAGTGCCCAAAGGACTTGGAATGAAGAGGCCTGAGCTGTAATGAGGGCGTGTGGGGACTGCAGGTGCCAGCCAGGGCTCTCCCCAGAGGTGATCCCCTCGGGCACTCCCACGGAGCTCTGCCAGCCGAGCTGAGACACCTTGGGCTGGAGGTGACCTGTGGTCCCAGTGTGAATCAGTGAAAGGGTAAAGGCACCTCAGCAGAGCCTCAGGAGGAGGCAGCAGCAGATCCCAGGGGTTTCTGATCAGCACAGGATGGTGACAGGGGAGGGATGAGGGGAATATCCCCAATCCAGGCAAAGCGGGACACGCCTGGAAAGAGCTGCTTGGCATCCTTGAGAATTCTAAAGACTTTGCTGAGCAGCTCTGAGTGCATGGACCCATCCCTCAGCTCACAGCCCACTTCTGAGCCTCTGAAATGGGGTAATGGGGCCATCATTCCCTGGAAGTTACGGGGAAACTCAGGCTGTGAGACAATTATATCCTGTTTGATAAGGCTAATTGACATTTCAGAGCAGGGCTGAACTAAGACTGAAGTCAAAGCTTCAGGAAGTGATAGAAACGACCTAAAATGTGGTTTAGAGAAAAGAACCAGTGACATTCAGTAAGTTCCACAGCAAACTGGGGGGTTTAGACCTGTTACTTTATATGAAATACATAAAAACTAGATACAGAAAAGGCGAGATGCTCTTTTGCAGAATGATTTACCTGTTTTCTTCTGGTCTCCTGTGTGTCAGGTGAATCATTTTCCTACTGTAAGGATGTGCCCAGAGACAAAGGTGGGATGACCTCTTTTAAGGGACTTGGAGTGGAATAACAAATATTTTATATCGATTTCAAGATACATAAACACAATTCTATATACTAAAATAGAAATAAAAATATGTATGCCTTTATCCCTACATTCATTTAATGACATTCTCCTTTTCTAACCTCTCAGGCAAAGTGCCTTTGAATTTGGGACACCTTCCACTGTCCCAGGCTGCTCCAAGCCTCATCCAGCCTGGCCTTGGACACTTCAGGGATCCAGGGCCTCCCCATCCTCCCAGGGAACAATTCCTTCCCAAAATCCCACCCATCCCTGCCCTCTGGATGCCTTATAAAGAGCAGTTGCAGCAAAGACTGACCATAAACGGACCATAAATTGCACATTAATCCACTAAAAGGCATTTCACATCAGTTGTTATAATGCAATAATACTGGATGTCATTTTCCTTTGCGAAATCCCATTTAAATCCCCATTATCTGAACTTTTTTTGTAGGAAACGGGCAGGCAGGTGAGGGCTCCTGGCTGTGCACATGGAGGTTTCCCCACAGCTGACAGCTGTGCTGCCTCTCCCAGGATTTCCATGATAACCCCTGGATTCCTTGGAGGGTGCCACGGATCCCAGCAGACAGATTTTTCACCTGGGAGTGCAGAGGGAGGAACCTTCTGGTTGTAATCCTCAGAAAGAAAAGCACCACGTGCAACCCTCCTCTTTCAGGGCTGGAAACAAAGCCAGGAGGGGGAAATAAGGCAGGGATGAGGAGAGGAACCCCTCACTTTGCTTTTCTCACCCTGCAAGAGGTGAAGGCACCTCTGTCTTAGTTTGGAAAGGCAGGTGTCTGCCAAGGAAAGCTGGAGTTTCCCTTGGAATGGGGAATGGAAACCCCTCACCCCCTCCAAATTATAATTTTGCAATCAAGGGCTTTCAGGCAAAGATTTTGGGGATAGGAATAACAGTTCTTTACTGGGAATATTAACAATACAAATGTAGTAGGAAACAAAACCACCCAACCAAACCAGCAAATGAACAAACAACAATTTTGGAGAACCCTGACAGAGTCAGAGCTACAACCTGACACCCTGTTGGTCAGGGGGTTGGGAGCAGCCCACAGTGAGTCCTCCTGGAGTGGCAGATGTGGTTCTGGTGGAGTAGAGGTGATCCTGTAGAACAAGGGCCCAGTGATGGTGAGAAGGGGCCCAGGGATGGTGAGAAGGGGTCCAGGGATGGTGAGAGGGGCCCAGGGATGGTGAGATGAGGTCTGCTCTTCCTCCCAGAAATCGGGTGAAGCTCACAGCTTTCGTGTCCCTGTGTCTCAGTTTTATCCAGGCAGGAATGTCTGGGCCCCCTCCACTGCCAGGGGGATGTGATGCATCTCAGGATAGGATGATGGAATGTGGATGCACCCTCTGGGGAGGGTATAGCCTGGGGAGGTGTTAATGGCCCATTATCAGAAGGCATCCACTGCTCTCCCCCCAGAGTTACAAGAGAGAAAGAAAAACATCTCCCCAGCTGCTTTTAACAGGTGAAAATAGAATACACACCCCAGGCTCCACGGCCCAAGGCAGCCTCCAAGAGCGTCGTGGCAGATGAACACGGTGTGTGTCGACATTCCTGTAAAACCCTTCACTCAGAAACGGTGAAAACCCAGAGTTCTGAGCACCCTTAGCACAGCAGCAGCTCAGGGAAAAGAGATCTGGATTTGTCTGATGTGGATTTTGGGAGCTGCAAGAGTCAGTCAGCATCACAAGGAGGGGATGAGGCGTTGCACTCCCGGCCCTGGAATGAAAAGTTAATGAAGGGATTGCAGTTTCCACACCTCCCCTCCAATTTCCCCCTCACCTGGTGGCTTTGTTCCTGCTCTGCCTGGCCTTTCCCAGCTCATCCCCAGCTCCCCGGGCTGGCCTTTGATGTGGGGCTCCAACAGCCTCCTGGAGCTGTCAGGCTCTTGAAAGAGAAATAAATTCTGTGAAAGGCAGGGAGAACTGCAGCCACTCTGGGCTCTCCTGAACACTCTCCAAAGGACAATTTATCTGCAGATGAAAACCAGCTTCCAGGGCGCTCCACTGGCTCTGTGGAGCTCACACAGCTCACCGAGCTCCTCCTGGCACAGCTGCAATAACAGCACAGGTTTCACAGGAGGTGTGCAAACAGGCACTCACACCTCCACTGCAGCTCTGGTTGGTGCCTGAGATGTTTTGGTTGCTCTGAAATTCTTTTCCCAGGATATTTTCTGTCAACCAGAGCCACATTTTTGTCACTGTGACTTTGTTTGCATTCCTGTCCCTGGGAGGGACTTCTCCTTGCTGTCCCTCTGCTCTGACCAATGTGACTGAAGGGGTTTGTCTTTGTTTCACCAATTAAATTTTTCTCTGTAGAACGGCATAAAAGGGAAGAAATTCCTGGAAATAAACGGAGTCATTGTCAGCCTGCTGAGTCAGAGTCTGTGTCACTGTGGTCTTTAACATCACCACCTCTCCAACTACACTGCAGCCCATCAATTCTCTCCTCCTTGTGAGGAGAATGCAAACATGAAAGGACAGTTACAACAACAATGGGTTGTTTGTGTGAAAATCCCTGAGAGACTCCATGGCAAAAGGTGAACAATCAGAACGCTATTGATAATTTCCCATTTCATTCCCATTCCCTCTCATCACCTTGGACTAAAGTGAAACCTTCTCCTTTTTTAGGAGAGCCTGCTTTGATGTTGCTGGGAACGCTCAGCTAATTCAGGAAGATTTAATTTTCCCTGTTATTATCCCTGGCTGGGAGATGCCTGCACAGGCAGCTCTGGAATAACGGGGTGCCAATTGTGGTGCCATTGTGGTGTCACCGTATTGTCACTGTGGTGTCACCACGGTGCCATTGTGGTGTCACTGTGGTGTCATTGTGGTGTCACCGTATTGTCACTGTGGTGTCACAATGGGGCCATTGTGGTGTCACAGTGGTGTCACCATGGTGCCATTATCTTGTTAATGCAGTGTCACCATAGTGCCATTGTGGTGTCACCATGGGGCCATTGTGGTGTCACTGTGGTGTCACTGTGGTGTCACCATATTGTCATTGCAGTGTCACCATGGTGCCATTGTGGTGTCATTGTGGTGTCACCATATTGTCATTGTGGTGTTTCTGTGGTGTCACCATGGTGCCATTATTGTGTCATTGTGGTGCCACTGTGGTGTCACCGTGGTGCCATTGCAATGTCATTGTGGTGTCACCGCATTGTTGTTGTGGTGTCACCATGGTGCCATTGTGGTGTCATCGTGGTGTCACGGCGGTGTCTCTGTGGTGTCTCTGTGGTGTCACTTGCGTGTCACCATGGTGCCATTCCCTGCAGGTGCCCTCAGCTCCAGCCCTGGTGCCAGGAGCCCCTAGGAAGAGCCCCAGGAGGAGCTGGAGGTGCTGAGCTGCAGGAGTGAGGAGAGGTCAAACGGGGCTGGCTGGGCCCTGCCCCAAGGAGGGTGTCCCTGCCTGGGTGGGTGTGCCACGGATGGGCCTTGAGGCCTTTTCCAGCCCCATCCACTCTGGGATTCTGCCACACAGCCCAAAGCCCCTCCTGCTGCCTGAGCCTGGAGCCAGCCCAGCCCTCAGCTGTCCCCAGTGTGTGTCCCTGTCATTTCCCCAGCTGGTACAAATGGGATGAGCAGCAAACCCCCTGCCCAGCTNGGGGGAGCAGCAAGCGCCCGGCCCAGCTCCCAGCCCAGCCCTCAGCTGTCCCCAGTGTGTGTCCCTGTCATTTCCCCATCCCCAGGTCCCCTGCCCAGCTCCCAGACCAGCCCTCAGCTGTCCCCAGTGTGTGTCCCTGTCATTCCCCCATCCCCAGGTACAAGTGGGATGAGCAGCAAACCCCCTGCCCAGCCTCCCTTCCCTGCCCCCAGCACCGTGGGAAGCCCCTCTAATAAATTCAGTTATTAAGGCCCGATTGAGCAGAGGGTTTGTGCTTTGTAAACCTGACAGAACAGCAGCCCAGGGCTTGTTTATGAGGAGAATAAACAGGGATTGAAAGTGCTCTTGTAATGTTTGTATCCAGATCTCCTGAATGAAAGGGGAAAAGCAAATTGTTGTTGCTCTGTAACCAGCCTGAGCTCTTTTCTCTTCCAGGGAAACCAATTAGGCCTTTTCATCTGCTTAAAGAGGGGAGTGGGGGAGCTGAATGATCCACTACAATTCAGCTTCCTGGCTGTCCTTCTGCTCCTGCAGGTGCCCTTTTCCCAGGGGGAGCCATATAGGGGATTTCAGGGGCTTGTTCTAAAGAAAATATTCTCAGATTCCTCTCAAGTTGCCTTCTCCAAGGTCCATCCTCCTCCTCCAGGACACGAGGCCACCCTGGTGAGATTCTGTTCCCTGAGATGGTCAGGTGGAGTCAGTGGTGGGCAGGAGCAGGTTAACACTGACAGTTAATGTGTAATTAGTGTGTGATTAGTGGCATCAGGAGCAGGCTAATCCACTGCAGTGTCCTGGTGTGACAGATAAAGATGCTTGGTGGCTCCTGTGTCCATGCCATTGTCCCTCTCCACCCTGCTGTTCCAAACCAGTCCCACTGCTCTCCATTTCAGCCCCTGCATCCTCTGACATTCATCTTTCAGCTCCTGCTCTGGACTGATGCTCTGGTTATTTATTCCATCTGATATTCTCAAACCAAGCAGTGGATCTTCAAAAGAAATCCTCGATCAAAGTGCAGCTCCTCCTGGGCCTGGTTCTGGCCAGGTTAAACCCCTGACTTTCCCCCTCTGATGGGAACATGGGCATGGAATATTTCACTCCCAGGCTCTGAAGGAAATTCTGGTGATTGATAATTTTCCATTTCATTCCCATTCCCTCTCATCACCTTGGACTAAAGTGAAACCTTCTCCTTTTTTAGGAGAGCCTGCTTTGATGTTGCTGGGAACGCTGGGTTCAGCTAATTCAGGAAGATTTAATTTTCCCTGTTATTATCCCTGGCTGGGAGATGCCTGCACTGGCAGCTCTGGAATAACGGGGTGGTGATTGTCTGCCAGCAAGGGAACAAGTCTGGGACATTTTGGGAGGATGGAAGGAAGTGGGGGAAAAATTTCTGTAGCTTCCAAAGGTGCTGAGGTGGGGCAGGTCCAGCACGGTGTGCCCATAACCAGAAATCTGGGGGGATTTTAGGAAGATTGGTATCCACAGCCAAAAACAAGGGAAAACTCCAGGAAGGCTTCAAGTCAGGAGGAATTTCCCCATGGAAAGGGAGCTCAGGCCTTGGCACTGCCCAGGGAGGTTTGCAGTGCCCATCCCTGGAGGTGTCACCTGGAGGTGGCACTCAGAGCTCTGGGGACAGGCTGGGAATGGGGCTCAGGGGGACTCCCTGGGCTGGGAGGGCTTTTCCAGCCTCAGGAATTCCATGACTCTGTGACTCTGGCTCCTGGGGTCAGTGTTTGCAATGCCTGGAAGGAGAGCTGGCTGTACCCTGGTCACTTGGGACCTCTCCAGAAGCAAGACACCTTTTCTGGAGCAGTTTGGCTGTAAACTGAATTTCAGGGCTGGAAATGCCCTAAATAAACAAATGAAATAAGTGCAGGTTTGGAGCCTGGAGAAATCACCAGCTAAAACAACCACGTGAGGAAGAAGCAGATCTCAAGGGTTCTCTGTGTGGAGATTCACATTCCCCGTGCTCCCTGATTCCAGCACAATCACTGCAGCTCCAGGAGGATAAACCCTCCCAGGGCAGCACTTCTGGGCAGGCAGAGCCCCTCTGGGGGCCCAGAGCCCCCCAGGCACCTTTCCCTGCTGCCACAGCCCAAA
>VWYO01002437.1:2531-31044 GCA_013400275.1 Rhadina sibilatrix | reverse complement strand
TTATGAAAATCAGAACTGACGGGAAAATCAGCTCTGAGTGCAGGAAAACTTGGGACAGCAGTGAGGGAATGACTGGAGGGAAGCAGTGATGGCGTGTTGTGTGTGGCAAGACCCCTTTCCCAGCCTTGGAGCGTGCAGAGATCGAAGAGCGACAAAAATCTCGGAGGGGGAAATGGAACATAACTGAGGGAAAACTCGGACAAGCAGCGAGGGAATGAGCAGAGGATAGCCACAGCCCACGGCGGAGGTGTGTGGGGACACCGCTCTCCCGCCGGCCTGTGCGAGGCCTGCCCCGTCCCCTCAGGAGGGAGAGGGCGGCCGGGCGGCGCCGAACGAGCTCCGTGCCTGGGAAGCGCCCGAGAACGCGCGGCCGGGACAGAGCTGGGGGGCCAGGGGAAGGGGAGGGCGCTCCCCGGCTCCCTCCCACCCTCTCCGGATAAATGAGCCGCCGGGAGGCGGCGGACGGCGCAGGCTGTGGACGAGCGCGACGCATCCCCGTCCCGTCCCCATCCCGTCCCCCGCCGCGCCCAGCGCTCCCTGCCGGCGGGGCCGCCCCGGCTGCTGCCGCGCGTACTCGGCCGCGTCCCCGCGGGGCTGGGCGGGGGGATCGGGCTCCGCTTCCCTTCCCGGGAACGCCTGAGGGCGGGGGCGGCCGGGCGGGCAGGGCCAGAGCCGGTGGAGGGGAGGCGGCCGGGACACCCCGGTCTGGCTGATGCTGGCGCTGCCCCGCGCGGCACCGGGCTCCGGCAGGCTGGTAGCGGCGGCCGGGACTCAGGAGGGGCCCCCCGGGCTCCCTTCCCCTTCCCTCCCTCCGCGGCGGGCGGCGCTGGAGGATTTTCTCCCGCCGCGGCCCCCTCGCTGTCCCCCAGACATGGTAGGTCACCTCCAGCTGCAAGGGATGGACGAGAGCCTGAAGGAGAAGAGCCGGGAAGGCTTGCTGGACAGTCCGGACTCGGGGCTGCCCCCCAGCCCCAGCCCCCCCTTCTACTCCCTGTCGCCCGGTGAGGGCCGAGCAGGGGGCAGCGGCGGTGCGGACCCCCCGGCCCCGGGCCACCGGCGAGAGGCCAAGGACGGCAAAGTGGTAAGAGCCAAACCCGGGCACCGGGCTCTGTCCCCTCCGGGCCCCGCGGGGGAAAGGCTGGCCGAGCCCCGGAGCGGGGGGCAGGCAGGAGGGTGCCTGTGACCGCTGCCTGGGCACCCCTGGGCTGAGTTCCCTCGCCGGCCGAGGGCACTCCGGGCTGCCCGTGGCGGCTGCAGTCCGGTGTTGGCAACGCCGCTGCTGTGCCAGGCAGGGCTTGGTCCGGTGCCGGGCAGGGTTTTTGGATACACTCACAGAGTGTTGGCAGTTTGGCTGGGTGAACTCTAAATAACGGTGTGGGAGTGAAACCCAAGTCTGAACCAAGCTCCCCTGCCCGCCTTCGGAACAGAAAAGTGTAATTGTTCCTCAGTGACATTGCTGTGCCTGGTAGGTACAGGTTGGAGCTGCATCCATCCGGACCGAGGCAGGGGCGTCTGGCTCCCAGCCATCATTACGCCCTGGCATCCCACATCTGGTTTGTGAGCAGCGTGGAGCCACGTTTGCTGGAGCCCCGGCTGAAAGAAAGACAAAAGTGCCCTTTTAGCTGGGGCAGGGTAGGGATGGGTGTCCGGGGAGTTGCTGCGGGACAGGGTCTGGGAAGAGCTGTGTGCCGCTGCCCTTTGCTGGGGCTGGGGCATGAGCCTGTGTGAAAAGGTTTGTCCGCAGGCGGCCGAGCGGAGCCGGGGTGGTGGTTTGTCAGCTCAGACAGCTGGCAGAGCGCTGCAGGTCTCGGTCAGCCTGATGCAGTGCCAGGGAAGCGGTTGAATGTGGAGTAGGATTTGGGTAGATTTATGATGACTATTATTTTGCTTTATTTGTTTATTTCTATCCCTGAGCCATAAAACCCGTTTTTAAAACAAAACGTTCAGAGCAATGGTGGTGGAGGTTTTTAAAGGATGATGAAAGTTCTTCCCCAGGGCTCTTTAAATTTTTTTTTTTTTTTTAACATGTATAAAAGATGTTTGTAGGTGTATTCAACGCGGTTAATTGGCTTCTATATGGAATGAAAACTGCAGCACAGATCTTTCCATGAGAAAAATACATCTACCTATGGTTTAGTGACAATTCAAAGACTTCTTTCCCATAGAGACATTTTGCAATGACTCCTCACACCCTCGTGCACTTTCTCAAGTTCTAAGGCCTTTTGAGCATATTACTGAAAACTGCCTTTTACTCCTGAGCATGCCAAAACCTTCCCCATGAACAATGACTCCTCACAGTGGGGAGAGGGTGTGAGGTATTATTATGAAAGTCAAATCTCAAACCTGCTAACACTGCAGTTCCTAATATGGAGCCTTACCTGCAGATGCCTGGGCGTGTGTGCCATCTCGATGGGAGTGTTTATGTACAAAGTTACCCACACGCCTCTGATTTGGCAGGATCAGGCTGTTGCTATGTGTCTGTAAAATAAAATGGGAGAGGAAGGTGAGTGAAGGCTGCTGGACCAAAGAACAGCAGGGCTGGAGGTGTCTGCAGAACTCTGTAATGGGCATATGACAGTCACCATTCCAGTCATATGACAGTTGGCCACTACACCATCCAAGAAAGTCTTCAGATATCGAAGAAGAAAGAACATGAGAAAATTAATTTATTTATTCCAGCTCATAGATTGTTGGGATTGAGAGTTTTAGTGCTTGACTCCTACAGGGGAAAAAGCTATTCCTGTTATTTGTGTAAGGTAAAATTAAGTTTTTCAATTGTTTTGATCATTAATGAACATTTTAGACACTTCAGAAAAGCTCACGCTTGTTGATGTTTTCAAATTCTGTATCACATTGCAAGGGTAACCTCCTGCTTAGAGTATGGGTTCCATACATTGGGAATGTATGGAATTCCGTGCTCTTAGCAGGTATAGAAAGTTGCAGGGGTCCAAATGCTGAATCCAGTTGGGACTGTATTATCTGGGGAGTGGTGCTGGGCTCTGCTCTCTAACTCTGTTTGGTTCACTGCAAAACAATGAAGTAAATAGGAATTTTCACTTGATTTGACTAGAGAGTTTCACTTCCTCTCATTTCCACCGTGCAAATAATGTACTTGCAGCTGATACTAAAGCAGGAAAAATACGGAGAGCGTTGCTTGCCTCATACTTCTAAATTGCAGTGTCTAATTAGCTTTAATTTTGCCGTTTTACGAGGGCTTGCAGAACTATGAGAAGTTATGCAACCCATGAATTTGCTTCTGTTTAAGTCTATTCCTCTGCTCTTCATCAGAGCATGCAGAATTGGCAAATCAATAATTGCAGCTATTTGCACACCAAGAAATGCTGGTTTTAATCGGCTGTTATATTAGTGTTTGTTTTGCTTATAAACGTGACAGAGCCAGGAACACAACCTGTGCTCTTTGTGTTGGAATACTATAAAACCATACATAAGCTCAGTCACCAACAGCCAAGGTTCTATTATGTACAGTTACAATAAATTGCTGTCAGGTGAAGGAAACAACATTCCAAATCTAAGTAAAGGATTTCATACTACTCCTTGCTGCAGAACCATCAAACCACCAGTCTGAACCCAGTTGCATTCTTCTGCAGTCAGCTATTTTGCTCCAACTTCACAAATATGTTACAAATTTTTTTTTCTGCTTCAGGACAGCCCTTCTTGTGCAGACTAAAAGGGGATTGCATGCCCTTATCGAAGACTTTCTTGTGTGTAAAATCTGTGCTCTCTCTGCTCTGTGTTATTAACTGTGACTCTGAAAAAGTAAACTCTCTGCTATTTAATAAGCACAACTTTGTTTCAAAGACAATGCACCATTTATTCACATTTAACCAGCCAATTTGGGAACAGCTTTGGGATCCAAGAAAATATGAAAGGCAATTTAGGGCCAGAGTCATAAATACCACAAGTTCAACACCATTTAGGGACTTTTTTTTTTTTTTTTCATTTTACTTGTAGTGCAGGATAAATTGGCTTTTATTTCTTCAAATAAAGTCCATGTAGGGAATTTGTCAAGTGTTTTGTGCTTAAGTGCAAATATCCTAAGGAAAATAGAAGGTGACTTTTACCTAGTTCTGCCTTTTAAATCTGAAACATTATTAAATTGATTCTTATAACTTGGGTTACTGAATTCTCTAGACTGTGTCTGTAAAGCTGGGTCAAAAGGAACAGAAGTACAACAAAACAAATCCCTAATAATATGCACAAAGAAGCAGTTGCTGAAAGCGTGGGGAATGAAATTACATCAAAGTACCCATATCTGCTTAGAGTTTTTCCCTGTTGTCCTTGCCCTGGGATACAGATTTATTCTAGAGGAGCTGCTTGTGGACTGTGCTGAAATAAGTGCTTTGCATTCATCGCACAACTCCTAATGGATATCAGGGGACATCAAGCTCACATTCATCTGCAGAGCTATCCATTGTTGAAGCAGCAAATTCTGTATTCCATCCCAACAGTGAAAGGAGCTTTTGCCATTGCAGTGAGTTCCTTTTGGACTTTAAGACCCAAGTATTTGTGCACTCAGCCTCCCTCAGTGAGCACTGATGTCTGTGGGACTGTGTCCCAGTGAATCAGCTGTAGGGATGCAGGGAATTGCTACTTACATTCAGCAGCAAGAATGATTCAGAATCACTCTTGGCTGGTGGGAGGAGTTTCCAGCTTCATCCCAAGTATGGAGAAAGAGACCTTGCCCCTTGGCACAGCCTTCACAGACAGCAGTGGGGTCCCAACAATGTGGTCCAAGTCAACATTTGTGCCAACCCTGTTGGATTAATGGCTCATATTAAAAAAAAAAAAAAGCCAGAACATCTCTTCCTGACATGCAGCATTTTGAAGACTCTTTGGGTCACAAGAGCTAGCATCTTGTGTGCTTCAGGAATGGGGAAATGTCCTATAGGGACTGGGTGGGGAACATGGCCATCAAAGGCTTTCCATATGTAATTTCCATACCTGCCAACACCTGCAGTGAAAGCATACATGAGAGGGAGGCCCAGCACCCTGACCTGAGCCAGCCTGCACACAAGGCAGAGGATGTGACTCCCAAGGCCACGTGGGTCCCAGCCCCTCTGGGCAAGCCCCAGGCTGGTGTGCGGAGCAAGGCACGCATCTGGCACCACAGCAGGGTTTGCCTCAGGGCTTGTTGGCAGCCTGGCATCCTGACCCACTTCTGAGCCACTCCCACGGAGCTGGATCCTGCAGGAATTCCCCCAGCTTCAGTTCCAAGCCTGTGTCCTCTCCTGGCAAAGGCTAATCTCACCTGGCTGTTCCCTGTCCCTCAGCCCCATCCAGTTCTGGATGTGCACCCACTCCTCTTCCTCCTTGGTGAAGGACAGGAAATGGTTCTGGGCCTCATTTGATCTGCCTCACCTGATCTGACAGATATCCCTTCTGGGCAGATCAGGGAAACAGGCATCAGGATCTCATCTGCTCTGAAAAGTGTGGCTCTGATGAAAGACACTGAGGGTGATGTTCTTCTGCTGAATTTCCATTGTGTCCCTACGTAACCCTGTGGACAATAAGCAAAGCAGCACACATTTCCCACTTGAAATAAAAGAGGGAGATAAGCAGGAAGGATGTAATTCTTTGAAATAATAAAGCCCTGCTTTGTACCTGAGGTTTGCATTTACTGTTATCACCTCCCAATATAATCTCATCCGGCCCTACTATAAATTACTCGTAATGTGCAATATGTGCAGATATTGGGAAAATAAATGGTCTGTTAAACAAATATTGCTTATCTTCTAGAGCGGAGAATGTAGATGTGTGTCAAATAACTCAGCCAGATCTTTCATTATAGCTGTAAATAACAGCTGAGTAAAGTGACATTTTCATGGACCTGACATGTTACCATAGTGGGAAAATGTGGTGAGAAATTTGCTTATGCCCTAGCTAAGTTAGGAGCTGGGAATTTGGGAAGCTGTATCCTGTTTGTAGCTCTGACACTTGGAAAGCTGTTTCCCCTTACAGTCTCTAGAGATCTAATGCCACATCTTAGTGCCTTCCATATAATGACCATAGCAAAAGGAGTCGGTCAGTTCTGGTTCTTTGTGCTCTCTGGGGAAAGGTTTTGGGGGTTTATTTATTTCAAGTCACGTTAATTTCCTTTCCTTTTTCTTGCTTTGCTGCCTGGAATTTGGCAGCTAAAGAACAGTCAATGCTGTCATTGAGCTGTAGATTGAATTCTGTTCAGCAACCAATTTTATCTGTGTTTATCTATCTGCTACTAGCAAAAAGCAGAGTTTAGCTGCCCAGGCCGTTACATGCCTGAAAGGCATCAGAGTTAAGGCAGAAGGGAAAAATGCAGCCAAACAAGAAAGCTCTTCAGTTTTTTAATAATACTGTAACTCTTTGCTGGTTGACACAAATTATGTACTGGAAAAGAAATAAAAATTACAGCTCATTTGCTGCCTCATATTCACCTTGGATCAAGTTGTAAACGTGAGAGTCACTTTTTTGATATCTCCAGTATCTTTTCATTTTGTCTTCTCAACCTTCCTTGCCTACCAGACTCCTTCTGATGACAGGGTTGTGGTGTGTTTTATGAAGCTGCATCTGGTAAGTACCAGCACAGCTCCAGTTACTGGTGACATCTGAATCAGGTCCCCACTGCAGCATTCCAGCACAGCAACCCTTGGATAGACAGACCTTGACTATGGATCACTCATGAACAGCCTGGTCTAAAGTGATGTGGGCTTCTCCTCTTCACCATCAGTGGCCCCTAGGAGTGTGCAGCAAGCTCTGCTCCCTGCCAGTCTATCCAAAGTGCAGGATAATACAGAAACTGACCTTATTTGTGGAGTGTCTGGAGATCACCAAGTGATTCCTAGAAACAAGCCAGGGATCCTGATTTTCTCGAGGGAGCTCAGCAGTCCAACACCCCTCTTCTTTCAACCATTCCTGTGCAGAAGGAAAAAGAATTGAGTCAGTATTTTTTTTGACAGAATATTTTTGTTTTGGTGTTTTTTTTTTTTTTCCTTAAAGCAGATTGGAAGGAGTTGGTGTCAAACTCTTGCCAAAAAGCCAGCTTTTGACATGTGCCAAGCATATAACATTTCAGCCCCAAAGACAAATCTTTTGGAAAGCTCATATCCCCTGTTCCTTGCTTCCCAGCTCCAGGTGACTTGCAGGAGCCGACATTTCAGAACATCACTGGAGGGAAAACAAAATGTCACCTGAAGTGCCTTTCAGTGTCTGCTGTGTGAAACCTGTGGTTGCTGTTTAGTGACCCCTTCACACTGTGCAAGCAAATCAGTTGCTGTTTGGTGAGCAGCCTGCAGGGTCTTAGAGATGTCTATTTTTAGGCTGAGTTTTGTAAGTTACTTACCTCTTCCATGTGCAAACTTCCAGGTTACTTCAAGGTTTCTGACCTGCAGCAGCTCACAGAAGAGAGGTCTGAGTCTGTCATGGTCACAACAGGTGGTAGAAGTCCTGGTTTTGGCCTGCCAATGTTCACAGTTGTTCCACCTTTCTAAACTAAGCCAAGCCTGCAGATCTGAAGAAGTTGGTGCTCATCTACAGCACATGAAATGCCTTTTGCCATGCTTCCCTGCCCAGAGCAAGGTTAACTGTAACCCCCAATGGAAGTAGTCTCATCACCAGCCCATCCAGAGCTAACCTGGAGAACACTTAATCCTGCTCTCACCGAGTTCTGCGGCAGCTTTTTGACTCTGATTGATGTCAGCCATGCGTGCCAGCGCCTCCATTTCTCTGTGCACACTGGTGTTGTTCCTGCAGCGCCTTCTTGTTTCCTGTTCCCTGCTGTGGCACTTGTGCTTCCCACAGACGGCGATTGCTGCCGTGCCCACGCTCTGACCGAGCAGCACCCCCGGCGCTCAGCGGGCTGGGGAGGCTTTTCCCACACACACACTGGGGGCCAGATGCCCCAGCAATGTTCCTGCTAAGCCACAGGAAAGACTTGGTAACATCTCCCGCATCCTGGGGATGTTTGGAGCACACTTAGTGTCAGCATTTGTTAGCAAGAAGTGTGAAGGCTTGTTTGCCTGGAAGCGCTTCTTTGAGACGGCTTCTTTAAAGGAGGGACACGTATCCCCAGCCTTGCTTCCTTCACCAGTTCAAGCAATCTGCATCCCTCTGCAGGTGAACCCCCAAAGGGCAGCCTGCCTGCTGTTCACAATGCTCATGAGCATGTGCAAATGGTGTTTGACTCCTGCACCCAAATGAACCTCTTCTTAGGTACAAAATGTCTTTAGAAAGAGTTCTGGCCAAGTGCAGACTGTTACAAGCTGGACATCTGCACCCTTGTGAACTGAGGCTTGTCTGATGTAAACAATTCACATTTCAGAAGCAAAGAGCTTTATTTACGACCAGAAAGGCTGCCCTTGCCCTCCCCTGTCAAGAGTGTTGAAAGCAATTCAGGAATGAACTTTGCCTTTTGGCCAGTGTTTGCTAGGGAGGGTGAATATATATATACATTTTCCCTTTTCCCCCCATAACTGTGCAGATAGTGTTCTGTTTTGACAATGGAACAGAAATATTCAATCAAAAAGAGGGGTTGGCCATTTTACTTTATAATACAACTTTACACAGTTGTAAAGTGCAGGGATATTTCAGTATGAAAAGAAGAAACAGCTTTGTGGCTTTGGGACGCAGAATTGAAGGGCTTGGCAAATTCAGATGGAGCAGTGACATTTTTTGCCTTAGCCTGAGGCAGAAGGCCCAGAGCAGTAGAGGAAAGCAGACCTCAGCTAGCCATCTACAGACCCTGCACAGAGCCTGCCAGCCATCTCTTTTAAAGAGATCCTGTGTCCCTGTGAGTCATAAATATCTGCTGAAAGAAAAGTAGTGGCAGAGACTGAAACCTGCAGTGACATTTTTCCAGGAGGGCAGGATTAGGCTGAATTAGCTGCTGGGTTTGGTCCAGGCACCAGACACAGGATCCCTATATGTGGGAACTGGTGGTTAGGAGCACTCCAATATAGAGAAGTGGGATTAGTAATTTCTGTGGTAGGCAGAGGAGCCTAGGCTGGTCTGTGGCAATTTGTCAGAGTAAGTCAGTCCACGGTGCAGTTAGTCTTAAAAATCCAGTTTTTGGTGTCATGAATTGGAGCTTCTGCATTCATTATAAAGTCCTGGATTGCAACTGGCTTCCTGCATTGCAGAGGCCACAAGGTGCCTCAGTGTCTCACCCCACCCTCAGTTTTATGGTTAACAAGAATGTCCTTTGGAGCACAAGAGACATTTTTTGGACGGAGGCTTTGGGAACAGCAAGTCTATCACTTCCTCTGCTGGATTGTTGCAAGGGATACATGATTTTGTGTACATATTTGTATGTATAGCTGTAAAAATACATGTCTCACTTTAGTACACCTACATCCTTCAAGTCAGCAGCCTTAGGCCCTATCGCTGTGTTAGGTCAGACATGGAGCACTTCTCCACACATTTTGAGTGTTTCAAAGACTTGTTAATTCCCAGGAGTAAAAGGCAATATCAGGGCTAAAGAAAACTCGAACACAATTGCAATTCCTATTTGAAACTAGAAAGGAAGAAGGAAAGGCAAGGTTAAATTTCAACAAACAGATGCTGCATCATGAAGTGACAGAGATGTGGGCACAGTCACGTACCTGGGAGGTGTGCTGGGGCAGAGGGAGGTTTTGGTAGGTGAGGACAAGTCCAGGTGTTGTGTTAGGCTGCTCAGCTGCCAGCCACAGCACATTATGAACTGTGCCAGCCCCGTCTGTTGTGTCTCAACACTTGCTGTGCTCTCCTTCCCTGCAGATGCCTTATCTCCTCCTGAACCCGTCCATGCCAGAGATAAGGCCTCGAATGTACCCGGTGTTTTTTGGAGAAAGCATTGAGGTCAACCCTGAGCCTGTGCAAGAAATCAGGTACAGATGGGATTGGGTGGGTAGATGGGGATTTCTGTCTTTTTTCTGGTGCTTCTGCCAAAAATTAAAATGTGTTTTCAAATGGGAGGCATAGTTATTTTGATGGAAAGGGAAGGACAGGTGGGAGAGTAATTCTTGAATTAAAGCCACTGCAGCACAAGCAGAGAGGACAAGGCAAGAACTGGAGGGAGGTTTTAACAGAAGGCAGCTTTCCTTCCAAGGCCAGCTAAAATCCAAGGCTGTGAGAGAAAACATTACCATCTGTGGGCTTGATGGCCTCCACTAAGTAATCTGATGGTTTTCATACTGTTCCCAGATGACTTGTATCTTCAGAAGAAGCAACACCCTTCTAATTGGCACCTGTTTTTGTTCGCTCTTGCCACAGAGGAACCAACATTAGACAGCCCAGAGGGACTGAATGAGCTCCTCCATGTGAGGAGATGGTCTCTCAAGCCAGTGATGGAGATGTTCTGCCCTCCTGTGGGGCTGGTGCTGTGGCCGATGGATGAATGTTGGTCTTTGCTCTTCTTTTGCTCTTTTTCTGATGTGGAATGTACCCTGCAAACAGCATGGAGCACTTACACACAGCTTGGGGCAGGGACAGTGGGAGGACTGTAAAGCCCTTCAACCTATGCAAAAGTCTCTCTGGAAATGTACCCCAGTAAATCTCTGCTGGCTGAGGAACTGCCAGCGGGCATGTTTTTATGGTGATTACATCGGAGTCTTGTTTTATGTGTGCTGAATGACTTGCTTACACCCTAGCTGTGCAAAATACATTACAGCAGCTCAGATTACACGCGGTGCACAATCAGTCAGCCCCCCTCTGGGTGGAGGTAATGACAAGCACACACCCAGCTTTTAATCTTTTTTACGTGGGGCTGCACATTCCTTGGCTGCTGATTGCTGGAGGAGCGTTTGGGGAGCGGGGAAAACCTACAGTGGAAGTCCTGCTGTTCACCATGGCTAGGGATTCCAGAAAAAGCCTGTTTTCTGGCCTGGTGTCTGCACATCCTTGCTGGATGACTGCAGAAAAAAGGCAGGGCTGTGACATCCTACCTTTTGTGGTTCTTCATCTGTTGGCAGTTCAGGGGGCCAATTCCTTTGAGACCAGTGGCTTGGGTGTTGGGCAGCCACAGCTCACAATATCCTTTTGCTTTACCTGCTCTTTTAGCATTGTTTGGAATTTTTTGTAGGCTCCAACAAGTAACCTCACTCCTCTTCTCCCAGAAAACAGATTTCAGCTGGTTTGGGCATTTTTGTGCAATGATGGCAAGGAGGTATAAAGAAAAAAGACAAACAACCTTGACAGCTCAACAGGTCCATTACAGGGTGTTTGTCTGCCTCCAGTGTAGCTCTCAGGGCTGAGCTGAGGCCCCAGTGGGATCCACGGAGAAAACCAGAGGAAGAGGAGCATTGCTTGGAGCCTGTGCAGCAAGGTGTTTTCTGCCCTGGTATGACCACATTGCAGAAATGCTGAGGTGGATTCACAGCAAGGTGGGGTTCCAGCAAGATTCTCCAGCAGGACAGAGTCCTCTTGGCTTTGGGTTGTAGAGTTGGCATCCGCCCCAGTGTCAGCGTCTGTGCAGTAAGAGGTGGTAAATGCTGCCGGCTTCAAAGGGTCAGGGAAGAGTCCTCCCCGTCTCACCTCCTTTGCTGCCTGGGCTGTGCTCCTGATACCTTGCTGTCCTCTGTAGGTGCAATTCCGAGGTGAAGTACGACTCGGAGAAGCGCTACCGGGATGACATCTTCTACGGCCCCATCCCCACCGTCACCACCTACAGCGAGACCATCATCGCCGCCCCCAACTGCACCTGGCGGAACTACAAGTCCCAGCTGATCTTCGAGCCCCGCCAGAAGCCGGTGAGGTTCCAGAGCACGACCATCATTTTCCCGAAGCGTGCCAAGAACATTTACCGGACCACCCTCAACTACAGCTTGGGTTGTGCCAAGCGCTGGTTCGCTTCCAGCGTGCAGCTGGAACTCTGCGAGGAAACCAGCCCGTGCGTCATGTACAGCGAGACCCTCTGATCCGCCCCGCCGCTGGCAACCGCGCCGCCCCCGGGAGGCCGCCGCCTTCGCCGGGGCTCTGCCTGGGCCTTGCTCGGTGGCAACTGAATATTCATGGCTGGAGAACAGCTCTCGGAGGCTGAACTGGCTGGGAGGAGGCTTGCAGGGCACAGGATGGTTTTGATCAGCGAGAGGCTGGCTTGTATTTTGCGACGTTCCTGACATTCGTGGTCTGGATTTTATTTTTGGGGTGTTTTTTTTTTTATTTTCCCCCCCGAGCGTATCTATTTTTGGCTTGTGTTTAGATGAAATCAAGATGACAAAGGACCCTGTTACCCGTAGCGGAATGATGCCTTATGAGCTCTGTAGGTCTTGTCTAGCACATAGGTGAGAGTCACTGTAAGCCTCAGAGCTATTTTGGTCTCTGCAAAGGGAAGACCAGCTGCAGAGTCAGCGTCTGGTCAGCCCAGCACACACCAGGCCAGATCTCTTTCAGAGCTGAAATGCAGAGGAGGTGGTTATTTGTACCAGTGCATCACAGCTTGCTCCCACAGCTCATCTGAGTGAGAGCTGCCCTATTACAGCAGTCGCCCCACTCCCTGAGAGGAATGGAGACTGTCACCCCAAGAAAAAGAGGATATAAACAGGTCCCCCAGCTCTTGCTATCAGCTGGATGTTTGTGTACCATAGCAATCCACAGCACAACCAGGAGATGGGAGAAAGGCCTGCTCTGATGCACAGACACATCTTCTGTGAGCCCAGCCAGGAGTAAGCAGGGAGACTGAGGAAAATGAACAGCTGAAGGCCTAGTTTCTAAAAGTGACTGAGAGATTAAGGAGCCCAGTGCCCTTTTATCAAAAGTATTGTCAGATCAAGTGTGCTGTGCTTTTTCACTGCCTCTAACACCTAATTTAAGGGGTCTGTATGCACTTGCAGCCCTTCTGAGTTTCAGGGTATGGCTGTATTGCAGAGAGGAGTGTAGAGCAGGAAGATGCTCCCTAGCTTCTTTGAAGCCAGGGCAGGGTTAACTCACCCTCTCAATAGTTTCCATATTTGTGGCATGGGCAGCTTTTCTGCCTGTAGAGGAGCAGCCAAACTTTCTCAGTGTAGAGCTTGAAGGATTGAAGAGCCCAAATCCATCCAGGTTTTCCTTAATCAGCCAGGCTGTAGCACTAAAAACAGGTACTTCACAAACAGCTGAACTGTCTCTGCAAAAGGACCAAGAAACAGTGAGCAGGAGTCAGTGCAGCCTTCCTAAAGTAAAACATTCCCCACTCATGAGTCTCATCTCCTGGTATAGCTTCACTTTGGTCTCTTGCTGAAAATCTGCAGGAGCCTGGATTCCCACAAACATATAACTTTTGAAAACAGCACGGAATTGTCTCCAGAAATCTTACCAAGAATTTTTGCATGCTGCTCAGACTTAGAAATAACCACACAGCTCCGGAAATTAATTTCCAGCTTTCTCTCTTCTAAACTTTCCATTTTGTTCCTGACTTGCTGTGAGTCTGATGGAGTTATTTCAGAACACAGCTGAGCAGCCAAGTCAGAAAGCCTATTAACAATGTCAACAAGACGTAGCTGATTGCCCAGAACAGTTGACGCACAAACCCACTGANCCAAAACAGTTAACGCAAAAACCCACAGAAATAAAAAAAAAAAAAAAAAAAAAAAGTCTGAAAAACTTGAAAAATAATAAAATTAATGACATACAAAGATACTTTTTCCATCAGTTTCAAAGAGCAGTTGGTAAATGTGACCAGAACTGTGACCTTTATGAAACAGAGTTCTCTTGTTTAAAATGTAGCACAGTTTTTCCACCAGAGGTAAATATAAAGTCTTTAAATACAAACTTCAATCCTGACAGCTGAAGCATCATTAGTGCTGAAAGATGTGTTTTATGGCAGTGCTGAACTCTGCCTCTCTACTGGGAGTTAGGACTTGGTAGGAAGAAACCTCTCAAAGGATTTCCGAGGCTTCCACCTACTGCTGAATTCTTTACAGCAACACAAACAAGGATTATATTTGTTATTGGTCAGATTCTGCTGTCACTGTCTGTCAGCATCAAAGCCTGGAAAAGCAGCATCTGCCTCCAAAGGGATTATTATGCCTGAAGCAACCCCTTCTCTCCAGGGCTCCAGCCAACAGGAGAGCTGGCTTAGGCAGCAGGGAGTTGGCGCTTGGATGAGCGCGGTCCCAGTGCGGTGAGGTTGGTGATGCACTTACTTGCTAGTTCATCTCGAGGTCTGTCCTGTTGGCCACGTGCTGCTGAGCCAGCCTTGGGAGCAGGGGAAGTACCCCTCTGCCTTCCTGGGGACACAAGGAGGCTCTGGAGAGCTCAGTGCCTGCACCCCGGAGAGTCTGTGCCAAGGGGCAGGTTTCCAAGCTGACAGCAGTGTAATCCAGGTCCAAAAGCAAGGCCAGTACTCACACCCAGGAGATCCCTGCAAAATGACAGACAGAGTGGACTGATGGAGACAGGCTGACCTCAGAGCCGAGGGGATGCCAGACTCTCCCTGTTCCGACCACACATCAGGCTTTGCTCCTTTTTAACAGCTGGATTGTTCCCCTGCTTCAAGCACAAAGCTGCTGTTCTTGATCATGCTGGTCTTTGAGCAGGACAGGTTTTCCCCAGAAAAATTCCTTTCATCATAACCAGCTGCAGGTTTCTGCCCACTCCGTCCACTGTTTGTTCTGTTTCCTAAATTCCAGCTGCAACAGTAAGAGAGAATTCAAGACAAGCCAAAAAAATCTAGTGTGCAAATACAAATCCAGCAGAGAGACTGAACCTCAGCCTGGTCTTTCACCAGACATGGAGAGGGGCTGCTGAGGCAAAGTCTCACAGGTGGATGTGATCCCTGGGAGGGTGCAGTGGAGAGCTGCATCCTTGGCACTGGAGGATCCCACATGCCCAGCCCGGGCCTCTTTGAAGCTTCATACTTTGTTTTCTCTGAAAATACACTAGAACTGACCTAACATGCTCCTGCTCCTTTGAGTTTAAGCAGCTTTTCTGGTCTTGCCATGTTAGGGAAAAAAGAAGATAGAAAGCAGCTTGGGTTTCTAGGCTGCTGAACACATTTTGGGCTGTGTAGCCACAGTGGCTATAGTGGGACTGTCACCCTGGACCACATCCAGACTGGAACATTGCCGAGTGCCTGAGATCTGGAGAAATTTTTGAAAAATCCCTTTTTATATGGTATCTCCCATGGGCCCATCACAAGCTGCTTTTCTTCTCAGCAAAAGCTGGCATTGGAAAGGGATTTTGTTTTTCCTGAGGTGAAGGAAACCACAGAGGGTCAAGTCTTCACCCTTGCCTGGGCACACATCACAACCTGCCTGTCCACTCTCTGGCCCTGCTGCTCCCATCCCTGTGGCTGGGTTAGGCAGTGATAGAAAAGCCAAAGTTCTTCTTACACATGACTGGGAAAAGTGATGGCTTTTTTTTGTTTGTTTGTTTTGCTTAAACACCAGAAATTGAATTGTGTTTTTGTGTTGCCAATGAAGAATCACTCTGGGCAGCCAGGAAGTGCCTTGTGCCATACCTGTAGTGTGTTTGTACATCTAAAAGGAACAGTTAGTCCCACTATGGAGGTGCTTTTCTTTTAAATGGAGTGTTGTTAATCTCAGCCAACAGACCTTTGTTCCTGTATATCTTCTCAAAGATACAAATGATAAATGTAGACCATGGAAAGGTGAGTTCCCTTGAACAGCTGAACTGTAGCTACACTATTTCTCCCCAGGATGCTGATGTGCATGCACATTGCCCACAGCTCTGCCAGCCTGATGGGTAAAGTCAGACACTGCCTTTATCCTTTTAGATGGGGGGAAGATTGTTTTTTTCAATATGGAAAGCCCCTATCTCAAAGGTGTGGGGTCTCTCTCCTGTTATCCCTGTGATCCTTTTGCCCTGGAATGCAACAGAGCATGCTCATGTCTGGTCTGCCTGCATTGCTGTCATTGCATTTGGGGCCAAGAAGATGAAACCTTAACCAAATATTGAACTTTCAGAAGCTGTGGAATACGTTGCACAAACCGCAGAGAACAACTTTGACCAAAAGTTTACTGCTTGTCTTTATTTTTTGCCTTTTTCTTCTTATTATTTTTTTTTTCTTATTTTTTTTTTTTTCTTTTTTTTCCCCTTCCTAAGCCAGCTCTACTTTCCTCAATGTGAAATACAGACAGATTTGCACCCTGGGTGCACACTTTCTGGGACTGATGAAATGGTGTTTGGGTGTTGATAGCAGTGTTTGAGTGAGCTGCTGGTCAGAGAAGTGAATGCTGTTTACTATTTATGTTGAGTGTGTCTTAAAAAAAAAAGGGGAAAGGTCACCAGAAAGCTAATGAGCAAAAAAGACTTTGTAGAGCAAACTGAAGACTAAAGACTGTGGTGAGTCTGATGTAGAGGTGAATGGTTCTGTGTGTGAACACCGTGAGCTAGGATATTTAGCCATTGTGGTTTCAACCTGCCTCTTTTCCTGTAGGAAAAGGCATCTTTGCCTTTTTTTAGAGCTGAAACAAAATCAGATCCATCCTCCATCACAGTCATTCAGTCCTGCTTAGGTCTGTGAGCATCAGCATTCCCTCACAATTGATATACACATACTTACTGTTTGTATCAATCAAACATGCACAGAGCTGTGCCTCTGTGGAGGTGGGGGAAATGCTTTACAGGGGATGATGGATCTTCTTGTGGGATATTCAGCTTTTTATTGCCAGATAAAGTCTGCTCCCTGAGGATCACCTGATCACTCACAAATTGATCTGTTCTGAACATCTCCCCTAAAGCTCTATAACCATTGGATTTTATAAGTCTTGGGAGGCACTAATTATTTTTCACATACTGTAATGGCCATCAAAATGAGCAAAGTATCCTATCATGTGAATTGTGACCTGAGGATGGGACTGAAAGGTGTCTGAAGGTTAGAGAAGGAAGAAGAGAACTTATAAGTGGTGGAAGTGCATAAGGATGTGTAATATTTTTATTTTTGTAAGTCTGATTCTCTAAATGCTTGTAAAGTACTTTACTGTTGTATATGTGGTGATGCAGTAGCTCACAATATCCTTTTATTTTTGTATATTCCTTCCTCCACCATAATCCCTTTCTGTTCAACTCATAGAGAGTAATTTAAGAAGACAAAATTTATATACTGTAATAAAATGCTCAAACCCTCATGCTGATGTATGCAGAGTTTCCTTCCTCTTCCATATCCCTTTACTTGGTGCCTAATGCCCTTTTTCCATCCAGAGGGAACGTTTCTGGTGTGTCCATCCCTTTCTGTGGATTTCAGCCCAACTCCCGTGGATGGGTGTCTGTGGCACACTCAGTCAGTGCTGTGATGTGCAAACCCTGCTCTGTGGGCCCAGGGAAAGCTGAGGAGCTGAGCAGGAACGCTCAGAGGCAGTTTTACCTTTCAGGATTTCCCTGGTTGTCAGTTTGACCATTTCTTCGCTCTAAATTCCCCTCTTCAGCTTCATCTGGTTCTACCCAGCTGTGAAGCCTTGGTGTTGGAGCTAGACAATTCCTCTCCCAGCTTCCCCATGGCCTTTAAGGGCAGGAAGAACCCACACAATTCTTATTTCACATCCAGGTATCCACATTCTAGTGCACTGCTGGGATCCCTCCTATGTCCTGGCTCCTCAAACCACGGTGGTGGATGAGCTGCACTGGAGCTAAAACCCTGCCTGGCCATGAAGTGCATTTTAAAGCCATTGCTGTAAATGCCTCAGGCTCACCAGCCAGCCCTTAGCAGAGCACTCCTTTGTCTTCCAAGACCCAAGATGTCTGCAGGGAGAATCTGACACTAATCCTTATGGAAAAATCATTGGATTTATAGGGATGAAGTCAATAGGCTCGGATGAAAACGGCTGTAAAACTCAAAAGGAATGGAAAGGAGAAGCAAAGCCATGTTATGCAAGAAGCTTGCTTCTGCTGCAGGGTAAGTGCCCGTGTCCTCATCCCAAGCTTTGTGACACAAATCATGGCTGAACTGCTCCTGGGATGAAGGATGGGAGACAAGCTCATGGCTAAGAACCTGAGGAAACAGCAACAGGAGAAGGCAGGGGTTGTTCAGGCCCAGTGAGTTCACTGCCTGACACCCAAATGCCAGATGAAGGACATGTGCATCCACTCCTGCTATTTAAATAAAACCATAAAATGTGAATGCTGTCCAGTGGAGATTCCTGAGGTGGCAGCTAAATCCTCAGCAGCAAAAGCAGTATTAGATGCAGGATATGTGTTTTGGCAAGTGTGCTCAGATGAGCTAACCCCTAAGCTAGTGGCTTTTACTGTGCTAGTTGGATGTTGTAAATTTAAGCAGATGATGCTTGGTATTAGTTTTGCTCCTGGGATATTTCAGAGAGTAATTGCACATATCTCTGAGGGATTACAAGGTGCTGAAGTTATAATGGATGGACTTTGAATTTAAACTAGATGCCTTTAGGAACAGAAGGAAAGGTTTAGGCTGGTTTTACAGACAGCAAGAATGCTGAATATAAAATGCCAAAAGCCTCACCTAAAAGAATTTGCTGATTATGGGCAGCTACAAATTAAATAATAATAAAACTCCACATGGCTGGGATCCCTATTCCACTCAACAAAGCAGAGCTGTAAGGAAACAATAGATGCCTTCATCAAATTTCATTCCACAGCTATTTACAGTTAACAAACAATGGAAAGATTTGCCAGAGAAAGAGCCTTACCTGGTCCTGGAGCTGTAAAAATGTCCCCCTGCTGCCAAACCATCAGCTGAAATACCATGTGCAAGACCTTAGGCTGGGTCTTTGCTCTCCATCAGCAGATGGCAATGTCACAGCCTGGACCTGCAGAAGTGTCTTCATAAGTTCTAGGCAATGCCAAGCAGCTGGAGGTTATATTGTCCTCAAAAATGTCATGAATCTCTTGCAATGTGAAGGAATCGTCAGAAGCGTGCCTGGAGTGATGGCCTCCTATAGGAACTGTCTCCTCTGGCACAGGACACTGAACTGTCATTTAATCCATCTCTGTGGGGAGACTGGAATGGGAGACTGTCACAGCAGATACATCTCTGTCCCTTGAGCTGACCCTGTGGCTTCACAACCATCTCCCCCAGAAACCATTCCAGGATGACTGAATCCACCTGGGATGTTTGAGATGCAGCTCTGCAGCCTCCTCGTGCCCTGTGCTGCAGGTTCAGTGCCTCAGGGGGCACCTTGGCTTCAGCAGTTGAGCCCCCAGCGTGGCTGCATGGGGCCTCTGGATGCTTGGCATGGTGGCAGGGTGGTGACTTCCAAGGCTGGCACTGCCAGCTGCCCTCAGCAGTGCCTGCCCAGCCATGGGATGTGGATCCAGTGCTGGTTTCCATCCCATTGCTTGCAGGAGCAATTCCCACTGCAGATGCAGCCCCTGCAAAACTCCACAGCCTGGCAGGAACGTGGCTTGGCCACCACACTGCCCTTCCCCAGCTCTGTTTCTAAATCCCCCTGGTCTGGTGACACTGGAGAGGAGCAAGGACCTGCCCCAGGACTCTGCATCTTCTGCCAAAGCACTGAGTCTCCTTCTCCTGGCAACAAGCCCAGTCACAGCAGGGAAATTAATGCAGGAATGGCTTGTTCTCAAGTAGGATAAAGGGTCCTGGAATTGCTTTTTTGGGGTGTAAGGAGGGAGTTTTATGAGCTCTATTTTCTGCTTCTAATAATGATATTGGATCTAAACAGTTCCACGCCTTGGAGTCCACAGCAGATGGGGAGTTCACATCTACAAGGATGAAAATGCTCATCCTGCCAAGCCTTTGATTCTCATCGTATTCTCATCCTTCCTACCCTACAAACAGGCGGACAGCACATTTCTAGCATAAAAATATCCTGCTCTCCAGCTAACCATCTCCAGATTCCCTTCCCAAGCCTGTTCTGAGCCTGGTGATTAGACATTTCTATATACATAAACATTCACATCATCTCCCCAAGGTTCTTCCTGTCTCACAAGCAAATCCTGAGACCAGCAGCTATTTGCAGCTCCTTGAAATACGAATGGGCTCCTTCCAAGTTGACTGCTGTGGTTGGGGCTCTCCATGCACCTCCCCAGGGCTCCTGGCTGCACCCTCCCAATCACAGGGCACTGAAATGCCCATCACCTCCTCCTCTGGAGACCAGGCTGCTCCAAACAGTTGGTCTCCACTGCTGTTGGTGGTGCCGAGGGACTGTGTGGACTTGGAAACATTTTGGACTGGGATGCAGCATGGGAGTGCCTGGGCATAGGCACACTTGCAGAGGGAGGTTGCAAAACCACGCCAAAACCCACGCAAGGCAGCGGAGGAACGAACAACAGGCGCACACGCGCGTGCAAACTGCTTTCTCTTTGATGGAGGATTGTAGAAACATTACCTTCCCCTGGGGCTTTGCAGTGAAATAACCTGATTATTCATGAACCAGCCAGAATCATCAATCCCTCATTTATCATTTTCAACATAAATAATAAGGGCAAGAGAGGAGCACACCAGCAATGAACTAGTTATAGATGCGGTGTTGAAATCTGCCCATATCCTCTAAATATGCCCCACTTACTGATAACAGACGGGGATCCAGCCGACTCCTTGCCTGATTCCTGAGCGTTGGATTACAGAGGACACAAGCCAACACTCAGCTTTCTGCGAGTGAAAGTCCATTTGGCGCTCGCGTGGGCGGCCAGCTAGGAAATGGCAGCAGATTTAAAAAAAAAAAAAACAACCCACATTTGTCTTGCTGACAAATGCCTCCAGGAAATAAAAGCCTTTGTATTCTTCTTTGACCTCTTCCACTCACAGATGGGTTTTGCTGTGCTTCCGACAGCGATTTTTTTTTTTTTTTAGCGCCTGCACTTCCAGGATATTCATTTTATCTGCTGACGAGCACGGCTCGGAGAGGCCACGATGCACATCGTATTATGGGCCTGTTGTGGCCGAGTAGGGTGGCCTTGGAGGGGCAGAGCTGGGGTTTTAACTTCAGTTCCAGCTGCTAATGAGGCATTTGGGGATGGCAGCATCTCTTAGAGCGTCCTTGGCTGGCTGAGCACCGGCTTTGCCCTGAGATACACATTGACCCAGAGGAGAGAGTTCCCCGAGCCACACAGGTCCCTCAATATCTGGGAGAGGAGTTGAGCATCCTTCCAGCTCTAGTCTGAGCCTGTTTTCCAAGTGGGCTGAAGGCGGAGTGGAGCAGGGAATGGGGGAGCAGCCTTTGAGGCTCAGGGTGCTTTGCTCAGCAGAGCTCTGCCCTGCCTCCCTGAACTCTGCAAACGGGGCCCTTTCCGAGTCCCCCGGGACTTGTTCTGGCAGCCCCAGCCCCGTGAGTGAGCCTGGCTGTGGCTGGCCCCTCTGTTAATAAGCCACGTGTTCCAAAGGCCTCCAGGCTTGGCACCGGCCAGCAGAGACCCTCTGGAGCCCAGCTCTGCTAAAGGGGAACCCAGCTCAGCACTTTCTGGAAGGTTTCCTTTGCCCTCCCCCTGCCACTCACTTCCCTCCTCCAAGGGTCTCTCCTCTATGTGCACTCTGAAAGAAGTGGGGAGGAAAACCTCTGTGTGTTTAAACACTGCCTAATGGTGAAGAATAACATCTGGAGAACAGCCTTGCCCTTCACAGAGAGTCCTCCACCTCCACATCTCCCAACAGGGAGCAGATCCAGAAGGAATCCATCAGCTCAGCACTTTAAACAACTCTCCCTGTGGGGACCATTGGCTTGGGGACAGCAGCCACTGACCAGGGCACAGCAGGTACCCAAGAGCCCTGGAGAAGTGGGTGGCTGGCTAAAGCCACACTCACTGCTGGGAGATTTTAGAGAGTAAGGGAAGCTCAGCAAGGGGTGACTCCTTTCCCATGCCTGTGCCTCCCATGCTGGCCCATCTCCCCCATTCCCCCCGGAAACAGGCACGGGAGAAACCTGCTTCATTCCAGCCTGTTTCCACAGAGGTTCTTCCAGCCAACATTAACACACTCTGCTTTACTCTCCAGCATGGCCTGGGGCAGAAAGCAACATCTGAACCTAATGAAAAGGCTGCCATCTCCCTCAGAGACCCAAGAGCAACCTCTGCTATTTGGTTTTCCCTTCACCAGTGGATGGAGGAGGCAGCTCCAGCTCAGGGGTTCTGGCTGGCCTGAAGGGAAGCAGAATGTTCTGGCAGCCCATGGAGACTGGTAGCTTAAAAATGACTCCAGTGGGGTAGAGTTAGATGGGTTTCAGTGCTAAGGAGCCAGTTGTGACTTCTCACTAGAAGGGGCATAGAGCTGGGTATAAGGATTTGTTCTTCCCTTGAACAGCATGGCGCTCTTTTTCAGTTCCAAAACCATGAAAGCTGGAGATGGCTCTAAGCCAAGGCCCAGGATTAACATCCCCATGGGGGAAAGCTCTGCTTTGGTCCAACTGGAATGCAGATCCAAACCTGGCACCCATCTTTAGGCACAGGTTCCTCGTGTCTGACCTCTGGCAGCTGTTTCACTTTCTGGAAAGGGCTCAGGACAAAACAGCAGCAGAAAATACTCCTGGGTCCTGAGCAGAGCTGGATCAGGATTTCACAGCTGAAGTCTGGACTTTTGCAAACAAACACCCGAGTGAGTGGAGTCCAAACCTCTTCAGAATCCCTGTTTCCCTGGAGCTGATTTGGGGCCCATCGGGCCACACCTGCTGACAGCTGCACAGAGCAGTTTGAGGAACACGTTGGATTAGGATGGAGTGTCTTCGACAGCAGCCTCCTGGATGGTGCTGCTCAGTTATTTGCTCTTCATGAAACCTTCCCTTCCTCCTGTGCACTGGAGGCAGGAGAGGAACCCCCAGAAGCTCCTGGTGCTGCCCCTCTCCCCCAGGCACAACGTTTTCCACAAATACTGACCTGCAGCCTTATGGAACAACTGCACATAGGTGAGACCTCAGAACAACATCCCCAGGGCTCCTGCTGGCTCCATGAGTCTCCTCAGCATCTGCTCAGGAGCACTGGGGCTGCCATAGCAATTAATAATGACTAATCTAGATGCACCATTGTTAGCATGGCCAGCGTGGTCAGCATCTCCACTGCCCTGACTTACCTCAGCAAATACTGCAACAGTTTTCTCCAAGCTGAACATGCATTTAGTCATCAAAGAGATTGCAAATGACTAATACATATGAAAAGAAGTTGGGGAGCAGCAAAAATTTCTGGACCAAGATCAGTCTTTACTGACAACTGCTGCTTTTCCTAAGCAAAAGTACCCTGCAGAGTTTAAAACAGCATCCGACTTCAAAGCAGACAGCTCTCCAGATGGAGCTCACCACCCCTGCAACACCCTGTGCTCCGTCAGGTTCCGTGCATTCACAGAGGGACAGGGGGATGATTTCCAAAGAAGGGAAACACAGCGAAGCCAGGGGCTCGGTGTGACCGAGGCACTCCCCACCGTGCTGGGGGCGAAACTGATCCCTGGGCCGGCCTCCCGAGCTCCACGGGCAGCCCTTTCTGCCCGGTCTCCTTTTACAAGGGCCAACAAGAGGAGAGCCTCACCTGTCAGCTGTGCCTGCAGCTGAGATGAATGTGCTCTGTCCTCGGTGGGATCCAGACACCCTCCCGTACTGGAAAGCAGGATCCAGAAAGTGCTGTGTGTGCAGCACGAGGATTTCACCTTTCAACTCTGTTTTGGCAGATTTCCAGTTCAGGGCATGCAGGCAGATGCTGTGACTTTCACAGGGGTGGGTTTGGTCACCCTGGTGCCACCAGGGGAAGAGACCTGCAGCCTGGCAGGGTCTGGCAATGTCCCATGTGCTGGTGGCTGCCCAGGCTTCACCTCCCCAGGCCCTCCTGCATCCCTTTTAGGGGATTTCTCCACAGAAAGAACTGTGTGTCCATGGATTTCACCCCAGGAGTATTTCTGCAAAGCTGGCTGGTTGGTTTGTTGGTTTGTTTGCTTGTGCTGCAGGCCCCCAGCCCCTCTGAGCACTTGCCCTTCAGAAACGCCAACACCAATCTCGGATCACTCCAGACACAACTGCTCCAACCTCCTGTCAGTGGCCAGTGATTTATTACCACTCCACTGCCTGGAGTCCTGACAAATCCTTTTTGGTAATTGCAGGAGGCCAAAAAATGAGAGGATAAATAAACCTGACAATTAACTCAGCTGTTACTCACACATGCACGTAGTGACACTCGTTCCCAAGTCTCTTATGAACCCAATTCTACCCAGATGACACAGCAGCCAGGCAGAGCTCAGCCAGCCTGGACACCTCTGCCCAACACCCTTCAGGGTCCCAGTGCTGATAAGAGCCAGGCATCCCACCAAAAGCTGCTCCATTTCCCTTCCAAGTTACTCGCCAGCCTAGCCTGTCTCATCTCCTGCCAAGATCAGCTCTTTAGCCCTCTGCATCATTATCACAGAGCATATATAATTTCATGGCCAATCACAAGAACTGATGAATGGCTATTTGGATTGCAATTGTCAGGAGAGTATAAAATGCTTCCTGCTGTACAGAGCCCAGGAACAGCCTCTGGCCGAAGGCTCTGCTCTGCTGGGGTTGGTGTGTGAGAGCTGTGGGCCACCATGGTGGGAGCACACAGGGCTGGGTGCTGCCAGCACAGAGGGGTGGGATTCTGGTGTGATTTGTACCCCTTTTTTAAAAAAAAAAATCCTGCCCTGCTCATCACTGGGTAGCCCAGCTGCATCCCACCCTCTTTCATCACCCACAGGGCACCTGCAGCCCCAGGTGGGTGTCCAAGGCAGTGTCTTGGGGTGCACAACAAGGACAGCCTCCACCTCGTGCCCTTTTCTCCCTGCTCTTGTCACTCAACCTGGCCTAGCTAAAAACCCCCCCAAAACCATCTTCTTGTTATAATTCTTTCCAAAAGAAAAAAAAAAAAATTCTCTAATTCTAACTAAACACCAATTTGTCACCAGAAGGTCACAATGCTCCTGCAGCTTCTCAGTCTGTCCAGGGCAAAGGTACCAGGGGCACCTTTTATCTTGCCTTTCCCCTCAAAAACTCCTGTCTGCCATTTAAAATACAAGTGAGTGTGGATTGCTAGCATCTTTTTATTGCTGGTTTTCAAAGCCATCTGCTTTTGTCCCATTTCATTTTCATCTCTTTATGCAAGAGCTCTGCAAGTTAGACCTAAAGTTTCCCATCATTAAATTCTAAGTGTTGGCCTTGAATTAAGAGTTTACCCACCTCCTCTTTCTTCAGCATCAGTGTGAATTATTGACCAGGGAGACGGCTGTCAGCCCTTGTCAGCATTTAAACCCTAATGTGAGAGGTTGAACAGCCCAGCTCCTGTTTGTACTGGTTATTAACTTACTCTAATTGCCTTCAGAGTGGCAAAAGCCTTTCCATGAAGGTTTTTCAGCAAAATCACAGGTCTCAAGAGATCCTTAGGCTGATTTTTAAGAGCCAGCAGTATCTGCCTGGTGCATCACCATGGCAGCTGGTTGCTGGAGGAGCACATGGAGACAGGAGGAGGCAGATTTGGTCAGTGTGGGTGCCTACCTGGAGGGATTTCAGAGGAATCCAGGTGATCCAGAATGAATCTCAGCAGCATGGAGAAGGAATCCTTTTGGATATCCCTTGGGCAGACAAACCAGTCAGGCAGTGCTGGCAGAAGCACTTGTTGCTGTGTTCAGGAAGACATCATTTGTGTAAAATCCACTTCTGAGCCCCAGGAAAGGCAGGCAGCAGAAGGCTCTCAAACCACCAAACAGACATTCAATAGACTAAATTCCATACAGTCACCAGTTAGTCCTCATGCACAGCCATCCCCCTCAGCTCAGTGACCCCCACTCCTCACTCCCCACCTCAATCACACCCTCCAGCAGTGGGAAGTGCTCCCCAGCCTATGGCATCACTGTGGGAGGGGGACCTGGGGACTCCCAGCTGAAGTTAATCACACCTCATGGGACAGGTGTAGGAGGAAAAGCAATTTAGACCCATAAACAGATCCCAGGGCTTCTTAATTAGGTTTCACGTAATTAGGTAATCGCTCATGAGGCTCCCCCAAAATTTCCTGCAGCCCTGGGTGAATGAGAAAAGGGTCTAGGGGTGCTCACTGTGCCCTCAGTGCCTGCTGCCACCACCCCTTGGTCCCCTCAGCCCACTTTACCTTGGACGCCCTATCAATGGGTGTCCCTGAACCCCCCCTACCCCCTCACCTGCAGCACCTCAGCTGCCCTGTGAGCAGGCTCACACACACCCACAGGCAGGAGCTGCTTTCTGCTGCCAAATAAGTTTGGGGTTGGCTTGGTTGGTTTGCCTTTTTTATTATTGAACCAGCAGGGCAGCGGTCGCCCACCGTCCCCCACCGCTCGCTGGTGGGCACGCCGAGCACACAACAGTGAACAAACCCCTCACCTTCAGCAGAAGGACCCCCTCCCCTCTGGAGCAAGCTCTGCAATTATTTACACCTGGGGGTCTCTGCACAGCCCCCTGCTGTCGTACAAGTCCCTCCACAGCAGCTGTGCACAGGCTGGGTACACACAGAGAGATTTTCCCCCTCCCAATACAGTTCAAGAGACAAATTGTCCAGTGGTTTGTTTGCGTTTGTACAAGTTACAAAGTTGGTCAACATTAAGTTTGAACTCGGGGTTTTGGAATAGTTTAACGTCAGTTTCTCCTGGATTGCACAACCGCAGCTGAGAGCAGGAGGAGGTGCTGTCAGACCCTGCCGTGAGATTTTGGGAGGCTTGGGGATGCCTTGGTGGGGAGAAGGAGGGCCAGAGGGGGAACCACAACCTACAGGAGCAGCAGCTCCTTCTTTCCCAAAAGCACACTCCCCTGGGTCAACATCTGAGCAGTAAAGTGGGGCCACCCCTCTGCAGCCTCCCAGGTCCGGGGGGGATCCCCACCAAGCTGCTCTGGGCCTCCTGCACACACACTGCCAGCTCATTGATCTGACACGAATGAATGAACCTGCAGCAGGAGGATGCTCTGCTCCTGCACCACAGCAAGGGGACTCAGAGTTCCCCTGGGAGCTCCTGCTGCTCTGGTGCTCTCTTCAGAGTCCCTCCATCCCTGTCCCTGCTGCTGCCAGTGACAGGCAGCTCCAGGAGGGGCTGGGTGGGGATGGGGTGTGTGTGGTGAGACCCAGCAATGCAGACACAGCACAAGACAGAGAGGGGCAAAACCAAGCAGTGCTGTGATTCTATGTGGGGCTGAGCTCTCAGCAAGGGGAGCTTCCCAAGAGCAGGATCCCACTGGAGCAAAACCCACCTGTCCTGGCCTCAGCTGCTCTCCTGCATCCCAGGGGGATACATGGGCATAGCCAGGGCCCAAGCTCCTGCACAGAGCTGGGAACATCAGCAATGTTCATTGTGTAAAATCGTTGAGGAACAATGCCAAAGGATCCCACTGAGGAGGGGGGTGAGGCTGCTGGAGCCCTGCAGCATCTCAGTGTCACCCCAGCACCTTCACAACCTCCCAGCCCACAGCACCACCCCTCCTGCACACACTGCCCTGCCCAGCAGCTGGTGGAGAACATCTGCCCAAGCATCCACCCAGCAGTGCTGAGCCACAAACCCCTTAAGGGCTGAAACGACCTCACCAATACCTTGCAACTCTTCTGCCACGCTCATGGCACAGCCCCAGGCATGGCTGTGCTTTGGGCTCATGGCACAGAACCAGGCATGGCTGTGCTCTGGGCTCATGGCACAGCCCAGGCATTGCTGTGCTTTGGGCTCATGGCACAGAACCAGGCATGGCTGTGCTCTGGGCTCATGGCACAGCCCCAGGCATGGCTGTGCTTTGGGCTCATGGCACAGAACCAGGCATGGCTGTGCTCTGGGCTCATGGCACAGCCCAGGCATTGCTGTGCTTTGGGCTCATGGCACAGCCCAGGCATGGCTGTGCTCTGGGCTCGTGGCACAGCCCCAGCCCCTCACCTTGCGCACATGGAAAACAGTGGGAGAAGAGAAACACGGCTCCGGGGTTGGCACTGAAGGGTGGGACAGGCTCTTCTCTCTCCATCCCATGGCTCTGGCTGCTGCCCATGCTGCTGGTGAATGCTGCCCATGGCTAACAGGGAGTGCATCCCAGCCCTGCCCAGCTGGGGCAGAGACAAGGCAGCTCTGCAGCTCCTGGCTGGTGCCCGTGGCCCTTCCTGATGTCCCAACACCCGGCTGCAGGGCTGGCACAGGGTGCCCACGTGCTGGGAGACCCCAGTGCCACCCCAGCACCTCCATCCCTGGCGTGCTGCACCACCACTGGTGAGAGCAGCAGCTCCACTGCCCTCCTCTCGCCCCTCTGGCCACATCTCAGCCCTCGCTGGGTCACTGGCAGGGTCTGTGGTGCCACTCTGCCCTGCCAGCTCTGCAGCCACCGGCAGCCAGCGCCCTCCTGGACATCTGGAGACAGCAAGCAGCACACAGTATTGCTACTGTGCCAAGTGGGAACTTTATTCTTTGTTGTGGTCGGGGTTTTCTCCGCTGTTTTTTTCCGAATCAGCTAAGGAGGCAGCTTTGAAGATGGGTTGGATTTGGATAATTTTTTTTTTTTTTCCCCCAGCAGAATCTGCAACATTTTTAATAGCATTTTTTTTTTTTCCCCCAGAGATCAGCTCTTTGAGTTTGTACAGCTCAGAGCCACGGAGACACCAGCAGCAATAACCTGGGAAGGCAAAGACTTTCCACATCGCTTGTGCATTGTCTCGGATTTTTTTTCTTAAAAAAAAAAAAAAAAAAAAAAAAAAAAAAAAAAACAAA
>VWYO01002436.1:40115-63407 GCA_013400275.1 Rhadina sibilatrix | reverse complement strand
GAAGAGCACCTCGGTCAGAGCCATGGAAACGCGTCCTGGGCACCCCCAGGAGGGAGCACTCGGCAGGGAGAGGGGAGGAGGAAGGCTGGGGGAGTGTGTGTGTGCCCTTCCTGGCGGTGGTAAATGGGATTTGTGTCCATCTCCCAACGGCTTGGTGAGTTATCAAGTTATTTTGCAAGGGTAACCACGCCCTTATATCAAGCCCTTTTGTAAAGGTGTTACCAATACACAACATTTTTCCACTAAGTCTCTTTCCCACAGTTCCCTTCCATTTAGCCAAAGTAACAAGCCTCAGCCATGATTTTACAAGGGTAACCAGGCCCTTATATCAAGCCCTTTTGTAAAGGTTTTACCAATACACAACATTTTTGCACTAAGTCTCTTTCCCACAGTTCCCTTCTACTTAGCCAAAGTAACAAGCCTCAGCCATGATTTTACAAGGGTAACAAGGCCCTTATATCAAGTCCTTGCAGTCTCGTTGACTGCAAGGGAAGAGCACCTCGGTCAGAGCCAGGGAAACGCGTCCTGAGCACCCCCAGCAGGGAGCACTCGGCAGGGAGAGGGGAGGAGGAAGGCTGGGGGAGTGTGTGTGTGCCCTTCCTGGTGGTGGTAAATGGGATTTGTGTCCATCTCCCAACGGCTTGGTGAGTTATCAAGTTATTTTGCAAGGGTAACCAGGCCCTTATATCAAGCCCTTTTGTAAAGGTGTTACCAATACACAACATTTTTGCACTAAGTCTCTTTCCCACAGTTCCCTTCTACTTAGCCAAAGTAACAAGCCTCAGCCATGATTTTACAAGGGTAACCAGGCCCTTATATCAAGCCCTTTTGTAAAGGTTTTACCAATATACAACATTTTTGCACTCTTTCCCACAGTTCCCTTCTACTTAGTCAAAGTAACAAGCCTCAGCCATGATTTTACAAGGGTAACCAGGCCCTTATATCAAGCCCTTGCAGTCTCGTTGACTGCAAGGGAAGAGCACACCTCAGTCAGAGCCAGGGAAATGTGTCCTGAGCACCCCCAGGAGGGAGCACTCGGCAGGGAGAGGGGAGGAGGAAGGCTGGGGGAGTGTGTGGCACCCTTCCTGGCAGTGTTAAATGGGATTTGTGTCCTCTGTGTCCATCTCCCAACGGCTTGGTGAGCTATCAGTGCTCTCTTGAAAAGCAGTGCACGTATGACTGGCTGCACCTGTGCACAGCCTTCCTCCACAGACAGGAATGGCTTTCTCCTGGATCATTAAATAGCTATGAACTGCTCCTCGCTTTGCTCCCAAACATCTGCAAAGTTTTACTGGCGACTTAGAGGGTGGCTGGTGAGCTGTGGGCTGCTCTGGCTCCTCAGAGCTGGCAACTGAAGGATGGGTTGTGAGAAAATGGAGAGAGGCTCTTATAAATGTACAGAAATATCTGAAGGGAGGCGTCAGGGGATGGATCAGGCTGTGCTTGGTGGTGCCCAGCAATGGGCAAGAACTGATGCCCAGGAAGTTCCACCTGGACACGAGGAAGAACTTCCCTGTGCAGTGACTGAGCACTGGAACACCAGAGAGTGTGTGGAGTTTGCCTCCCTGGGGATATTCCAGAGCCATCTGGACACACTCCTGCACTGTGGGATGACTGAGATGACTCTGTGGTCCCCTCCAAACTGAACCAGTCTGGGATTCTGTAAATAGATCCACTCTTTGCCCATAATCAGCAAAACCAAAGAGAAGATCCAGACACCAGCCTGTTGGCAAAGGCATCTGAGCAGTTCTGTTATCAGCAGAGAGAAGTGTAAAGTACATGGGTGATTATTATTTTTTTTTTTTAATACAAACAGGGCACAGACTCATCCTTTTCCACCCTCAAAGAACATATAAAATACACTGAATTATCACCACACCACACAGCTGGTGTTGTGGCAGTCTGGGCTGAGTACTGGCTCTTGCCTGAGGTTGTCTTGGTTTCTCATTTCTTTTCTAGGCAAGAAAGAAAGAAATCCCCTGGAATTTGGTTGTTTTCAATGTGATTCCTCAACACCATGACTCAGGTGGTTCTTTGTGTTTCTGCTGATGCACCTTAGTGGGGGAGAAGCTCCCTGGCATAATGTGCAGATCTACATTAATGTGGCTTCATAGAGTGCTCTCATCACAATTCACTTTGTATTAAATGAGTTTCACTCCAATAAAATGCACCTACAATTTATGGGTCCTTTTAACCACTACATTAAGTGTAATTTGCCAATATGAAATAATTGAATCAGCCCATAAATGTAGGACAGGGAATGGCAGCAATGGGAGCTTTCTTGGAAAAAAAAACTGCATGGAAAACTTTCAGCTCTGGAAGCTGGCTGCAGCCCTCCCTCTGGCAGCCCCTGTGCACATCACACCTGGGAGTTTTCCTTTACTGATCCTGCTTCAATTCTGAACTCAAAGCAAACCAGGCACATACTTATCTGGTACTGCAGAATGTAGCCAGTGAGGTGGCCATTGGCTTTCTTGGGAAGTCCCCAGGACAGAGTGACTGAGTCCTTGTCAAAGTTCAGGATCCTGAGAAAACGTGGTTGTTCAGGGACTGGAAGACACAAGGATGAGCTTTCAGAGGAGAGTGAACAGGTCTGTGCCTACAAGTTCTTGTTAAATGAGGATGTAATTTAGCTCAACACTCACAGCTCTCCTTTCAAGTGAAGGGTTCTACGAATAATGGAGTTTTTACTATTACCTTAAATAAGGGAAGCAACTCACCTTGTCCCAAGGACAATTTCAACTTATGTCCCTCCATACCGTATTTTCCTCTTGTCTTACCTCCTTCTGGAGTTTCAAACACCACGGGGGAGCTCTCAGGGCCATCTCCTCTGGAGTTGAAAGCCAAAACCGTCAAGCGGAATTCACTGAAGGGCTCCAGGCCAGGAATCATCCCATAGTTCCTGTCTCCCACGAACGTCAGGAAGTGTTTCTCTGGGTGATGTCTCTTTCCATCCAGCATGCTTTTGGTTTTCCACCAGCTGACCTGCGAGGAGATTGGGATTTCTATAACAAATTATACTGTGTGGGGATGAGCAGGGTCGTGATCTCGCCTACCTTCCCAAAGATGAGAGACTGCAATCCAGGACTCATTTAATAATTTATTCAACTATATACAAATATTTATAGAGAAATTTGTAACCTTGTAGCCTCTTAAGTGCCCACGAACTCTGTCCCTTGGTATCCCAAGCCAGAAGACTTTGACCAGGGTGCTGTTCACAACCTCCACCGACACGCCCGAAGGAGCAGCATCTGGAACTGTAAAAAATGAAAATCCCAGGTGTTAAAACCACTTCCCAAGAGCCCAGATTCACACTGTTGACAGCTCCAGGGCTTGGCTTTCCAGCTCCAGCTGTGCCAGTTCATGCAGTCTCACTGCAGGAAAGCAAAAAGCCATTCCACCTGCATCCAGCGGGTGGAATGGGCCAATAAACATTATTTTTCTGTATTTTTCTGCTGAGGGTTGGGATACATGTGCACTGGGACACATGAATTTCTACACCAGTATTTATGATTTCCTGTTTCAAGCAATGCTTACAGCAGTGAGAAGAATAAAAAAATGATTAACACGGCACTCAAGAAGGCAATCATAAAGGTTTTTTTTATAATCAATTTCATTTTACAACTAAGCTCATTAAACAGTAGGATTTTAATCACTGCATAACACAGAGAGCTATTACAGAGCCTGAAAAAAAGGAGGCCTTGATCCATTGACAACTGAATTATGTAGAAGATTTTCCACTGGTAGATGTAAAATTAGACTCATCACAGAGAGACAAAGAAAATAAACACGCTATGAAGTTTCTTTCTTCTTGTTCTCGCTATTCACCACCTCCTCTGCACCACCAGACCTTCCTGTTCCCACCTCTGGGTGGGCGGTGGGGATTCTCCTGTCTGACCACCACTGAGTCCATTTCCAGCACTGAAACTCCACCTGGGAGCCATGGAAAATCACGGGGCTGGAGAAGATGACACATTCTTCAGGGACTCATGGAAAAGGTGGGAATGTAGCATTGTCTGTGAATCCACTCAAACACCCAGTGCCTGCGAGTTTGTCCCTAATTGTCAGAGTATTTAACTTCTGACAGCGTTAAACTGTTGGGTCAAGCCTCAGAGAACCCAGTGATTTTTTTTTTCCCCACCAAGTACAACACGACTGCTACACTTCAGAGACTTCTCATGGGCTGTGGCCTTCAAACAAGCACCCAGAATCAGCCAACAACTGAGATTAATGAGAGGCCAAGTGACCTTTCCAAAAAAAAAAAAACCCTCACACTCCAGCAGGCTGGCATCCAGGCACCCAGCATGGGTCATGTCCATGCCTCATGGAGCCCATCAGGCTGAGCACTGGCATTCCAGCACCTCTGGGCTGCCTAATCCATCACTGCACACCCCTGTGTTCTGCAGCACAAGCAACCCCCCATTTCTACAGGCAAGCTCCTGCCACTCACCGTCCTCTCCTGAATACCCAACGGTGACGTTCGGCTCCGGGCCAGATCCCAAATTGTTCACTGCCTGGACTTTGATCTCGTAGGGCACGAAGGTGGGCACGTTCTGCACCCTCAGGGAGTGCTTCTTCACCAGCTCCTCGTTCCAGTCGGTCTCCACACCCCGCTGCCTCCAGCTGACTTTGTACTCCAGCCCCGGCCCGTTCCTCTCCACAGGCTTCAGAGGCTGGGGGAAAGTTAAAAGAGATCTTGTCTGCCTCTGTTGTAATCACAGAGCAGCAGCCGAGGGGAGAGGGGGTAATTTTGGAATGTGCGTTACAACACTGGGAGAGAAAAGGGGCAAAACCCCCCAAGCTTTGACCTCCTGCTGTCATTTTAATTTGAGGATGTGATTGGAGCAACAACGTCACGGCTTCAAGAGAAAGGAGGGTGAAAGGCTTGGATTAAAATCCAGATTCATTGCCAGGAGCCGTATTCCTGCCTCCTGCACACATCAGGTTTTGGTTTGCCACAGGTTTTCCTGTGTGAGGTAAAACCCTACGCCTTCAGCACAACTGAATTGCACACTTTGGCATAAGGCTGTGTGTGCCTTTTAGCAGAGATAGAATTTGCATTTTATCTTAGAATTTTATGTAGCACAGCAAGTTGGGCCATTAAAATTCAGCTTTGTTCTAACTGCACACCAAATGCTGGAAATTACGCCTGGACATTTAATGTGCAACTTGCTGGGTCACTCTGCTTTTACCAATCAGCTGGAGAATTCATCCCAGCAAGGTTTCCAGCTGATTAACATGAATTTATAAAATGTTAGATGTATAGCAATAGCCTGTCACAAGATCCTCAAGTTGAGTTTATTTCTCTGAAAACGCACTACTTTAATTAAGAAAGTTAAATAATCACCTACCCTACCAAAAAAGCTACACACTGAAACAGCTGTGGGTGTTTCTCACCATATAGGCTTCTTTTAATAATATTTAAATCTAGGCAAATATGAAATATATAACAGCTGGTTTGTGTCCAAGAGGCCTGACAGGAAATAGCATCAAATACCAGTAGAAAGTGATTCCCCTTTGATGCTCCTCATGCAAGGGTAGACCTAAATTTGGGGGATCTGCAAAAATTCCTGATCTGCTGTGCTGTGAGGACCTTTGGGATGTCTGTGGCAAAGGAATTGGGAGATTGGGCAGCTTTCTCACAGGCACCACCTCCATAGCAAAGATCCCAGGGAATGGGATTTGCAAGAGAAGCTGGAGAAGTCAAAAATCCCTCCTAAAAAAAAAAAATATGGTTTCTTGTATAGGGTTAAATTGCAGCACTGCTTGACTCCTATTTTGATCTCCCTTAAGGCTGCAAATCCTTGGCTGAAAATCCCAGTCACTAAAGCTCAGCTGGTCTCTTAATCCAAAATAGGCAGATTAACATCATTCTGCAGCCTTTGTCTGTCAGAAATAGCATGTGCAGTGCCCAGCAGTTCCCCTGAAAAGCACACAGGAAATGCCATAAATAAATGAATATCCTGTTTAACAACATTTTAATGATTCAACAAGATTTGACCAAGCCTTTCTATCCCATTCTCTCCCTTCAGGCTCAGCTTTCACTTCCACTCTTGCCCTGTCTGAGCAGTGATTATGAAGTTCCTGGTGCTCAAAGAGGTGTTGGCCATCCCAGTATTTCCCAGTAAACATACTGGGTGCTAAACCTCCTCATTTCACTGGTTCATTAAAGTTGGAAAAGACCTCCAAGATCAAATCCAACCTTTTCTGAGAAGCAGGACTCTTTCCCCTGACCTTGGGCTAAAAATCCCATTCCAATCCAAGCCCATGGATCTTGAGGGCCACCTTCTTTTGGATGCAATTATACCCCAAACCATGACTTCCCACTGGGGAAACATTTGTTGTTCTTCGCTGGGAACAGCAGGTTGAGGAGTAAATCTCATGCAAATTGTGTGTAATTCCAGCCTCAACAAAAACCTGCTTCCTTCCACAGCTCTGGATATTTCTGCTAAAGGAAGGCATACATAACTCAGCTGCTGGCACAGAAGCTCGAGGCTTAAAACCCAGGAAATTTGAAGTCTGGAAACCATCCTCAAGACTTTTACATAATTCCTTTGATGCACATCACAGGCTTTGGAGGTTTATCCACATTCCTTTAGTTCTTGGTGCAAAAATTCAAGCTCACGTTCTCTTGGGCAAGGGATCTGTGGCGTTTTTAAACATCCAGGCTGGAAGGGCAGAAGCCACGAGCCACCCATCCCCTCCCTGGGCCTGGCTGGTAATTTTAATTGCAGAGCAGGATAAGGCCACAATTATTTGAAGCAGTTTCTTGCATACAAGAAGCAAAGAAGAGCAAATTTTTTCCTGAATTCTCACTATGCTTTACAGGAATTCCATAATTTTTAAATACCCTGTGAAATCAGACATTAAAAACAGTCTTTTGAAACAAAAATTATACTGGGGTTGAAAATCCAGAATACATTTAAGTCAAAATTCACCTTTCAGAAGAATAAAGAATATAGGATTTGCTAATCTTGCCTTACCTCCCATTTCATCACCATTTCATTGGGTTCAGAAGCTTCAACTCGGATGTTGTCTGGGTTTTTATCTGGAGCTGAAACCACACAGGTGACAAGGTTAGTTTGCACATCCCATTTATTTGCACTTAGCATTTAAGTGCCAAAAAGGATGGGAAATTCCCCTATCAGTGGCAGACACTTAAACCAAAAACATTCATGAGATGAATTACTTGAATTACAAAGCTGATGGGACCCAAACACCTCAGTTTATGCAGTTTGGATTCCTAAGTGCCCCTCAGGTTGGAGCCACCAGCTAACCAGGAACTGTGACTTTTGGATTTGAAAGCACCAGATGTGGGGGGATTATGAGGAAGAGATTTTTCTCCCTGTGGGGATAGCAAACAGAAGGTGCATCATTAGAGGCACACACGCAGCTGGAAAGCTGAAGAAGGACCTGAAATTGGTGCAAATGGGGGGAAAAAAAAGAGAAAATGCCAAGGAATGCAAATGCTGTGCTGAACAGTTGGCCTCTAAAATGACTTTCAAGGAGACAACATTTTCTGCCCCAGTGAATGCTCTGTAAATGGAGATTTTTGACAAGCTTAGTGCTCCTGAAAGGCTCCCTGTAAACCCAGCCCCTTCTCCAGGGACTGCTTGTCCATGAAGGTCTGCAAAGGGTGGAAAATCAGCAGAGTGAGGTGCTGAAGGTGTAGGAAAACTCATCAGTGTGGGCTCCTCTCTTTGGCACCCTCAGGAATTTTATGCAGAGCAGCAAGTTGGGTCATTAAAATTTAGATTTGTTTTAACTGCACATCAAGTGCTCAAAACAACTCCTGGACATTTGATGTGCAACTGCTGGGCTGCTCTTTTTTACCAATCTCTAAAGAATTCCTCCCAGCAGGGTTCCCATCTCATTAGTATCTGAAATATCAGAGTGTGGCTTGTCACCAGACATCCTCCAGCTGATTTTACCTCTCTGAAAACCCACTGCTTTAGTTAATGCAGTCAATTCAAATGGTCACCTGCCCCACCAAAATTACTGAAGGTTATTCCAGGCCACTGAACCACCTGGGGGTAATTCCTACCACTGGACCTACTTTTAATAACCCCTGGGGCTGCCACTGGGCAGAGCAAGCGACCCCGATTTCTTCACGGCCTCTGGAGCACGGGAGGGCACAGATATTCAAAAAAAACCCACAAAACCCCACAAAAAATACCAATGTTTAGGAAAGCAGAGCCAGGTTTACCAGCTGGAGGGGTGGCATAACGCAGGGAGGGTTTGCTGGGCTGGCTCCTGCCCACGGCGTTGACGGACACCACGCGGAACTGGTAATTCACGTAGGGGGCCAGGGGCAGCAGGGCTGTGCTGTCATTCCCTGGCACTCTGCTGAGCTCCTGCCACCTCCCCGGCTCCCAGCGGTTCTCTTCAAACTCTATAATTGACTCTGGGCAGGAAAAAGGACAAAAAAAAAAGGAAAAAAGTTTAAAAAATCCCCAACTTAGTGTGAACAGCGCGGGCGGAAATGAGCTTACAACAAACGAACTGTCGTAGTTAAAGTGATTAAATCTGGCTGTCAACAGGGTTTGTGTCCTGGGATGACCAGGACGTGCCAGAATTCTGAACAGCCCTAAAAAGTCATGCTGAAAACCCCTTTCCTACCATTAACAGGGCTGTTATGGCTGGCCCCAGCTTTCCAGGAGAGTCGAACGCTCCGGTTTTGGTTCTCCGAGAGTTGGAGGTCTTCTGGTGGGTCAGGAACATCTGAGAAATAAAGGAGAAGTATCAGGAGCACAGCAAAGTGTTTCTGTTTGTCCTGGCATTTTCCAGAGGGTTGGAACAGCACAGTCAGTGAAGATGGTGCTGAAACAGCTCCTGATTTCAAGACGGACAGACTGTGGGAAGTGAGAATTGCTTTGAGGGATCCCATATCTTCTGGTGCTGATTTTTCCCTTATAAACACAAAATCCTTTTCAAATCCATCTCCCTCTACCCACATGACTGTGCTTGCAGCAGCAGATTTTTCCTTCCAAATCAGCCCCAAGATCTGCTTAATCATTAAAGAGTACTGACACTGCTCTGGGCTGTGCCAGCATCACTTGGATTTACCCTGGGACAAATCAGGGTGGGAGAAGAGGACTCGGCTCTGGCAGTTGTTGAACTTGGCCTTTGAGGGTGTGAGTGAAAGCAGAACATTCAATTATCCCAGCCATGGGGATCTACATTAATAGGGAATTGGGAAATTCACTACCTGCCAGCTCAACTAATGCTGTCCCAACTAAACTTTTGACTGACAATGTCATTTCTTGCAGAAAAAACAGTGACTTCCACCATCATGACTGTCTTTGTCATTGTGAAAAAAAAAAAAAAAAAATCACTCTGTTTGTACTGATTTGTTTAAAATTACAATGCTGAGTTTTCATCTCAGGGTACATCAAGAAGTAAAAAAACTTTATATTTGGATTTTTTTTTTCTTTTCTTTGCGTTTCTTTTCCTATTTCTCTTGTACCTGGGAAAAATCAGGAAAGCACAGTTTAATCTACAGCCATGTTGCTGCTCTATTCTTGGAACACAGCTGGTTAAAATTCAGTATATTAATTTAAAGATGGTGATGATGCATCTTAAATATTCTCACCCTTCTACCTGTTCATTAAACACGCAACAAATACTTTGAATTATTCTAATTGAATATTTATTTTACTCTTAGTTGCCCTTAATCTGATGTCTCCGTTTAGTTCTTCAGCCAGCCCACAAGCCCTTGATTGCAAAAAAACTGAATTTTTCACTTGGAAAATAACAGATGTTGTTAATTCACCGAGACCTTTCTCACATAAAATAAACAAGGGAAAAGAGCACAAAACTGTTTTCCTTCCTCTGCAAAACACCTTTAAAAAAAGGAATAAAGTGCTTTATGAAATTTTCATCAGCGAAGTAACGAATAGTCTACAAACATTTTGAATTATACAGCACTGAAGGACACAGCACCATAAATAATGTGCACAGCATCTTCCTAATTTACTGTTTACTGAAAAATATCACCCCTTTAAAAGTGGGAAAACATCCTGAAGGACAGATTCTTGCTGCAATCACTGCCAGCAATAAATTAAAATGTAAAACGAAGCAAAAATAAATGTCATTAAAATGATGCGAAGCTGCCAGAAAATCATAAAATCACAGAATGGTTGGGGTTGGAAGGAACCTTAAAGATTACCTAATCCCAGCCCCCTGCCATGGGCAGGGACACCTTCACCTAGACCAGGCTGGCCAAAAATTGTGACCTCAAAGCAGAATATTGGCTGCTGGCTGCTGCCCTCGGGTGCACAGGGTGCAGAGCACTGCACAAGTTCACCCTCTTAATTCCAGGTGTTCCTTCAGGGAGGGGTGCAGGTTGTCAGGATGCTCTCACGAGGCCAAGCTTCACACCCAGGGGGGCCAAGGTTCTCCTCTGCTCTTTGGCCCTGGACAAACCATTTATGCTCAGGTTCACAGACATAATTAATTCCTTTGAGGTGCTTAACCGGCACTGACCTTCTGAGGAGCTGCACATCCAAATATCGGCCTGATGGCCTTCGAAAAACAGAGCAATTCTTGTGCAAACCTTCAGCAAAGTGAAGGACTGGCCGAGGACCTCAAAGCAGCAGCAGAACCATTCTTAGTTATGCTCTTACACCTTCCAGCCTGGGCAACTCCTGCAGCCACTGAGGGGAGGCAAGAAATGCTGCCTCATCTTACTACAGCAGAGATGAAAATAAATGGAGTTTGTGTCAGCGCCGCCGTTCCCGGAGATAAGGGACAGCACAGCTTAAGGAGTGAGAGGCTCTGTGAAATTGGGTGATTGAGGCTCTGTGAGAAGAAGCAAGGAAGCAGAAGTGCTTGCAGTGGCAATTCCTGCTGCAAGGAGCTGTCTCCACAGCGGGGAAAATCGACCTTACCCAGCACGATCAGCTGTGCCTCGGCCTCAGCAGCGTCCAGGGCAGTGCTGGCCACGCAGGTGTAAACCCCCTGATCCTCCAGGAGCACACTGGATATGAACAGGGTGTCCCTGTCCAGAATTATCCTGCAGGGGCAGAAAAAAATAAAAAATAAAAAATAGGTAATAAGGATGAGAAAAATCTGTAAGGTGAGTGTGACGCACAGACGTTGTTCTCCGAAAAATTGTTCATAAAAGAACGTGGGACGTTTTCGTTAAATAGCTGCATGCCAGGCCTGTTGCATTAAATTGTAATTGTGGCTCTGCTCTGTGCTGTGCTGAGGGCTGGTATTTGTATTTTGTGGCAATTTAGCCCCTGTGGCTGGGGGTTGGCCTGTCAATCCTGCTCTGGAAAGAACCACGTTGAGATGCGCTGGATGAGCCTCTGGGACACAGGACTTTGGAACATCACTAATGAGACAACTATCTGGGGTTTCTGATGGAATTTTTGAAAGATTGAGGGAAACTGAGCATTCCCAAGGCACTTGTGTCGTGTCCAAAGCACCAGGGAAGCTGCCAAGGATGCAAGGCCATGGGCTCTGTGGCAGACATGGGATTTCCATGGCACTGCCTCACCATCCTACGAGGCCTCAGTGGGATTTTCAGCCTCTCTTCAGTATTTAGGAAGCCATCTCTCTCCTGTGGTAATTAATGAAGACATCTGATTGCCCCCTGTGGGACCCCTCTATGGAATAAAGGCGGAGCTCCAGCCCCTTGAGGTCAATGGAAACCACAAAACAGGGCAAAATTCAGCCTGGACCTGCAAATTCTAAACTCCTATGTAGGAAAAATTCATGGCAGAGCCCCTGAAACCTTTTTACCATCACTTCAGCGTTGTAAAGACTTTGTTTTGGCCAAAAAAGTGCAAACTTTAAGAGGATACTGGTTCCACTGAAGTGGAGGAACAACCTGCACTGAGGTCAAGGTTGTGTTTCTGGGTTGGGCTAACATTTATAATATACATAAAAACATATTTATGTATTATGTAGACAGTAATATATATAACTTCATATTCTGCCGTGATAGCAACAGAGTTAATAAACCCAGACCCATTTGGCTCAAAACTCCCATTGCTGCATTTGTGTTCAGATGTGTATAAAATGCAGATCTATTCACGCTATCACATGAAGAATTCTGCGCAGACACAAATTTGCATTTCAAGCTATTAAGGCTCATGTTTAATGAAACTCCAGCTCCAGTGCCACACCAGATTATCCAGCTGAGATCAAGAACAGCCTCGTTCCTTCCCCACTCACCTGCCACCTTCCGTGCTGTTGACTCGCAGCTCATCCCCATCCTTCCTCCAGGATAATTTAAAACTGTGTTTCAAGTGGGAATCGTACTCAGCCTGGCATTTCAATAAAATGGAATGTGATTTCAGCACTCGGGGGTTCTTCGGAGTAACAACAAGTTTTGTTGCATCTGATTGATCACAGAAAAACACTTTGATTAGGTGAGAGAGGGGCTATTACAGCAAATTTTCACCAAGCACTTCATCTACACAAATCAACTTCAGGAGCAACAATCATGTATTTTTTTTTTCCTGTTATATATACAAACATTTCAAGTGAAGGATGGTGGGGTTTGAAAGAGATATTTCCCAGGATTTCATTTTTTTTTTTTAATCTTGAAACATTTTTTTTATCCTCAAACGTTTTTTTATCTTGAAACATTTTTCAGTTCGCTCCAAAGCAAAGAGCTGCAGAAAAAAAAAATCCACCAAAAAAATCCACAAAAAAAAAAAAGAAAAAAAAGGTTACAGGTGAAAATCCTTGTTAGCAGCCTGTCATGAAATGGATGATAAAAAAAAAAAGGATTGAATATAATTTTTATGTCTAATTGCCATTTGAAAGAAGCTTTGGCGATGATCCAAGAAAAATTACAAGCTTATTAAAGTCAAGTGTGAAAAAATTATTGCAATCAAGTTTGTTCTTTTAATTGACTGTAATCTGAATGCAGAAACAGATGAATAAGTAAGAAGAAAGTGCTTAGCTGAATTTATTTCTGCAGTGAAATGTTGCTCTGTGAGAATTTCATTGTACATTTTCATGTTTGTTATCACTGTAAAATTCCCAAAGCCAAGGGAGTGGGTGGAAATGGAAAACAAAGAGTGGGCTTTTTCCTCAGGTTTGTCACAGCAAACCTACTTCAGAGAGCTTTGCTAATTGAGTATTTAAGTTGTTGTTTTTTTTTTTTCATTTGGCAAGCCCTAAATCCTAAGTAAATTTGTAGAAAACCCACTAAATGGCCAACAGGAGCTGCCCACTGTCATCACACCCACCTGGGAAAACCTCTCCTGCCAACCAAGCACACAAATCCCTTAAAACAGAGCTGCAGTGCAAGGGGTGCATCTAAAATTTATAAGTAAACACATCTGAGGATTTTTTAAATGCTCTGTTTCAAAATATTTATCAACAAACAGGCGAAAGCCCAGTGCAAAGACCTTCAACCAGCAGCACCCTGCAAGGTGTTTGGTGTATCCACTGCAGGAGTTAATCCAGTTTGGGATGTGCTGATCAACAGATGGGAAGGAGTTTTAGGGAAGGGAATCCCACAGCTGAGGGAGAAGCAGGAACACATCTGGATCAACAAGAACCCCACCGAGCCCAGGAGCACGGGGAAGGCTCCCAAGGGTCAGCCCTGAGTGTGACAGGGCAGTGACAAAAAGGAGGGAAAATCCTTTCAGGATTATGTGTAAGTGCAGAATTTTGCTGGTTTGTGCAGCTACTGCAAGCATCCAGAAGAAAATGAGCAGCATGTGTGAGCATGGAGAAATCCAGCTGAAAAGTTGGGGCTATTTTGAAGGCTACATATATATGAGACCTGTGACAATTTCAGGTCGTAACATCCAAAGTCACAGAATAATTCTGCACCCTGGACTGAATATTTACCACCTCCTGAAAAATGGTAGACATGAAATCTTAGCAGCAGTGGAAGGTGTGGTTTTTTTAGTTTTTTTTTCTGTTCTCACCCCTTATATCCAGATTAGCAGTGATTGCTCCTTTCCCCACAGAATTTGCAGCCCAGCAGGCATAGGATCCTGAATCCTCCTTCTTGGTGTCCCTGATCTCCAGGGTGCCATTCTTGTTCAGCTCGTAGCGAAAGGCTGAAAGGGGCTCTATGCTTTCATCCTTAGTCCTAGAGATGGTAAGAACAGGCCTGGGTTACTGCAAGGAAGGATTAGCTCATGGTTAAGGGTTATTGCAGGGGAATTTGGGGACTCAGCTTTGCCCCTGAGCAATTAAAGTCAGGATTAGTGAGGCACTTTATCCACGTGCAGCGAATCATAAAGGGACTTAAGAGCCCTGCACACCAAACCCACAGGGACAGAGACTAAAAAGTTCTCAAAAATGCTCTGTCTTTAAGCTACACCTGCCACCTGCAATTTTATTGCAGCTGTCACCTGCTGTGACAATCCTGTGATTTCCAACCCTATGGAAGCATGTCCAGGTAAATGTGTTCTGTAAGTCACTGTGCTCCCACCTCAATAACCTGCCCAAATTTGAAGAGTTGCCAACATTAAACTGATGAAGCTGCAGCAGGATTTGGCTATAAACAGCATGGTTTTGATTAATCTATAGCCTGGCATTTGCCTCAAACAGGTACTGGGGACTTCCAGGAACTCTTTTTTTTTATTATTTTTTCCCAACCAGTTCTTCAGAATCCTTAACAGCACATTTAAACACAGAACACTTACATTATGCACAGTTTTTGTTGCCAATTTCTACTCTCAGCTCCGCAGAAATAATAACTTGTAGCTCTGGTTCGTGCCTGTGATGTTTTGGTTTCTCTGAAACTCTTACCCAGAAACCCTTCTGCCAACAAGAGACACGTTTTCCTGACTGTAACCTTTGTTTGCATTCCTTTCCCTGGGAGGGGCTTCTTCTTGATGTCCCTCTGCTCTGACCAATGTAATTGAAAAAGTTTGTCTTTCTTCCACCCCTTGGGTTGCTCTTTGTCAAACAGCATAAAGGGAAGAAATTGCCAGGTAATAAACACAGTCACTGTCAGCCTTCTGAGTCAGTGTCCCTGTCATCTTGAACAGTGTCAATAACTTGCAGACTTTCCAAACCCGGGGAAACCTGCAGGAACTTGTTTCACAAGACAAAAAAACCCAGTTCCCAGTGCCTTACCATCTGACATCTGCTGCAGGTGAGGCGAAGATGTCACAGTGCAGGAAGGCGCTGTAGCCCACGACCGTGGCGTAGTTTTCCCCATCTGGGGTCAGTATCAGGGGGGCAATATCTGCAGGAGAGAAGGCAAGGTGAGCAGCACTGCACTTCAGAACCAGGAATATGAATATTAGCCCTGCATCCTCCCCTTTTCCAGCCAGGGTGAGGGGCTGAGGTGTTTAATGGGAATTCACAGCTGTTTGGAAGAGTTGCACTGAGCAGCTGAGCTCTCAGAAGCTTCAGTGGCAGAGATAACAGGGATTTACTGCTGGACATGGAGTCAATTGAAACATCCAGGAGAGAAAACAGACCCAGTTCTGCTGCCTCCGGAGATGTCTTTCTATTAAATAATTTCCCCTCACTCCCTTTCTTCAAAGAACAGACTGAGCATCACAACTGAAATCAAAGATTAAAAACACACTTAATAATTCAAAACCAGCATTGTGGCCACAGCTCAGTCCCCAGTGGTTTCACTGGGCTTGAATTCAAGTTTCTGAACCCAACCACAACCACGTTTTTAAGACGTACCAAAGCTCAGGAGTGCCTGTGCTAAGCACATAACACTGCCCATGATAAAACCTGTTGCATAAAATTGGACAATATTCCTTAAAATCTGGGGCCAGTCCAAAGGGAGCACGAGATGGTGAGAAGCCCCAGGCTGCTCTGAGGATTCAGCCTTGGGCTGTTGATACATCACTGAATGAGGCCAGAGTGTTATCAGCTATCAGCCCCACGAAGGTGTACCGAGCTCTGAGGGTTGCCAACAGCCTCTCAGAAATGGTTAATGAAAAATTAGCCAGACAGCACGATCAGANAAATACCCAGACAGCACAATCAGAGGTGTGTGAAAAAGAAAAAAAAAAAAAAAAAAAAAGGTTTTAATTAAAGTGAAAATAGCAAACTATACAAAACAAAAGAGTGAAAGCTGTGCGAGGTGCAGGGAGGATCCTTACACCTGCTGAGACACCCCGAAAATGCACAGAGAGACTCTGTGCTCTCTCTTAAGTATTCAATGATCAAGGAGGGGGTTTTTGGCATGCTGCCCAATAGAAAACAGCTGCATTTCTTGAGGGACAGGATCCAGCAGGTGCCCTTGTCCTGGCACTGGGCCAAATTACAGTGACAGGAGCGTCGAAGCTTCTGGTTCTTTTCCTTATAAGTGAAACAAAGAACGAAACCCAAATCCTTTCCTACCGTGGGAACACCTGCTAGTGTGTGGGGGTGAACTGCAAGAGGCTGCTGGATGTGACCTCTGGGAGGGGACAGCCCGGGGGACTCACTGAGGACGTTGACGTTGGCGCTGGCCAGGATGGTGCCGTGCTTGTTGGTGGCCTCGCACTGGAACACGGCGCTGTCCTGCAGCTGCAGGTTGGTCAGGCTGATCTCCCTGGTGGAGATTCTCCCTCGGAAGGTCCTGCCTGGAAAACACCAGCTGGTGTCAGGAGCTGGGGGAACAACCATGTCTGGGGAGCTCCCGGGCTCTGCTCACGGCTTGGAAGCCACAGGAAAGAAAATCCTGAGGATCCAACCAAGACCTCACCCCAACAGCTGGTGACTTCCAGGGCTCTACATTTGCCAGCAGTGCTGTGGCCTGAGGGAAGTGCTCCAGAGCACTGAATTCCAGTAAATTCACCACAGAGACTTTTTAAAATGATAAAAAATCAATGCTGCTACACCAGTGCTCCCCAGCCACTTGGGCTTGCTCGGAAGCACAAAGGAGCCCTTGAGATCCCCAAAAGACAGGAAGAGCTACAGGTGAGGCAGAGGCAGCACCTCAGAGGTACCACTGCCCCACATGTGCAATGTTCACCACTACCCTCTCCAACAAACCTATTCAAATATTAGTTCATTTAATTAAATAAACAATTCACGTCTAAAGAGGTGCCAAACCAGACATCACTCAATGCTTTAGGAGTTGTGGGGTGACACAGAGGCCCATCCCAGCTGGACAGGGCCTGGTGGAGCACCCTGGGCCCTGCACCTACCATCGATGGGCATCCCATTGAGCTTCCACTGGATGCTGGGCTCAGGGTTCCCGATGGCCTCGCACAGCAGCACCAGGTTTGTCCCCACGCTGTAGACACCACCCTCGGGCTTCTTCAGCCACTGGGGAGGCTCTGGGGAAAGAGACAGAACAGGGATCAGTTGATGCCTTTTGGGGCTGCCTGAAAACAGAGGGCAGACAGAATTCGGGGAATAAAAAGCTGTTCTAGTTATTGAAGGGCCTTCAGGTACATTTTGGGCAGACAAAGCCCCCCAGGGGCTGCACCCAAAATGGACCCTGGGTCAGGGGTTTGCACACTTTGGTCAGTTTGGTCCATTTGCATCTTGGGGGTTCATCTCCCAATTACAGCTCCAGGTAATGAAGTCATTCACCCCAAGTTTGCTGCCCCAACTCACTTTTGTTTCCATCCCTGGGGGCCTGAGGCAGTGAGGTGTCCTTGATTCCCAGGCCTGCAGAGGAATTGTTGTGTCTGAGCAGAATGGGGGAGCAGCAGCTGACACTGTGTGTGGAGTTTGCAGTTCTGCACTAAAGAACTGCAGGGTTACAAATCTATGAAAAATAGAAAAGCTGGAATCCTCAGGCACTGGTCACAGCCCATGGTGTGCCTCTGCTGTTGCTGGGATTCTCCAGGAGATGGCAAACGCCACCAACACTTCCCAGCCGCTGCTAAACTGGATTCCTTGTACTTCTCGTGTAAAGGAAAGGCAAAAACAGCATCGGCACAGCCGATCCTGCCCTGCAGGCTTGGTGAGCGTCAGGAACGGGGATGGATGCACACGGGAGGGGAGAGGCTGGGAAGGAGAAGGTCGGCATCTCCACAAGGACCCTCAGATGTGAGTGTGATTTACGAATTAAAGTGAGGCTATTTCAGCAAGACAAACAAGGTGTGAATATCCATCCAGCTCGAATCCTCCTCCCCAGGCACGAGCAAGTGGCTCCCATCGCCTTTCCTGGGAGCTGACAGAGCTGCAGGACAGGACTGAGCCACCTCTCCCGGTACTGAGGAAATCCACCACCACCCTGATTTCCCCTTTTCCCATCGTGTATCCAGAGCTCCATGGCACATTTAGGGACGGTAAAACATCCTCTCGCCACTGGGGATGGGAGGTTCGGGTGCCCACAGGGTGGTGGTAGAGGAGCAGCCATGTGCTGCTGCATCCCTGTGCTCTCCTTCCCCAGCTGCTCCGGGGAGAATTCTCCTCTGCAGAGCAGCCCCTGAGCTCCAGGTACCCAAACCTCGTTGGGAATAGACATCCGTAATGAGGGAAGGGAACTGAAGGGGAGAAAAAGAGGATTTATCCCATAAATGCCTCATTCAGGGAGTGCACGCAGCTCCCCGAGCCTTCAGTGAGCAGCCTCAGCCTGAAATTCAGCCTTGAATTCATCATTTCCCCTTGAAAGGCACCAAACTTAAAGAGATTTCAACACCAAATCTGCCACTGCCTCTTCTGCAAGGGCCGGGAAGATCACGGGGCCTCTTTCCCTATCAAAAAGGTGAGCTAATGTCGGGGAAAACGTGAGGGTTCATTAGTTAATGCTCATAAAATGCTTCGAAGATGAACAGAGCTGGTGCCTGGTAATACAGCAACAGATGTTATCAGCGAGATAATGCCAGAGCAAAACATCACCCGGATAGTTCATAAAAACACCCCTCGAGTGCGATGCATTTCCACACCCGGAGCAGCGTTCCCACAGGAGAGCACCCGGCAATGGTTTAATTAACATATAAAGACCCGAGTCAAATCCAAGCCACTACAGCTTGTTTAAATTGATGGAATCATCCCATTTCCTTCACACAGCAGGGATTCTTCTACCAGCATCCTCACCCAGCGCTGCTTCCCATCCCACCGTGACATGACCACATCTGTTAAGCTTCCTGGTATTTGGCTCCAGGGGAAAAGAAAAAAAATAAAACTCTGCAAACACCAGAACATTTTGGTTTTGCAGATCTTTTTCCTTCTCTCTCATGTACAAACATCAGGAAAAGATGGATCAAAGGCATGGAGGTGAAAAGGTTTGTAGCAGGCCTGATTAAATTGTAGGCTTGGAATTTTTCCTCTAAAGCTGCCACAAACTGAGACAAGATATTCCTTGTTTTGGAGACACAAATATAATAAAAATAAATAAAAATAAAAATTGAAAATAAAATAAAATCCACCAGAAGGATCCCTGCCTATCTCCACCTGTGCCCACACCCTGGAGGTGTGAGCTGATATTTGATGTCACTGCTTTCCTTTCTCAGCCCTGGAATTGCTGTGGGTGCCCCAAGGAAGTGAAGAGGCTGTGGAGTCAGAGGCAATGAGATTTTGCCAGGTGTGAAATGCAATTTCACAGAGAGGCTGAAGAACCTCTCTTCCACGTGGCAGATGTGCTATACCACTTAAAGTATCCAAAATATAACAAAATACACTTTTTTTTTTTTTTTTTTTTTTTTTTTTTTTTTTTAGCAACTACAAAATCCAGGGGTTGGATAATCAAATGGTTCATCTGGAATTGCAAATATTTCACTGCATCATTTATTCCTCCCGGCAAGAGTTCTCAGTTTGCTCCTCCTGATTGATTTATGTCTTTTTGGGAAATAATTGACAGATCCAGAAAGGAAAGTGATCTAAAATGGGCACCTCCAGCAGAGCAGGATCATCTGCATCTAAAACACCCACAAAGCATCCAAACCTTCCCCTCAGCCTCTCCCACTGTGTTTTCCCAGGAGTAGGACAAATTTGGGACATCTAACCAGCTTCTGCCTTGCTGCAGTTTAACTCTCCCCATCTTTCATCACCCCCAGGGAAACGTTGTGGAGAAACTTCCATTCCTCTGAAGGCTGCTGTGCATTCCCCAGGTGTAATTGCTCTTAAATTAAAGAGATCTGTTTTTTCCTTTTTTTTCCCAAATGCCATGATTTTGAGCTCCGTGGCCACCCCTGCTGCCTTCTCCTGACCTTTCCTGAAGAAGGTAAAGTTGTAAATCTGCTGATTTTAGGTGAGGCCTTCTCAGCAACAACAACACTTCTCTTTCTATTTCCCAGGGCGATTTTTGCCTTTTCTGCCAGACTCACACTTCCCAGCCGTGCTCCCCTTGCCATCCTGGGGATTCTCCCAATAAACCCAACCAGGCATTTCCCAGCCTGGGCTGATGAAGCCAATTAGTGCTGCCTGGTGAGAGCTGCTCTGCACTTGTGCTTACTGACGCCCATCCTTTCTATCCCACACCACTTCCCCAACTGGTGAAGTTTGTTTGCAATTCTCCTCCCACCTTCCCAAAGGCTGGGAATCCATCCCACTCCAGGGCCAGCAGCAGCTGCTGTTGCCACCTTGAGCTCTCCATCCCTGCTGGAGCAATCTTCCAGTGAAACAGAAAGTCTGAGCCTGATTAAAACACCCAGTTCTGCTTCTGCTTGCCATTAATTTAATCTCTTTTCTTTTGCTCTGGCTGAGTAATAAAAGTATTAGCAGGCATGACTGCAAAGGCCCTTAGCTATTACATTATTACTGTAATTAATCATTATATTGCAACAATTATTTCTATTAAACCCCACCCAGGAGCCTCAATCGAGATCAAAGTAACTTTAGATCATTCTGATCCTGCAAGATTTGTAGGTTGTATGTTCATTTTCTGTCGGGTTTGGTGAACTACAAACACCAACCAAACACTTGAAGTCAAAGCAATTTGTGGGCTTGCTTTGCTACATATATATATATTTTTTTCTTTTTTTATAATTCTCTCTCATTTTAATAACAACAGTGGGGTTTTTGTGTCTGCTCAGGTATTCCAGGCTACATCTTCCCTTGCAAAGAGAGATTAAAATGCTCAAGCAGTCAAGCAATTTGCTTGCTGAACATTTTCATATGCTTGGTAATGACTGCCTGAATCTCTGCCCTCAGACTCGGTAGGATTAGCAAGTGGGCTGCATGCAAATATCATTAAAACTGGTATTTGGAAGGGTGGGGTGTTGGTTTGAGGTCCTCAAACACCAGCAAGTAGAACAGAAAATGTGGCAGAGTGACAGAAAAAAAAAGTCCTGATTTACACCCCAGCGCTCCACTGAGGATGGCCGGAGGTTAATAACAGATAATTTTTCTTCCACATTTAATTTCCTTCTCCCTGCATGCATCCTGTGAGAGGAACCTGTCAGGTGTGAGGAGCCCAACGTCAGCACAAGCTCCCTGAAGCCTCCTGGAATTAATGCTGAGGGTCTGCCCTTGAGTGTGCTCACAGGAGCTGCTGCAGGAGTGATGAACGTGTCCACCTCTGATTAACGACAGCGACATTTGCTGCTCAGAAATCGTGGGAGACAGCACAGTTTGGGCTCAGGTTTACCTTGGTACCTTGGATGTGAGGTGACTCCTAATAGGAAGAACCCCTGCTGCTGACAGGAGCCACCATTAGTTACACACGTGGAAAATGGATTTAACAGCAATTGGGGAAGGATTCTTTACGTTGCAATGGCTGGAGTAGGATTATTTCCCTCTTTTCTCTTTTTCTAAGCGCTTGTTTGTTAATAAGCAGGAATAGCAATCTGCCAGGAAGTTTGCCTTCCTCTGGAAAACTCTGGGAGAAGAAGGTCAATACTCTAAACTGCAAAATTAATGTTATTTCTCTGGTATTTTAGTTTTTGCAGCTCCCGCGATTTCTTTGAAGGAAATCGATTTTTGCAGCCGAGGAAATCAGAGCCAGATTGTTAAAATATTCTGCTACAGCACAGAGATGCTCCAAACCATCTGGAAGGATTTCTAAGAGTCAGCACTTCCCCTCCACCACAGCTGAGAACTTGCCATGCCCTGGGATCCTCCTCTGCCACACTTCCAGCAAGGGAATGAGGTTAGAAGGGACAAGGTTGGGTTGGGTTGAGTGAGTGGGGAGGACTCAGCAGCCACTGGCAGAAAATCCTTTCCTCAGCTGCTGGGCAAACACAGAGCAGGGGGCTCAGAGTGCTTCTCTCCCACCAGAAATCCAGTGACCGCAGAGGGATAACAAAAATGAAGCACTTGGAAGATTCTAACAGGGGTAAAACTGCCAGGGATTTATTTTGTTTTGTTTTGTTTTGTTTTGTTTTGTTTTGTTTTCAAGTGCAGAGCAGAGGTTGGAGCATTTTTCCATCAGGCAAAGGTTTTCAGCAAGTTTTTCAGCTGGGCCTCGGGATTCTCAGTCTGTGCTATTCATGGGCAGAGAAAGTGGCAGGGAGAGGGCTTGTCTCTGCAACAAGGTTTTTTGGTTTGAGGTTTACTCCTCAAAGAGCTCTGCTGGCTCCTGGGAAAGGGCATCTCCACCTGATGCACACCTTGGGGTTTGGGGAGGGGGAGAAGGGGAAAAAAGGAGCTTTGGGTACTGAGTGAGGTGACAAAAAAGGTCGTATTTCCATATTTTTAACTGCTAAAGTAGTAGAAAGCGTCTTTTTACTTTGTTTCACAGCTTTCACAGTTTTATGATACTTTTCAGGGATGGCAGAGAGCACTCCCACCTCAGGTTGTGCCTGTACAAAAATCACAGCAAAGGAACAGGGGAAGGAGGCAAGAGGTGGTAGGTACCTTGTCTGCTCAGGGGATTTTCACAGCCTTCCCTAAGAGCCCACTTCTGGTGGAAACCACAGGAAAGGACTTGAGCTAAATGTCCCTGTGATCCAGCCCAGGAGAGCCATTCTCACAGTTTTTAAGAGCAAAAAGAATACTTAGATCTTTTCTTCTGCCCTTTTCTTCTGACTACAAGACATTTCATCAACCTCTCTGCTTGACTCCCTCCCATCTTTAGAGTACTGAACCTGCTCACATATTTCAATTGTTCCCTGCTTTTTAAGGCTTTCATGGTTGAGGGGAAAGAGCAAAAAACATTATTTATATTTTTGTTGTTGTTTTAGAGGTGCTACTTTGTGCAAACCGTCCCAAACCCAAGAGGCTGGCAGAAACTGGTGGAGTTGCTTGAGTCATATCAACAAAGAGCCTCCTTCGCTTCCCTCTTCCCACATTTTTGTCCCAAAACAGTAATTTTAGTAAAGAGTACTGAGCACCTTCCACATGCACGTGGAACTCGTGCCTGGCCCTGCCCATGGGGTTGCTGGCCGTGCACTGGTACGTCCCCTCATCAGCCGCTGTCACTTGGTCAATCTTCAGGGTCTTCCCAAAATTCTCTGTCTCTGGCTCATCCTTGGGCATGTTTCCCGTGACCTTGACCCAGCTGAGGTGAGGAGTTGGGCT
>VWYO01002436.1:18136-39962 GCA_013400275.1 Rhadina sibilatrix | reverse complement strand
GGTTTTGAGAGGATTTTAAGCTTTTTAAACTTTGAAAACTCTGGGGGTTACCTAAGGGTTATGCTATACAGCTACTCCACTGCTCCCTGCTCTGCACAGCCCCTGTGGGTGGGCTTTTCACCAGGGCAAAGCTGCCTTCTTTGGAACAGACAGCGGGAAAGGAGCTGATCCCATCCTGCTCCAGAAGGGCACCTGAGGACAGCCAAGGAGAGCCAGACCCCACTGCAGTGCCTCCCTCCCTCCCTGCCTTTCAGCCTCTTTGGAGGTGGCTGAAAGGCTCTCCCCATCCTTAGAAAGCACCAGCAGTGACACAGAACTGGGGACAGACCCCGACACTGCACAGGACACACGGTGCCAGGGCTGCTCCCTGCCGTGCCCATCTGCCCCTGTGGCTCTGTGCCCAGGCAGGAGGCACAAAGGTACCCAGGAATTCTGGTGCTCCAGCAGCTCTGAGCAAAGATCCCATTATTCCCTCCCAGAGTCCTCATCCCGCTCTTGTCCCAAAGCAGCTCTGAGGCCACAGCCTCCTGCCACTGCCACTGCCCAGGGTATAAATCTTTCTAAAGTGACAGATTGGAAATGCCCTTAATTCCCTATTTTGCAGCCGGGTGCCCCTGATCTGAGTTCCTTGAAATCCGCTTCCATGGTCTGTGGACATTTGGCAGGATGGATTGGCAGAGATGTGGGCAAAGCTGATCATTTTTCTGCTGGAAATGGGAATTTCAGCGAAGAAAAAGAACATTTTGTTCCAGAAGTTGCTTCTTTGAAGGATTTTGATGGAAAGATGTGCTTGGTGATGGAAAGATGTGCTTCTTTGAACACAAAGAAGTACTCTGTGTTCTTTCTAAAGTGACTGCTTAAAAAAAAATAATCCAAAAAACAAACCCTTTTTGTTCGAAAAATTAATTTCTAAAGAGTTTCCTGGAAAATTTTGAGCAGAACAAAAACATTTCTTTCTTTTTACCTTTCCCCAAAGGGACAGAAAGACTTTTCTGCCTTTCTCTTGTATCTGATACTCGTGCTTGCACATCAAAATTCATATTTGAGTATTCCCAAGGTGACTTCCCTATGCAAAACCCTTGAAACCCCTCTAAAATCAGAGCTGTGGCTGTGGGGAGGTTCGTGAGCTGGCAGATTCGATTTGATGGGGAGTGAATTAGACAAGGAAATGTTGCAACAGGGAAGCAAAACTCACTGCAGATACCTGGAGTGAATCCAACAGAGACAAGCCATCCACCTCCTTTCAGGAATGCCAACTCAGCTCCTTGCCAGCCTCCACCAGCAATGCCCTTTCAAGCCCATGTGGAAAAACAAAATGCCCTAAACATGTGCAGGCAGATAAACATCCTGACTTTGGAATTTTATGGAGGGGATGTGAAGGCAGAGCCTTTAACAGGAATTATCTCTGTGCGAAGCAGAGGCTGCAGCACCAGGGGACGGTGATTTAAAGCTCTGCTCTGCACAAAGCTCTGTCCCAGCCTAACCAGGAGGGACTCTGCTTCCACTGGGGATTTGCTGGTGCACAGATTCTCTGTCTCTCTGGCTTTTGCACTGGCAGGCACACAGGACAAGCTGGGAAACTGGAAGAGCAAAGCCGGGCTCGTGGCTGAGTGAGCAGGCCTGAGAAAGGGGGATCACAGCTCCTTGTGGGGGTGGCACTCAACATCTGTTTCCCAGTCCCTTTCCTTCCTTTACCCTCATTTTGTCCTGTGTGATTTACAGGGACAAACCTGTCCTGATGTCCCATCATAAAGCAGCTATTTTAACCCTTCCCTACATGAATCCTTTCGCTACCTGAAGGGAGTCAGCGAGGTGGAGAGAGATTATTTAAGAAGAGCTTGGAGTGACAGGACAAGGGGGAATGGCTTCAAACTGAGAGAAGGTTTAGAGGGGATTTAGAAGGGGTTTTTTTTAGGAAAAAAACCCTTCTTCCCTGTGAGGGTGGGGAGGCCCTGGCACAGGGGGCCCAGAGAAGCTGTGGCTGCCCCTGGATCCCTGGCAGTGCCCAAGGTTTGAGATTTGCCCTTTGCTGATGGATTTAGCAGGATCAATGTAATACAGCTGATCCTGGTTCACTGTATTCCTACATAGCCATGGATTTGTTCTTCAACATCCTGTCATTTGTGAGGACACCATGGAGTGAACGTCCCTTTATGGAAATTCTGGATGCTGGGGAATGGACACAGAAAACAGCCAGGTTCACATTCCCACCTGAGCCAGCACCTCCTGCTGCAACTGATGATTTTTCCCTCAATGGCCCAACCATTCCTTAAAAGATGTCTTGTGTTACATCACTCAAGACCTTTGTTTTTAAAAAAACTGAGGTTTTACACCTGCAAAATCTTAAATTTTGAAGCAAAATTGAAGTGGCAAAACCAGAAAAAAAAAAAACCCCTGTTATACGCTGTGAACAAAAGCACTGAAGCTGATGCTGGCATTATTTAGTTTCTCAACATCTCAAAAGTAGCACCACCGAAAGAAATTCATTTTTTTTTCTAATAGAACAGTAAAAAAAAAAAAGAAAATAAAAAATTCCACACTTACCACACTGTGGTTTTAATTACTTGTTTACAAGCTACAGCAATAACCAATCCACCACCATGTTGCATGCACTCCGTGCTGCTTTACAGCTACCAAAAGCTCTGCACAGGAGTTCCCACTCCAAACTGTTGCTTAATTTGTAATATCCCTTTCTCTTTGCTCCTTTCTACCTCCAAAGGTGATCAGGTTTGTGCAGCACTTTCATTACTCACAGCCCTTCAGCAATACACTCCAGGAGCAGGACACCTCCCTTGATGACAGTGACTGATGAGCTACTGCCAGCAGATTCAGGAGGGATCAGCAGCTTGGGTTTCCTTTCCTTGAGAAAATTTGCTGAAAGATAAAACAAGCCAGAAGTTAGGTGGGCAATCTGGGGTATTCTTCAGCAATGCCACAAACGTCACTGCTGGCAGAAGGTTTCTGACATCGGTTTGTGGGTTTTTCCTTTTTATTTATACACTCTGAGACTAATCCAGGAGCCCTCATTTCCCCTGCTAGCAGTCAGAAAGGAGGTACAGTGATATCAGCTGGCAGCAGTGCTGGAAAACCTCTTTTCCTACAGTTTTATATCCTGTTTTCCAAGCACTGGCCCTTCCTATCACCCCTCAGGCAGTCTGATCCTCTCAATTCCTGATTTTTAGGCCCACACCACCTTTCTTATCACCCTTCCTCTGCACTGGCTCCATCATCTTTTAAACCTCAGGTGAAACCCTACTTTTCCTGACTTGGCCATCCCACAGGATCTTCCCTCCCGCTCCAATTATTAAATCTACAGTAATGGAGACACAATTTGTAAGGAAGACTGTAAAAAAATTAAAAATAATAAAACAATATTGACCTGCATTTGATTCCAACAGCCCATTTGTTCCAGCCTGCCAAACAAGGGTTTTAGGATGAAAAATGCAGGGTTCAGTGGCTGCCCCAGTTATCACTATCATAACAATTAGCACACTAATGAATCAGTCCCCAAATGGTGCTAATTCTTTTTAAAAAAAAATAAAAAATAGCCAGTTATGGATGATTTGGTAGAAGACCACATAGATCTCCCCGAACCATTTTCTCATTTTTAATTTTAATTTCCCCTCGCCTTGTAGCTCTACAGATCTGTGTCACCAGTGCCCTGAGCTGCAGCAGAACCCGTCGGTGCCTCTGGACACACTCACACATTTCCCATCTGCCCTCCACCTCCTGCTGCCAAAGGCAGCCAGGCCCCCTTCCCAGCACCAGTTCAGACATCCCTCCGAGGGAAGAAAAAAAAAAAAACCAAAACTGCTCCTGGAGTGGCACAAGCCCTGCCTGTCCTGCTGCCAGGGCTCAGCTCCACGGGCAAAGTCAGAGGAGTGATGAGTGCTCCGAGTTATCCATCCTAAAACACTCCAGGATAACTCCCCTTCTCAGAAACCTCAGTGCTTGCCTGGCAAAATAAAAAATAAAAAATAAAAAATCTCCTCGAGGGGGTTAAAAATGGGCATTAAAAAAAAAAAAAAAAAAAAAAACTCCTCGGGGAGGTTAAAAATGGGCATTAAAAAAAAAAAAAAAAAAAGAAAAAAAGAAAGAAGAAAAGTCTCTTAAAAGCCATTTAAGCCAAGAGCTACAGACTCTAAATTCAGTATATTTGAAACAAAAGGAACCAGGTGGGGAATTGCAGGAAGAGGCACCTTGCTGCCTGCATGGAGAGCAGGAGGTTTTCAGGATCTGCTGCACAGAGAGGGGCACACAAAGCAGTGGGAGATGGTTACCCAAGGGCTTTGCTGTGGTGTCACCATGCTGGTGACACAGCCAGGGCACCACAGAGACAGAGCCACCTCCCATCTTCACCCTGGTGATGGGGACAGCCAACACAGTCACCCCAACTCCATAAATGCACACCCTGAGCTCATCCTGGAGACACGCAGCCCCAGGGTGACCCCTGGGACATGAATTCATGGGGTCAAACAGCTGCCTCATCTCTGAACTGCCAGGAAAAGATTTGGAGCGTCCAGCTCTGGCTCCTGCTCTGAACTGATAACATGAAAAACCCATGTCCTCACTTCCACCTCCTTACAAAGGTCCTTTCTCAAGTGAAAAAAAAACCAAAAAAACAAACCAAACCACAACTGCCTTTTTTATTAAAAACCCTACAGATTGCTCTCAGAAACGACAAGATGAGCCAATTGTGCTCCCTGGACTGCTTAAATCCATCCCACTGCAATCAAGAGGCTTTTGTGATGTGTTTTTTGAGCAGCTCCCATTTCACCTCAGCTGGTGGAGTCTCAGTTCAAAGGCTAAAAACAGATGCATTCAACTCACCCTTAGTAACAGCAGCGTTAGGTGAGCCTGAGTCATTAGCATGCTTTACTGAAATAAATAAAAATGACAACCAAACAAACATGCAGCGTTGAGACAGAATCAAAAGAAACCATAAATCAACCAAAACAAAACCATGCCCCTCCCCACCTCCCGATTTCTGCCCCAAAAGAAAGAAAGAATGAAAAAAATATGAAGGAAAGCAACAGATGAGCAACAGAGTTTTGAAAATACAATGAAAACGCCTCAAAGGTTTGTGTTATTCTGAAAAAATCACTTCACCTGTGATATAATCAGCATTTCACCCTTGCTACCTACAGTAATAAAAATCATTGAGTATCCACAAAGAGAAATGTTATCAAATGTATCCATTATCTTGTTTCTCATTGCTTATTTTTGTTCTGTTTATGTCTAATGCAGCCCCTCAGCAGGCACTTGGCACGGAGAGGAGTGGGCAGTATCAAGCTGAGCTTACAGAACCCTTTCACTTCACGCCTCTCATCTTCTCCTGGCCCCACTCCCGTGGCTTTGATGACAAGGTGGACACACTGAAGTGGGTTTTTGGGCCACTTCCAGGGCTACCAGCAGCCAAAAACCATCTCCTTTTTCTCTAATCTCTGTGTACATGTGTGGGGGACTGAAGCCATTTGAAAAGCCATGGAGAGCAACATTTAATTTGGATGTTTTTCTCACAATTATTATCCCAAGATAGGGTCTAAGCAAGCACTGAACACACAAAGCCACTATCAATCCTTTATCTTTTTATCCCAACAAGAAAACTCTCAAAAATCACATATTAAACATGAGGGTTTCGTTCCTGAAGACAAAATTCTCCTTGGCTTTCTGGGCTGTGTAGGCCTGAAAGATCAGAAGCTTTAATAAAAACTGAAATGTTTTGTTTCCTACACATCATTTCATCAAGGAACTGGAAACATTCATGTGTTTCTGATGCTCCAAGCTGCCTGGAAAGACCTGGAAAACATCATCCTTCCAACCTCACTACTGCTGCTGGACCAAACCAGGCCTTGCCCAGGGAGGAGGTGGCCACAAAATCCCCAACACCCAGTGAAGTCCCATCCTTGGGGCACCTGCTGGACTCAAAGGCAGCAGATTTCCCTCATGCATCCTTGGCTTTCACTGTGGGGACAGCAGGAGGAAGGACAAGGCACTTTTGGGGTCTGATTGTGATGCCTTAGGATTTTAGCTTTCATATCTTTATCAAATCCTGTACTGCTTTAGTATATAAATCTAAACTCCACATAGAGTGTCAGCTACTGTCTTCACATTTGGGTCAGACACAACAATTCCTCTGCAGGCCTGGGAATCCAGGACACCTCACTGCCTCAGGCCCTGAGAGATGCAAACAAAAGTGAGTTGGGGGCAGCAAACTTGGGGATAAATAACTTCATTACCTGAAGCTGTAATTGGAGGATTAACCCCTGATATGTAATGGACCAAATTTATAACTGTCTGAAAAACCCGTGACCATTGTCCATCTTGGGTACAGCTTTGGGCTGCCCAAGGTGTATCTGTTGAAGGCCTTTAATAAATACCTGATTTCACTCTTTTAACCTTGACTAGCCTCTGCTCCAGGTACCCATCCCAGGGCATCAGTTTCTGGCGACCCAGATGGGACAGGACAACCTGATGCCTTGGGATGGCTGCCGAGAACAGGGGCTGGAGCAAGCAGCTTTTCAGGGAAATCTAGCCCGAAGAACGAGGTCGACAGCGCAGGGAACAAACTCAGCAAGGTGCCCTTTGTTGAGAGAGAGCCAGGGCACACATCTGCATGAACTGCTGCTGCCTGGGGAGCTGGGAGAGCAGCAGCAAACGAGCAGCTCAGCCCCAGACTTACAGCGGGAAACCTTGAGCGTCATCGGCATCTTCTGCACGATGGTCCTGAGCCTGGGGAAGGCTGCAAAGCAGCAGTAGTCACTCCTGCTGTCACTCTCCTCCACGTTGGCGAAGTAGAGATCTCCCTTCAGGCTCATGGAGACCCTCTCATCCTGGGGGATGTGCTGCAAATCTGGCAAGGAGAAGGAATTGTGAGCCGGGGACAACACGGGGCTGTTTCACCCAACGCTCCCCTCCTGTGCCTCCTGCCAGGCACAGACAGAGAATGAAACTCTGAGGTAAAAGAGGCAGGAAATCCAGCAGAGCCAATGGGTTATTTACCAATATTCGATATCAACTGATGTATATTTTTAATGTATAATAATATAGACCTACATAACTGAGAAGGAAAAATTGATAATTGAAAAAAGCAGAGTTATTTCGCTTCCCAAAAGCCAGAAATTCCTGCAGAACAGAAGCACTGCAGAACAACGGGACAGAAACCCACAAGGAGCTAATTATATCAACCTGGTGGATTATTTTTCCAGTAGGATCATAAATCAATCATCAGTGTATGGAAAGAGGAAAGCAATGATGATAGAAACAACATATTGACACGAGATATCCTCTCTCCTTTAAACACAGGACTCCCCATCCCTGGCAGACTCACCAATATATAAATTATTGGATATCTCCTATTTAATGAGATGCTCTGTCAATGCACTCAACAATTTAACTTTGGGTCATGTAAAACCAGATCTCCATCCTCAGTTTTTCTTAAATTTTGTTCTTCAATATCCAGATATTTCTCCCAAGCACCTTCACAATTACAATTCCTATCCATGATGAATCTGCAATGAAACTGCTCTGAAAGACAAATACTTGGAGTCCCCTTGTATGAATTGTGCAAAAACCTTTGACTCACCAATATTCATCCAGTAGATGTGCAGAGGGGGGATGCCTTTTGGGGGGTTGCAGTGCAGGATCACAGAATCTCCATGCTCCACATCCAGAGGCTCGATTTTTTCTTTGGGGAATTTTGGTACACCTGCACGAAAAAGCAAAGAAATTCCACTTTCATTGGTACCTTTTGAAATGCTGCCTTTTGCTTTCCCCTTGCTACAGTTTTCATAAAATATTTACCTTTATATCATCCTTTGCATTCTCTGCCTTTAGTACTGATTTTAATTTCCACAGAGGCACAGGGCAACGATGAGCTGTACTCAAGAGTAGGAAATCCCTGAGTTCTGGGACACTCAGAATAGGAATCTCCTCATTCACAAAGTTCTTGGAGCATCCTATCCAAAGCCAGGGACTGAATGGGGATGTTTAACACTTCTTTGTGATGGCCTGTGCTTTGCTTTGGCTTTACTTTAACTCAAATCTTTTCAAACACTTCCTTTATCTCCTTTGTGCTGTCTGGAAGGGACCACTCAAGGCCACAGGGTCCCTAAAGACAAGCTGGCACACAGGGCTGTGCACTGGTGGGGCCCCAGCTGCTCCTAGGAGATCAGAAACCAGCTGGGAAATGTGGAATGTTCTGGGAAGCCTTGGCTAAAACATGGTTCCTAAGGACCTGTCACCCTGGTCTTCTCTGTTTTTCTAAAGTTCCTACAGCCTTCTGATGTCTACTTTTTGTGGTGGAGTTTCTCACTCACTTTCCGTGTAAACAATGATTGTTTTGCATTCCTTTCTGGAGGAGGAAAGAATTGATGGACTGTTGGGTTGCCCAGGGTGATTGGAGGGGACAATTTCATCCTCCAATCCATGGCCACTGTTGAAATTCTGTAAATGTCAAAGTCTGTAAATAAACTGCCCCTTTTTGCCTTGGACATCTCAGTGTGTGAGAGTCATTCTTTCGTGCCTAATTGCAACAAGGACCCGCTGACAGTCACTGCAGGTGGGGACAGACATCCAGGACAGAGCCTGGATTGTCCCAGCTCTTCTCTCTTGCACTGCACCCTCCCATGACCAGGTAGATGTTTCCAAATAAGGAAGAGGGGTTTCAGTTACAGCCCTGACTTTTAAGGAGGAGCAGCAGAACTTTCTGTGTTCAGGGCACAGGGACACTGGCTGGGCTTTGGAAATGTTCCTCAGAACCTGGAGCTGCTTCTACTGGCAGCAAGACAAAAGCCCTCCTAAAACATGAAGTGTTCCAGAAGCAGCACAGAGGTGCTCAGGGCTTTCTGGGGTGTCTTAGCCGGGTGTCAGATGCTTCTCTGACCCCTGTGCACGGCTTCTGTTCTTTTGTTTCTGCCTCATTTGCTATTTTCTCTTTGATTAAAACCTCTGCTTTACAAAACACCCCCAAAGAGCAGTCTGGCAATATTATTAAGCCACTCTGGGAGGCTGCAGGTCAGCCCTCAAGACTTGATACATCATGGGGCTCGTTACACTCTGGCCACCTGTGTGACTGTCTCACTTCTCCATCCCCAGGACCACAGGAAGGCTGCTGTGAAGCCTCTGTTGCCTCCTCAAGCATGGAAGCCCAGCCGTGGATTCCTGCAGGNTCTCAGTGTGTGAGAGTCATTCTTTCATGCCTAATTTCAACAAGGACCCGCTGACAGTCACTGCAGGTGGGGACAGACATCCAGGACAGAGCCTGGATTGTCCCAGCTCTTCTCTCTTGCACTGCACCCTCCCATGACCAGGTAGAACTTTCTGTGTTCAGGGCACAGGGACACTGGCTGGGCTTTGGAAATGTTCCTCAGAACCTGGAGCTGCTTCTACTGGCAGCAAGACAAAAACCCTCCTAAAACATGAAGTGTTCCAGAAGCAGCACAGAGGTGCTCAGGGCTTTCTGGGGTGTCTTAGCCGGGTGTCAGATGCTTCTCTGACCCCTGTGCATGGCTTCTGCTCTTTTGTTTCTGCCTCATTTGTTATTTTCTCTTTGATTAAAACCTCTGCTTTACAAAACACCCCCAATGAGCCATCTGGCAATATTATTAAGCCACTCTGGGAGGCTGCAGGTCAGCCCTCAAGANAGAGGTGCTCAGGGCTTTCTGGGGTGTCTTAGCCGGGTGTCAGATGCTTCTCTGACCCCTGTGCACGGCTTCTGTTCTTTTGTTTCTGCCTCATTTGCTATTTTCTCTTTGATTAAAACCTCTGCTTTACAAAACACCCCCAAAGAGCAGTCTGGCAATATTATTAAGCCACTCTGGGAGGCTGCAGGTCAGCCCTCAAGACTTGATACATCATGGGGCTCGTTACACTCTGGCCACCTGTGTGACTGTCTCACTTCTCCATCCCCAGGACCACAGGAAGGCTGCTGTGAAGCCTCTGTTGCCTCCTCAAGCATGGAAGCCCAGCCGTGGATTCCTGCAGGCTCAGGGTGCAGGGTTAGGCTTGACACAAAGCTCACAGGACTGCTCTAGCTGGGCTTAAACACAGCTTAAATTGCTAATGGATCAACGTTTTCATCAGCCACAGCACCTGATGCCAGCATTCTGTTCAAAGCCTGATCCGTGCTTGGCACAGCTGGGCAAATTTGGGTGCCCAAAATGCCACTGGAGCTCATGAGGGAGCAGAGCTGGGCTGGAGCCCACCCCAGACTCAGCTTGGAGATGATCAGAGAGAAACCAGCCTGCAGAATGGAACCACTCCTTGAAGGAACCGAGCTCAGGCAGTTTCAGGGCTGACGTCGCCTCCTGCTTTCATGTCAGGCACGTTCAAACTGGCCCAAGCTTCACTTCAGACCAGCACCAGGCAGCAAAACGAGCAGCAATTAAACAGCAAAGGATGGAGAAGGTCCTGGCTGTGCAGAGCCAAGCTGGCACAGCAAACATCACCTCCCTGGTGCCCAAATGATGGCTGGGAGAGCACAACCTGGGAGAGACACCAGCGGTCCAGCAGTGAATCTGCAACTCCTCAGTGCAGGAGGCAAAGGAAAGGAGAGGAGGAGGGGGAAATGCAGGGCTCTGAGGACACTTCACACATCTCAGGATTTAGTAAACATGAAAAGAAGCAATCACTCCAGTGCTGATTGCCTGAATGCAGACTCTGCAGAGATTTTATCTCCAGGAGGGTTATTAATAGGTTAGGAATTCTTAGGAGAGGCAAAATGCAGCTAATGAGCATCACACACCCTGTAGGTGAAATTTCAGGTAAAAAAAAGTAAAAAAAAAAAAAAAAAAAAGGGCTGCATATTCATATCCAGTACCTTCATTAACCTGCACTCTTCAGCCCTGGGAAATACATCTGCTGACTGCAGAAGAGGTGGAATATCTTCCAGCAGGTTAAAAGCCAATTTCTTGATCTAAAGCTTGTTTATTCCCCAAAGCACGTCACTCCCAACAAAACTTTAAATAAGCTGGATAAGGATTTCTGACCAAAGCAATGAGATCAGCAAATGGACCAATATGGGATGACTTATTTAGGACATTGGAACCCCTTGTTCAAACCCATTTTTTGCCTCATTTAGCAGAACTAAATCTGGGTTTCTGATACCCCAGCTGGGTGCCACAAGCACTGGGCTTCTCGGTGAATTTCTGTGGCCAGTAATTACAGAATTATACAGAAATTTACTGAGTCCCACCAGGAGACAGCGACAAGTCACAGTCCTGGTGTCATTAGGTGGCATCTCCAGCCTGGGCCCAGATGTTGGCAGCTGGACTTCACTGGGGGAAGCAGCAATTTGACCCCAAATGTCCTCCACCTCCAACAAGCACTTGCACCACAGGTGATCAGGGAGTTTGGGTCCTTCCATGCTTTTTTTTTTTTCTTTTTTTTTTTTTTTCTTGCTTAGTTCACCATGAAAAGCATTGAAAAACTTCGATTTTCATCCTCATAATGAATAAACTCAAACGGTTTAATCCTTGAAGCTTTGCAAGAGATGGAAACACATGATAAATTCCTGAGCCAAACCTCCTGACAAGCATAATTTTTTTTGCTGGGGTCCCACTGGTCTGGGAGACTAGAAAAATACCTGCTTCTGAATTCAGATTTATTAAAAATAAAAAAGCTTCTGTCACATTAGACTTTGCCTTTTTTCACATCAATCTCCAGGATGTGTATGCAGGCAATATTTTGGATCTCTTTTTGCAGGGCTCCTATGTTCTAATTAGAGGATATTCCAGAATCAATCACCACTGATTTGTGGCCGATCACAGAAACTATCACAGCTGAGTTCAACTCCACAGCATCACACAAAATAAATTGTGCCCTGGAAGTGTTCAGAGCACAGAGTTCTCAGTGCAGCACATGGCCACTGAAAAAAATCCAGCTGGTGTCTCTGCAGTGATGGTACTGAGGGTGTTATCTCAACATTCCATGGAATCCCCAAAAAAGGAATGTCAGGAGAGAAGACAGAGAATCCAGCACAGCTCTGGGTGCTGCTTCCCACGTATCCAGGGCACAGGGGAGAGCAGTGGGATTCAGTGATCTTAGAAAGGGGCCAGGAGGGCTCTCAGCACACACAAATCAAGGGGTGTGAATGGAACAGCCACGGGGAGGATGGAAACCTTCACTCCCAACTCCAGCTGTGCAGAATCTCCCAAAATCAGACTGTGCCACCTCTTCCAATACTCCTGGGAAAGGCTTTGCTGACCTGCTGAAAAGGTTTTTTTTCCTGACAAGGCTGCACTCAAAAACCAGAACTGAAGTGCTCTGACAGTGTGTGAACCAGGGAAATGGAAGATTATCAGTGGCCAGAGTCATTTGTGCAAGGAGCCAGGATCTGCTTAATCCCTGGGGTGAATCAAAGTTTAATGACTGAGCTGTGCTTGAGACCTGGCTGAACCACCACTGGCAAATTCAGGGAGGGGGGCTGGCAGAAAATCCAGAAAGGAGCCTGAGTCCCTCCGGGAGATCCCTTCAGAAAATGCAGTTTCTCAACCTAAAGCAAACAGGAGGAGACCAACTCTGTCCAGCAGAAAGGCTTTGTTTGAGTTTAGCAGAAATAGAGATTCAGAAATGCAGCAAGCAGAGCTGGGAACTCCAGCCCCCCACACTGCTCCAGATTTACTCAGGGATCCATTCAGGACACCTTGTCCTACAGCTCAGGTTTTGTCCTACAGCTCAGGTTTTGTCCTACAGCTCAGTTTCTCTCCTACTGCTGATCACTGTGACCTCACACTAAAACTGTATCAATTCTGGCAATTTATTCCAGTTTGTGTGAGCATGGAGCCCATTCCCTCAGGTATTTTACATGCTTTGGGGTCAAGTGTTGAGATATTGATCAAGGGAAAAGCATTCCTCCAGGTAACTGGTCCTTGAGATCCCTGTGTCTTGTTTCTACCAATATGGGGTGTAAAATGGGAGTGAATTCAGGATGGCAAATCAGCAATTAGCAAATACATTGTGAAATTACTGTAGAAAAGCATCGCTGTAGCCCAGGTCTGGTTTTATAACCTTCCCTGTGCATTCTACTGAAGATATCCTGGGATAAAGGAGAGCTTAGCCTGTTCCATCACAGACAGTCTCATCTTTTTCCTCGCAGATAAACCCTTAAAGGATGTAAAAGTCAGGCAAAGCAGAAACAGTCAAGAAATTTCTATCACCTCGAAATCTCCATCTCTTTAGACACTTAAATCAGTGTTTAATTATGATTTTTCATACAGCTCTGTATCTTGTACAGCAAACAGCCCAACATTTTAAAAGACTCTTAGCCATGATTTGCAGTCTCTGATGTTGAGCTGCACTGAGTGAAGCTTGGGAAGTTTCCAGGGCTCATCTCCGTGCCTCAATTGATATTCTGATCCATGGAGCAGGAGCAGTAGTTAAATCTGTAATTTCCATTGCAGCCTTTGAACTGTTTATGAGATATGACCCTGCTTGTTTATGGATTTTTTTAATTGCTGCCTTAAATTGAAAAAGTTAGCAAAGCCTGGCTGCCAGGAAGAGCGTGGCTGGGGGTCCACTCGCTCCCGGAGATGTGGGATGGAACCAGTGACAGCTTTTTTCTCTGTAAGTCTCTGTTATCCTTTTCAAAATGATGGCCACAGGCAGGAATCAGAGCCAGCCCAACGATTCAGGTGGCCAGAAAAGCTGCCATAGGTGAAGGCCACTGGCTGAGGGGGGCAAGAGGGTTAAATTTCATTCCCATCACCTGCAAAGTCTCAGCGAATTGCTCTCTCTTGTTTTCCCTTCCATAAAGGCTACACCAAAGCCTTCAGAAAAGTGAGACTTCCTACTTCACTATCAGCTCAGGATCTTTTACTGGTTTCCAGATTTTCACACCTGATGTTTGAATATTAACTCAAGTCTGGCTTTCTTTGGGAATTCTTGCACTAACATCACTGGCAGAGCACGGCTTGCCACGGGATAATTTTACATTCAGCCAATATTTCCATCCTCTGGTCTTTTGGAGCAGCAGCTTTAGAAATACCGAGCATAAATCTTAACTCAGTCTGCCATGAAGAGTCTTTTACAGCACAGTTAATTAAAGAAGTTTAAACTGTACTTCTTCTCCTTCCTCTGGCATGGGGCCTGCTCACTAATTCAAGCAGCAGATTCCCGAAATGCTGGAGGAGGGGAGCTGAAGTCTGTGTTCTCACCATTTAAATTCATTTCCATGCTGAATGTATCTTGTAACAATCTGGCCTTTGTTAGAGCTGCAAAGACATGGAGATGCTCAGAGCCCATTCTTCCCCCTCTCCTTAATGTCATCCTACATAGGGGAGGTGGGGTATTCTCATTGTGTAGGTGAGATTTAATGATCATTTCTGCTGACATTTCTATTGCTTCCCTGGAATGACTACTGTGAGTAAACAGTCTTTTGTTCTCCTTTTCAGCAGCAGCCTCACAGACCCGTTATTCTGCTTCTGCAGTGGAAATGTAATTTATGAAAGAAACTGCCCTGCTCTGCCTCGCTGGGGTTTTCTTCCCTTCCCTGGCACGGTGACTTTGCCAAGGAGCTTTACATCTGACTTGAATACAGCTGGCACAGCTCTGCCACCTCTGCATCATTACCATGAATGCAGGGAGTGATCTCACATGTACCAGTCCCTGCTTCAAAACCTGGGGGTGAACAGGGGTGATTTATCCCCAGCCCCTCCGTGGCAGGGCCTCATTTGTAACAGGGCTGTGCACCAGCAGCTCTTTCACTGGGGCACAGCTGTAGAGCATCCAGCACTTCAGAAAAATCAAAAGGTGCCTTCCAATCCTCTCTGAATCCTGATTTAATTTGCAGCTTCTACACTGCACCCACAAATGAAAGAACTGATGGCAGAAGAGTTCTAATAACAGCAAATGTGCTTTAAGAGATGTGTGAGTTGGGTAAATCTCTCTAATACATTATCTATACCATGTAGGGTGGTTTTCTTTTTTTATTTTTTTGCTGGGTTTAGGACTTTGCATATATTAGCACTAAAATTCCTCTTGCTTTTGATAACAACCATGTTTGTAACCTCTCCATAAATTTGTTGCCATCCACTCCCAATATATTTAATATCTACTTAAGCCACTCTAGACGGTCTTTCATTAAAAGCAAAAAATCTCTGCTCTGAATAATTAATAAGATTCAATAATCCCAAATACAGACATCAACTCCTTGTTTTCCATCCTTTTTAGTTCAGCAGCAATGGAGTATCAGAATATTGTGCTGCTGGAGGCACAAACATGACACTGAGCACTTTAACTCCTCTCAAACGCAATGAGTTTCAGGTATTTTGCTTAAAAGAAGTTATATTGACCCCACTGCCCTGGCCAGACTCCAAAGTGAAAAACCATGTCCTGTGTGAAGTTTAACTGCATCACCTCACTCTGCTGCCCCTGCCTGAAACTCCAGCTGCCATCAGCTGCCCTGTCCTACCTGTGGAGCCAGCAGTTCAACAAACCTCAGCTTACTGTCCTAAAGCTCCCTGCAATCCTCCTCTGCTCTGGAAAGCTCCTCCCTTAAAACAGCTGCAAGGTGGTGGAGACTAAACCACGGAGCAAGCCCTGGAATCCTGCTAATTCCTCCCCAAACACCAAGCTCTGGCAGCAGGGATTACTGTGCCGCACACGGCAACGTGAAATTGATTCCATGGAAAGGAAAAACGAAATCCATAAAACTGCACGGAAGGAAAAGAAAACGTGTCTTTCATGAGGAGCACTCACACAATCCATGGGCATGGCATCCTCAGCAGCTCCCTCCCAGGAACCCTCCCAGCCCTTGCAATGTCTTTTTCTCAATGTGCCCACAGCACCACGACTCTCCCAGCCCTGGCTATGCCTTCAATGCTTCTCAGGGTTATTTCCTGAGAAATGCTGAAGACAGGACAAAAATATTTATTCATGTTTCTCATAGCCCATTTCATCTGCAGTGATCTGCCAGAAGTGCTTTTTGTACAAAAGCAGACACCTCCTGTCACTGTGGGGCTGAGAAGGCTGGGGATGCCTCCCCTGCCACATGGATTCCACCTGAGCACGCAGCTGTCAGATATTTGCTAACAAAATACTGTAGGAGCTTGGAAACGCAGGATCTAATCTGAGAAAAATCCACTGCACTGCTGCTTTTCTCCATCTCTGCCACTGAACTGCATCATAAAACCGACTCCAAATTCTCACCCTGCTCCATCCTGGAGCTGGGGAGAGTTTCTTGTCCTTTCTGCTCCCACTGGGAAAATTCTGCTTCTGGTTTTCCTCTTCTCATTTCGTATGTTTCAATCCTGAATTCATGTGTGCTCATATTCCAGACTACAGGTGATAAAATGGGTTGGTACAAACCAGTTGTTTCAGCTTTGGGACACGGTTCAATGTTGAGCCTGGCTGGGCTGGGTTAAGGGTTGGACTCATTGATTTTAAGAGCTCTTTGTCAACCTTAATGACTCTTTGATTCTACCCACAAATTTCATCCCATTTCTACAAACCTGTCCTTAATCCCTCATTTCCCTCTCTGCCCTTCCTCCGTGCTAATAGTGGAAGCACAAATTTCTAGGATCAGTAATTTTCCCTGCTTTATTTTTAAGCTTGTTTTCCATTCAGTTCCAGGGCTTTATTCTTCTCCCCCATCAGTATTTAACCCAAACCCTGAATGCTGCTGACATCAGATTAATGAACTCACAGCTGATCAAATCACTTCCCCTGGAGCTTTCCAACATTTGCATCCGTTGCTATTTTGCAGTAATAACCTGTGGGAGTTGATAGTTCAGTGGTCTGAAATCCTGCCTCCAGATTTGGTTTCTGTCCTCAAAACCAGGAATTAAATTAAACCACTCCAAGGAGAAAACACGACTTTTTCCTTTGGGTGTTCACTGAATAACAAACAACTCATGTCTTGCCATGCACCGCCTTCGTGAGCTGTTCTTTCCCACTTACTTTTGAGGAAAGGCAGTGTAGAGATCTCCATGGTTGTTTGAGTCCAAAGAGAGATGTCCTGAGACTGGGGTGCTCTCAAGACACGTAGTTTATTGGCCGTGGGGGACAGCCTGACCAGGGAAGGGAGCAGCTACAGGAGAAGTCTAAAGGGACAAGAGTCCAAGCAGCAAGGGAGAGAGCGTCCAAGTCAGAGAGCGAATTACCTGTTACATTCCATTTTAACCCTTTGTATCATGAATATTCTAAATAGCACCAACCAATCACCTTAGGATACAAAAACCTACAGAATTTACATACAGCCTATGGGGACTACTATATTACCATACAAATCTACATACTAAAAACCTGAAAAACCACCTTTTCCCTGATACCTGAGAGGGTCCAACCCCTTACTCATCCTTTTGTCCTGACAGAGGTGTGACTGAATCACCCAGCTCTGTGCTTAGCTAACTTAACTACTCTTTTCCTGCTCAGTATCTTACAGTTCAAATCTAGCTTTTAATTCTATATCTCTTACAGGTTTTATACTTTTTGAGTCTTTTACTAATAAATCTTCTCTGCAAGACCTTCTTGCTTCATCCTCCCCAACAAGGCAGTTCTTATCTTAATAATAAATGCAATCATTACGAATTCAAACCAAAAGGAAAGGCCTTACTTGGAACAATCAGCTCAATTTCTTCTGACATGGCAGTTCCCAGCGCGTTGGATGCAAAGCAGCGATATCTCCCCTGGAAATTGTTGATGATTCCCCGGTTTTGGATCACAAAAGTTCCAGAGTTGTTAGATGGAACTATCCTCGGGTCAGACGACAAATCAAAAGGTTTTCCATCCTTAGTCCAGTTAAAGCTGAAAAATGAAAGGAATGTTACAGTGGGCAGGCCCCGGGACAGCACTTTGGCATTAATCAGGGGTAAATGTGGGGCCAAGAGGGTTTTATCAAGATAAAAGGAAGAACTCGAGGTAAGAGGAGAGAGTTGGATGGCAGAATGACCACTGTGGCTCCTCTGCCTCGTGCTGCCTCTTGGGCACATCTCTCCTGCCACAGACTCTGCTTTTGGACATGGCTGTGACAGGAGACAAGAGCACAGAGCTGGGAGCAAGGACGGTGACAGACAGAGCATCTGGGACAGCCACACACTGACAGGACCTGGAGGTCTGCAAAGGCTGTGGCTGGAGTGGAGCTGCTGCTTTGCCATGGCAAAGACCCACGAGAGCTTCTCCCACCCCTCCACCATGGCTGAGTCAGAAGAAACTGAGATGATTCTCTTGGTTTCCTCCTTGCCACAGAACCATTTGTAGTTTTGATGCTGCCGGGGCGTGATTTTGACGAATGCTGAAGGAATTGTCAGAGCTCCTTGTACCTGCAATTCTCAGGTGGATTGAAATTTGCCTAAACTGATCTAAAATCAGACAGCTGGAAATTACAGTGCAACATCAATTTAGTGACAGACGTACCTTTCTTTTTTTTTTTTTTTTTCTTTTAAGAGGATAAATAATGTCAACAAAACTGTTGTTTTGGCACTTCGCTGCTCTTGGCAAAACTGCTTTGCTCCAGGATGGAGGGAAAATGGGATCCTTGCTCCAGGATGGAAGGAATATGGGATCCCCTCACTTAACAGGCACTACCACAGCATTTGAATACACCAGGAAACTTTTCACTGACGCACTGACAAACAGTGGAACAAAGGGAATTTGTTATCATGCTACAAATCCCCATTCAGAGCTCAACTGAAAATTACCAAATCGCCTTGATCTAAATAAAAGAATGCCTTTTAAAGTTTAAATTGTGTTGCAAAGAAAGGAGAAGGGAAGGATTAAAGAGAAAACAAAATGTCATTCAAACCAGCTATTAATTTAGCCCAAACATCATTCAGTGGTGGAAGCCTCAGGAGGAGATTTTACTGTGTTGTTATTACACTCTTGTTAATCACATTTTCATTAAAAATCTTTCTCTTTTCCACACTGGTGTAAAATGCACAGAGCTTATCTTTGGATATTTGTCTGAATAACTCCTCATGTGTCTATCTGTACCATCACCAGGGCCCTGCCGAGGTTAGGTACAGACAAGGTGTCTGATAAAATGCAAATGTGGTGTTTGAATACACAGTTCTATGTGTTTGGGATTTTTAGGGTTGCTGTGGAAGAGGCAGAGGAACAGCTGGGCCCCTTTGATTGCCATGACACAGCCCTTCCTTTCCAGACAAGATTTTCATTTTTTATTTTTTTTTTAACCATGGGGTGAATTTGGCACGTGTCAGACAAATGAAACATCCCCCAGCAAGCGAAACCCGTGTGGATACCTATTCATAGGGTGAGGGGAAAGTGATGGAGCAACAAAAGCTGAAGGGAGAGCCAAACCTTAACCCTGCTGAGGATGATGAGCAGGTTTTTGTGCAGCAGCTTCTGGCAGACACAACAGTGTTTGGCAAAGGTTAAAAACAAACTCAGCTTCTGTTTGCTTCTCCGAGCTGTACTCACGTGGGCTGGGGGTTTCCTCTGGCTTCACATTTAATGGTGAAGTCCTCATCAAAGGGGTAGGCAACCTGGGTGTGGGATTGCTCCGTGATTGTTGGAAGCTGGGAAACTGAACACAAAGAGGAATTGGGTTAAAACACCATTCCAGCCAAGCTGGGCTCCCCTTGAGTGGAGAGGGACAATGGCAGGATTGCACTATTCCTGCAGAAAGTGAGGCTTGCCCTGGGAACAGGATGATCACCACCTCCCTGGCATGGACAACACCCTCTGATCACTGTCACAGGCCCTGTGGCCAAAGAAAGGCCTGGCAGAGGGACAGTGCCCACCCTCATTCCCCTCCCAACCCACCCAGGGCAGAGGGGAGCTGGGACCACGCCAGAGCCAGAGCCAAAGCACAGGGCTGGCAAATTTATTCATAGGTGAAGTCAGTAACTGGATTTAATCCAGACACAGATGCACACACATGAAGTGGCAAACTGCTGCCCTCCACCCTGGAGGAAACTGCCAGGAAAGCCCATGGACTGCAAGGCTGCTCTAATATCTGCCCCGGGGTGCAGCTGCATGGTCACGCACGGAGGCTGCACTAAATTTCCCTTTTTTTCCTGACAGAATTAAAGTGTTGCTAAAGCCTGTGTAACAGAGGAAGGAGAACTTTCCCTGCAGTGCAGCTGGGATAACAGGATCACCCCATTGTTACAAACAGCCAGGAAGAAAATTAAAATGCTCTTCGGGTGCTGCTTTAAGTGCAGGGAGCTGAAAGCTGGAGTGAAATGTCAGAGCCTTGTCATACCACGTGGCCCCAAAGCTGAACACTTCCAAGCCCACCAGCTCCACTGATCAGAAATAACTTTTGATTATAATAGAAAATGCTTCGTTACAGCTAATTAAGGGTTAGGTGGTTCCCTGGGGTAGGTTCATAAAAGCAGTGGATGCCCAGAGAGTTTTGTGCTTCAGTCAGAGCTCCACTTGGGCTTTATTGAAACACAAGGAGCCACTGCAGTTCCTTCCTGAAAAAAAAAAAACCACAAACCTCTACTTCCCAATGTAAATTTGGATAGTTTTACAAAAATATCCTGTAAACCTGCTCAGTTGGCTTCCTCTTTGCAGCCAGGTCTATTGGCAGGCTCCAGAGTGCTAAGAGCTCATGGCAGATCTACAGGATGCCCTGAAAGTGAACCCTGTCCTACTCTGAGACCCTGAAAAGATCCTAAATTTAATATCCCTTAGGTTTACTTCTTTATTTTTCCCCCACCATAATTCATAAACCCTACTATTGTTGAGTTTTGCTTTGTTGGGTGTTTTTGGGGTTGGTTTGTTTTTTGTTTTTTTTTTCCAACCAAAACAAGAAAGCAAAATGCAGTTTTCAACCCTCCTGGTCCATTCATGTCTGAAAAATGCAAAGCTCGGGAGGTCTGGGCTGTACTCCAGGCAGGAGGGGTCGTCTGGCTTTCCTTGTGAGCCTCATCCCATATTTTACACGTGTCCTGGAAGCTCCTGATCCATGTAAAACAAGCAGTTTGAATTCATCCCAGCCGGCGAGGGACGCAGGAGCTGCTCCCCGGGGCAGGACACCGAGTGTGAAATCCAGCAACACTGGCCCTGAGACATCCACCTGCTCCTTCCCCAGGCTGGAATGGCAGCTTGCACGACAAGTGAGGAGGGATAAATGCCCATCAAAGAAGCTTCAGGGGGATTCAGAGCCCAAATGAGGAATTGAAGTGAAGGACAAACCCAAACCCTGGGAGCTAAGCGCCGTGTTGGATGGCAGACACCAGAGAGATGTTATTAGACAACTTTACTGCCCCATTTAAGCAGGCCCAAACAGGACAGCTCAGCTTTTGATCACACCTGAATTTCCCAAAGGCCACATTGTGGCAAGATTACATTCCAAATGGAACACAACTGGAAAGGAGGATTTAATGTGGTTTTTGTTTTTTTTTTTCCTTCGGGGCTGGCTGCAAAGGAACACCAACCAAAACAGCAAAGTGCACAGCAAATGGCTACAACTCACCTGATAATGGTATTTCAATAGCTGCTGCCAAACTCAATACAAAGAAAAACAGGCATATGGTGATGCCTTTTGTGCTTAATAGCATCTCCATCACTCTTCTGTAAACAAGGAGTCCAAACAGAACGAGGGATACCTTATGCTTCTGCTCGCTGTCGCTTCAAATCAGGCACAGGGATGTGAAAGTGGGAGCCTGGTAAGGAGGACAAACAGCAGCATTAGCCTACAATATCAGCCCGGGTTATAAAATCAAAGCAATGCTTCAGGTCTGCAGCTGAATTGCACTAAATTGTCCATTTTCCTCTCACCTCATCCCCTGGCTTCAAGAACAAGCTCTATTTAAATTCTAACAAAAAAAAAACAAAACAAAACAAAAAAAAAAAAAAAAAAAAAAAAAAAAAAACAAAAAAAAAAAAAAAAAAAACACCCCACCCCCCCACACAAACA
>VWYO01002436.1:0-18084 GCA_013400275.1 Rhadina sibilatrix | reverse complement strand
AAAAAACCACAAAAACAAAAAACACATGTACAAAAATACAGCTCTATTGTAGCACAGAAGTATAATTATTTTTTTTTGCTGTCTGGCAATTAAAAGCAGGGATGGTTTAGAATACGGTGCATTTGTAATCCTTCCAGTTCATAAATTTTTCTAATGAGAGTTGTGTAAGTTGGAAAGTAATGTAACAGATCTAATGAGAGAAATTTGGTACACTAATGACCTTGTTCATAAATCTCATCTGTCTTTTATCTTTCATTTATGCTCAAAGAAGGACACAAGCTCATTTAGTTCATTACTAGGAACCAGAACATGAAACCTTTGCTTTTCCCCCACAGTCCCAGAACTGCTCTACGTGAGTTTTCCACATTCCATTAGACATCCTCAGGTTCTGAATTGCAGGGCAAAATCGTTGTGTGTCTGCAAAAAGGAGACAGCTCCAGCTCTAATGAGCATTTTAGTGACATTCAGGGAGAAGTGAAGGAGAGAATTCTGATTTAGATGAAAAATCAGGAAGGAGGGTGGGCAGGCCCTGGCACAGGGTGCCCAGAGCAGCTGTGGCTGCCCCTGGATCCCTGGAATTATCCATGGCCAGGCTGGACACTGGGGCTTGGAGCAGCCTGGGACAGTGGAAGTCATCCCTGCCCATGGATGGGGGTGGAATTAGATGATCCTAAAGCTCCCTTCCAAACCAAACCACTCTGGGATTCTGTGATTCTGCAGAAGTGCATGCACAGAGGATTCCAGCTGCCAGCCAGGGTACCTGGGTGAGTTATTAACCAGCACAAGCTGTGCTCACCTGTGCACCCCCTAGCAGGGCTAAGGGACATCAGTCTCAGGAGAACCTCGACCTCAGCTGCCAGGATAACTTGGAAAGAACAATTTTGAAGACAAGGCCACTGTGCAGGAGGCACCCACTGCCCAGGCAGCCCAGCCTGGCCAGCTCTGCTCCACAGCAGCCAGCCCACAGGCTGAGGGCAATCCCCTGCCTCACACACAGCTCTTGGATCTTTGCACACCCCAGCCCGTTAATCCAGGGATCAGGAAAGCAATCCCGGCATCCCAGGAGCAGTTGGCATGTGGGGACAGCAGGAGGTGGCACTGCTGATGGCTGTGCTGGCCCAGCACAGCTGGAGCAGAGGCAGAGCTCAGCCCACACCCTCCAGCCCGTGGGGGTTTTTCTCCTCGTGGCTGCTTTTCCCTGCAAACAGAGATCCCAGCACATTCCCCCTGACATCAGTGCTGAGATGAGCACAGCCTGTGCTGCTGCCCTCCCTCCAGGATGAGCTCTGCTCACACGCTCACCAGCCCACAAAAACTTCCTGCAACTTCACATCTGTGAGACCAAAAATCCCCGGCTGAGGATGGAAATTGGCCAACGAGGGGCAAACGACAGACGCTGTAATCACATAAGCCTCGTTTGTTTAGAAATGAGGCTAAAAACCAGATGTCTTTTAAGTATCTTAGGAGTATTTGCTGATGGAAGAAGCTGACTAATCTGCTTAGTGCCCCGCTCTGCAGAAGGGCAGGGGACAGGGACAGGGGACAGGTGGTACCCCCAGGCTATCCTGGGTGTAAATCAGCCAGAATCAGGCAACACCAGCAGTGCTGCTTGTGGCAGCCGATATTCCCTCAGTTTGAGCTCTCCTGGCCCTGACTGGTGAGCGATGGAGCTTTCCAAAGCTCAGCCTGCCAAACCTGGGCTGTGTGACAGCACAGGGGACACGCAGCAGCCCCGGCCAGCAGACACCTGATGGCTGCTGTCACTGCAGGATGGGGCTCTCCCCCTCCTCTCCTGCCCCTGGCACACGCTCGGCCCCAGATCTGTGTCACTGGCAGTGAAACAGATGCTCTGACAGAAAACTCTCTGGATGCACAATTCCAATTTAGGCTCACAGAAGCCTGACCAGCCTTGCTGCCTGCAGATGGTTGGGCTGGTGGCAGCGACTGCCTCCTCTCCCCCATCTGCTGACAGCTCTGGGGACAGGAGCAGGCAGGTCAGGATGCCAGCCAGAGGCAGGGCAGCTGGGATTACAGGAGGTGTGCAGCTTGCTAAGGTCACAGCAAGTTGTGTTCTAGATGAACGTCACAAAGCATTGCATAAATTCAGATAAAACTCCAGAAAAAAAAATAAAAACCAAGAGCACAGCTCGATTCCTTAACCAAACCAATTAGCCCACACCTTCTTTTTTATTTTTTCTATTTTTTTTAATGAAGTGCCAGAGCAAAGCATCAACATTCCAAGTGAGCAGGATATCCTTCATCATGTGGCACAGCCCGACTTGCCTCTGCAGGCTGCTGTAATTAGTCGGCCTGTCTAGCACCTCACTCCAGTTCCCTGGCTTGAATACTAATGCTGGGGGCTGACAGCAGCAGCATGTGGAAGCAGCCAGCACAGGGGGACCAGCAGTGATGGACCTGTGCACACCCAGCAGATAATTCCACTTGGAAACCTCCCTGCAGCTGCCTGGGCCTGGGCTGGTTGCTCCTGAGGGCTTCCCATGAGGTGCAGTCCTGGGCTGATGTGAATCAAGCAAGAGGTTCTTTGTGGAGATATTCACCTTGTGACAACCTCCCAGTTATGCTTTCAGTTTGAGCTTTCATGTTTTTCACATTCTGTGCTGCTCAGGTGTGTAGTTCTGAGCCTCATATTAAGTGCTTCATATTAAGTAAGTTCTCTTCACAGAGCAGGGACACAAAACAAACCCTGTTCCTGCTGCACACCAAGGACAACTTTCAGCCCAGCAGCACAAACAAGGGTGGCTGGAGGGAGGAACAAGAAGGATGGGACCTCACAGCCTGCAGCTGGAATGGGACAATTCAACCCCAATGTGCAAATGGAGCCAAACTGATCAAAGTGTCAGACCTGGTGACCCTTTGTCCATTTTGGGACCATTTTGGGTCCCCCTTGGGTGCAGCCCTGGCCAGGCCCTGTCCTGCCCAAGGTGTATCCTAAAGGCCTTTCAGTAAATCTCTGCTTTATTCTCTGGCTCTGCCCAGGCTCTGTTCCAGCTCAGCCTTCCCAAGGCATCACCAGCAGGAAAAGCTCCTGCTCCTGTGTCTGTTACCCCTGATGGAGAAGCAGAGGCAATATCCTGGCTGTGACAGCAGTTATGGGATGCCAACACTTCATACACATCTCCCCTGATGTGCCCCACTCAATGCTCCCTCCTCTGTGCCCTGTTTTTGGCAGTGCTGGTGCTCAGCAGGCAGCCAGGTGAGGCACAATCTTCCTGCAGACACCTGGGTCAAGCTCTTCACCTTTTCAAGGTGACATTTGGGCAGGGCTGCCAAGCTTTTGGTGTCTAGGATGCCTGTCATGCCTCTGGCTGTCCCACCAGGCCTCAGGTGAAACTGCAGAGATCCTGATTAAAGCCCTGACCCTCCCTCTCACCTCCAGCACCCAAAACCTCCTGAGCCCCTTCCCTAACGAGCAATATCCCCCTAGACAGCCCATCCATCCTGGCTCCAGGCACAGCCACGCACCCAAACTTCAGGCAGCACAATCCCTGCCTCCAAGGACGATTAAACTCCAAACCCAAACTTCCCAACCTGTGCCAGTTCCCAGCAAATGAACAATTTTGCTGCCTAAGTAATTTGGAGAAACGACTGAGGGAGCTGTGCAGGCACTTGGCAGCCACGGGCAGGTTTCGGTCTGGCTGCTGCCAAAGCTCAGCTCTGTCCTTGGGGGAGGAGAGTGCCAGGGACCCACTTGCAAAATCCTGACCTTGGGAAAAACATCAGCTGGGTCAGGCCCAGAGCCCTGCTTTTCACAGAATTACAGGATGGGTTGTGTTGGAAGGGGCATTAAAAATCATCTTCTTCCACCCCCTGCCATGGGCAGGGACACCTCCCACTGTCCCAGGCTGCTCCCAGCCCCAATGTCCCACCTGGCCTTGGGCACTGCCAGGGATCCAGGGGCAGCCACAGCTTGGACACTTCCAGGGAAGAATCTCAGACTGGTTTGGGTTGGGAGGAACCCTAAATCCTACCCATTCCCACCCCAGCCATGGCAGGGACACCTCCCACTGTCCCAGGCTGCTCCCAGCCCCAGTGTCCAACCTGGCCTTGGGCACTGCCAGGGATCCAGGGGCAGCCACAGCTGCTCTGGGCACCCTGTGCCAGGGCCTTCTCATCCTCCCAGGGAAGGATTCCTTCCCAATCTCCCATCCATCCCTGCCCTCTGGCAGTGGGAAGCCATTCCCTGTGACCTGGCATTCCATGTCCATCTCCAAAGTCCCTCTCCAGCCTTCCTGTAACCCCTCTTCAGGTACTGGAAAAAATTTATATGGTCTCCCCCAGGCCTCCTCTTCTCCTTTTTCCCAGGAATTCCACATCCTCCTTTGTTCTCACCTGGATTCACTGCAGCACAACTTGCACCAGGGATGGGGGCACCAGACTGCCCAAGAAAAGCTTTCTTCTGCACAACAAATGAACAGGGATTCTTACAAGAAATGTTACGTTTGCAACCCCTCCTCTCCCCTCTTCTTTCCCCCTCCTCTCCCTTCTTCTTTCTCCCTCCTCCTTCTCTTTCTATCTTTCTATTTGCTTTTCTCTGCCTCGGGCTTAAGTCGAGTAATTTGAATTCACTGCAAATACTTATCTGTAGCTCCTTACCTGCAATTCATTATTTACTGTGCTGTTCAGTTAATAGTAAATACTGATTGCTCTAAGGACAGCTCATTTGTTTGTTTAATGAGCTGCCTTTAACTTACACTGAGCAAATCTTTCAAACTATCAGCATTTCCAAGGAGCAATGGAGTTCCAGATTCTTTTATTACATCCCCTTGCTTCCAGAAGGATGCCGTAAAAAACATTGGACAACCAAACAAGAAAAAAAATAAAAAATTAAAAAAAAAAAGATTAAATTTCCATTTATCTCATCAACCTAGTGAACAATTTTCCCTACATGTAATTACTGCATTAAAATTGCTCATAAATAGTAGCAGGATGACAGCCAAAATTCCCAGATTACTGGTCTACCGCTTCCAAGAGAAATTATAATGCACTCCCAAATATGGCATCAACCTCAGCTCTTTGGTTCCCTCCTCAAATATATTCCTTGTTCAAGTCCTGTGCTGCACAAATCTTGAGGAAAACAATGGATCCCCACAGCTTAACACTGCTGCATCCCTTGGCTAAGCTTTTCATTAGCTAGAACCAGGTTTAATTTCTCAGTGACATGGATGTTACAGGACTGGTAAATATTTGTAATTAGAAATTACAGCCTCCCGTGTGGCCCTGGTTATGGAACACCAGGAAAAAAAAATTGCTTTCTAGTAGGAAAAAGAAATTAAAAGTTTGGTTGTTTAATGATTCCACATGGGATTGTTAATGTAGGGAAAGATGAGTTCAGTGCTATAGAGCACAGAGGCTCCACTGCAAAGCCTTCCAGCAAGTGGAGCATGGAAAATTCACCAGGTAAGGAAATGTGCTCCAAAGTGTTCCCAGAGCAGCTCCCAGAAGTGGGATGGCAGCCCTGGGATCTAGGCAGGGCCCTGGGGAGCTCCCAGAATGAATCCATCACCTCTGAGCTTTTCCACGCCTCAAGGAGCTCCCTACATCACCAATTAGCTGGGAAAGGTGGAGATTCCTGCTGCATTTCAGCTATAAATGTACTGCTCCAGCACCAGTTCTTATGCAGCTATAGATCTCTTTTTTTTCTCTTTTTTCTCTTTTTTCTTTTTTTTTTTTTCTTTTCCAGAAAACCCCCCAATGTGCAGAGTCACTCAAGAGCTTGGAAAAAAAGGAGGAATATTCACAACGACCCCATTTTATTTCTGGTGTCAATGTTTCCCATTGCTTTTCCCCTAAAAGCTTTTTGCCATCCCAGTGCCAGTAGCAGGCAGAGGATAACCTTCACTTGACTCTTCCCCAATCACCTATTTTGGGATGTTGTCAGTTCTTAAAAAAAGCAGCCCATGATGCATATGCTGGAGGTGATTAAAATAATCACCCAAATCAGAAAGCTGCTCTTCCTTCCGTGGCAAAGTATTTCCAAGCACACTGCAGCACACAACAGGCGCAGAGATATTCTTGGTTTAGATGTAATTCCACTCTCAGGAGCTTCAGTGAGAGAGAAGTCCATGCATTATTTATCTTGCCAAGGACTTCATAAACGTTATCGGACAGCACATCCGAAAGGAAAAGTTTTCAGTGTGGCTACACGACTTCAGCATTGTTTCACAAAATTTATGTGTTTCAACTGTGACTGCAGCTATTGCACCTTCCCAATTTTGTAATCCATCAGTCTTTCAGTTTCCAGACTGAAAAGCCACTCTCAAACTGGAATGAATACAACTAAAAAAGAAACAGGCACGCAAGGCTGTAGCACGATGTAGCAGCGAAACATTCAACTCAATTAGGAGTGCAACAGAATTCACTGCCCTGGGCCAAGGTTTTAAGGAATAAAGAAGGAATTTGGGAGCCCAGCTTGCCAGGTGCTGGCTGTCTGGGAGAGCAGGGCAGGGTGACAGATGGTGCTGTCCTCCAGCTCAGTTTGATGCCTGTGCTGATCCTGTGGAAGCTGAATTTCTGGTGTTTCTGTTGGAGATCTACCCCGAGCAGAGGGGAAGGGCTGTACAAGCACCTTGGAATCCCAGCGTGTGACCCCGGGACAAGGCAGCCAGCATCAGCTATCCATTCTCACCAACACTCCCTTTTCTGCTCCCAGCTGTTGCCAACACAATCCTGAAGTGCAATCCCCTCAAGTCTCATCAGATCACACACCCTATGCTCTGAAATGGTTTAAATGCCAGCAATAAATGATTTCTCCTGGTCATCTCTCTGCCCACATAATGGCCCAGCACCTGGGAGAGCTGATTTAATTGGTTTTGTCCATCTGGCAGCTGAAGCCCTGGGTACAAGGACCACATTTCTTAAAGCTTTGCATGGCTTTTACACACACACACACACAGACAGGGATGGAGAGCTGAAGAAATGTCATTTTTTCACCTGCAAAAATGCTCAGGAGCCCAGGTTTGCCAGCCCCACCAGACTTGCTCTGCTGGAACCTCAAAATGCCTCTGAGCAGCACTTGCAATAAAGACTCCCAAGAAAAGCCAGGGTGGAAATCAATACCTGCTTTAGCCTCCTCATGGCCAAAGGAGCAAATGTGAGGTGTGGATGGGCCACTGCTGGTGATGGGTACCCCATTAAACTTTAGTTTGCCACGTGGTGACTCCTTCTAGCAGGAGCACTCAAACCTGAGTGCCCTGCAGCCAAACTCCCCCCTTATGGATGTTCTTAAACATGTGAGCAAACACCAACGTCTGTAGTGATCTGAGGAGGAGAGCAGCAGGGAAATGGGACACCAGGTGACCCCACAGGGGCTCTGGCTCCAAATCCTCCATCCTCCTGCAGCTGCCTGGGGAGTTTCTGGGCCAGATCTGATCAAAGTTCTTTAATACCAACAGGCCTCTCCTCCAGAAATTTAAGTACCTTTTTCTTTTTTCTTAATTGGTTCCCTGCCCATCCTCACTGCACATAAAACTGCTCCTTCTCCAGCTCATTTTTGGACTGGGATTAACTGGGCAGCAGCTCTGAGCACTGGGAGCACTGGGCCACTACAGCAGCTCCTGTGACAGGTCTCTAGACACAATCTTTTCTTGAGTGGGAATTAATCCATATTTTTACATTCATCTCCTTTAAGCCTTCTTCCAGTTCTACTGTGGCACCAACCTCTCTTTCAGAGGAAAATCTGGATTTAATGTAGTGTACTTGAGGTGTATGTACCACATCCTGCAGCACAAATTGCTTGTGGAGATGATGTGCAGACTTCTGAGAAACCCACAAGTATTTAATTAGCAAGCTTCTAAGGTATTTAGAGTGGAATTAAAAATACCAGGCTGAAATTTTAGACTGTATTCCTTCACTGCACTATAAAGTGCACTGTGCAGAATTCCTGTACAAGTCACCACCAAATCAAGTTCAGGATGGACATTGAGTGCAGTGTCCAGCTCTGTTCCTCAGTTCAGGATGGACATTGAGTGCAGTGTCCAGCTCTGGCCCCCTCAGCTCAGGATGGACATTGAGTGCAGTGTCCAGCTCTGGGTGTCTCAGTTCAGGATGGACATTGAGTGCAGTGTCCAGCTCTGGGTGTCTCAGCTCAGGATGGACATTGAGTGCAGTGTCCAGCTCTGGCCCCTCAGCTCAGGATGGACATTGAGTGCAGTGTCCAGCTCTGGCCCCTCAGTTCAGNGTGAGGAAGGGCTGAGGGAGCTGGGGTTGTTCAGCCTGGAGAAAAGGAGACTCAGGGGTGACCTTGTCACTCTCCACAACTCCCTGAAAGGTGGCTGTGGGCAGGTGGGGCTGGGCTCTTTCTCCAGGCAGCACTGACAGAAGGAGAGGACACAGTCTCAAGGTGCACCAAGGGAAATACAGGTTGGATATTTGGTAAAAGTTTTTCACAGAAAGAGTGATAAAGTATTGGAATGGTCTGCCCAGGGAGGTGGTGGAGTCACCACCCCTGGACATGTTTAAGAAAAGCCTGGATGTGGCACTGGGTGCCATGGTTTTGTTGAGGTGTTAGGGCTGGGTTGGACTTGATGATCTTGAAGGTCTCTTCCAACCTGGTGATTCTGTGAAATCAGGGTCTGGCTTTACATATGCACATTTACAGATGTAAGAGCAGCCCAATCCCCTCACGTGTGTCTGGTTTATCCCCTTCACCTGAAGGTTTGGCCACACACCATTCCTTTCATAACCAACGAAAACACAGGAACTCTTCCAGCACTGCAGCAGAGGAATGTCACAACCTACAAACACACACTGACCACCATCCCCCTCGCTGGTCACAAACCAGCCCAGGGCTGAGCTTTGCAGACACACCTGAGAGCAGCACAGCCTGTTAAAAATTCAGCTGCTGCCTGAGGATTTTGCCATTCTGCATTTCCTCGAGATGCTACATCTCCTGAACGAGTTCAGGCCCAAACTGGTTTTATATTAATTGAAATTTTCAACAGCCGTTAGCATTTCAGCTCACAGGTCAAGCATGAAGCAGAAAGCAGCAGGTGGGGTGGGTGGTGGGGACGAGGCTGTGGCAGCCAGGCACAAAGGGAAGGAGAGGGAATGAGAGGAAGGCAGGCTGCAGTTGGTGCTCGGATGAGACTGCCAGTGACAGCCTCTGCCAACAGAGGGGATGCAAAACCCCCGAAATTTCAACACAGATTTGCAGAGGTGCCTGCTTCTTTTGTACGCTCATCCTGCCTCTTTCAAAACACATAACGACGTGAAAATCACCAGCTTTCTCCTCACCGTGAGCTGTAGTGCAGCAAGACCTCCTTGCAGCAGCCCTGCCTCACCTTGAAAGGCTCTCCTGGAACCCAGCACATGCCACAGCCACTCTGAGCCATTCCAGCTCCTGCTGGGAGCCCATCCTTGGCACACGCAAAGCCAGGAGAGCTCTCCTGACTGGGAAATGTGGGCAGGGATGTGCCAGGCACAGCTCTGGCAGGCCTGGGGCTAATGAGATCGCTCAGTCAGCAGAAAGCTCTGGGAGAAGAGCACAGAACACACTTCAAAGGCACAGCCAAGGGCTCCTCGGGATTCTGCCGCGGGAGGAACTCTCTCAGGTAGTAAAGGAAAGGGAAAATTTACACACCCAGCCCCTGACGGGCTCCGTTCCAGGCAGAGGAACCATCCCAGCGCCAGGAAAATCAGCTGGCAATGGCAGAAGGCACGGCAGGGCTCCGAGGGCTCCACTTGGTGTTGGTGATGCTCACAGTGTGGGTTTGTGTTTGCTGGAGAGCTCCCTGCGCTGGTAACGAGGTGACAACACGAACTGGAGGGAAAGGGGATGCAATTGTCAATGAATCACCTCTGTAAACAGGAAACAGCTGTTATTCCCACTGGATCCATTCAGGATCATCTTTCCCTGCTGCATCCCAGGCAGGTGAACTCATGATGTGCGACACTGTCAGGTATCAAACCCCCTAAACCTGAGCTCTCTGCTCCATCTGTGCCAGGAAAAATGCACACCCACAGAGCTCCTCTGCCTCAGGGACTCGGGAGGTGCTCAGTGTGTTCCCAAGAGAGAAAAATCCCGGCCGGGCTTCACACACAAAAATCTTAAACCCCGAGGAAAACTGACCCCAAACCTGCAGGAAACCTCCTCTCTCAGTTTTACCCCACACCTCAGCACAGCGGCAGTGAAAGCCCCTGGGACGCTGCGTGTTCCTGATTTAAATTGCAGCCAGCGACTCGTGAGCAGGGAGAGTTTCACAGCAGGCAGGCTCTGAACTCCCTGCCTGCCTCTGCTTCCCCTCCTTCCGTGTAACAACAGAGATTAGCTCTCTCAGCCTCCTGGAGGATCTCCCAACACTTGCTTTTCCTGATAAGTCAAGGCCATTAAGCTTCCAACATTTTCCACGTTGCCAGAGATACAAGGGATTGCTTAGGGGAAAAAAAAAAAAAATTAAAAATCCAGTGAAATGTGGTGATTTCACACAGACACTGCACAGAAGCAAGGTTCAAGGGTACAAGTGAAACACCATCCACATCACTCTGAAATGCTGATGTGCCTGTCTGGACAGGGAGCAGCATCTCTCAGTTTGGGAATCTTGCTCTGATTCTACAGCAGGATCCAGTGGGACCTACAGGACCTACAGTCTGCCAAGGCAGTACCCCACAGGAGCTGATCCATGGCAATAATCGTAGGGTTTAGCCCAGTTTGTGCATTAGGGGTCTGAGTACCTGAGCAAACAGGATGGCATTAGAGATATATGGATAACTCACCCTGAGTCTGCATTTCCTGCTTTCCCTGTTTTCACCTGGAAGCTGTAACAATTTCCTTTTCCCATCAGGAACTTCACAGCTCAATGAAACCCCCAATAAACCTAAATAAAAACACACATTCAGCAGCCCAGCCCACCCAGGGGAGACACTCTTGTTTCACCTGCATTTTTTAGGGGCTCATTTTTACAGACTCGTGAGGAAGATGGGACAAATTTTTGTCAAGATCTCCAGGGAGGAAAAGAGCTCAGAATCATACCAGGAGTGCCTGAAACACCCTCCCAAGCAGCATAATGCTGCAATTTATCTGGTCATCATTTTGTTCCTGCAGCTCCTGTTAATGGAAATGTTGTTTTTTTTTTTTGGCGAAGCTTTCAGGGAAATCAAGCTGTTAGTAAGGTGAGGATTATTTCTGAGCACAGCAGCAATTTTCTGCACTTGCTCCAGTAGTTTTACCATTGTAAGGGAAAAGCATCACTCAAAACACTCCAAACCCCAATGATTTTCTAGCTGCAACAGTTACTTTTCTCTGTTAATATAATTTTTTTTTTTCCCGAGGCACTAAATCAAAACATCCATCAACCCCACTGAAGACAGCTGGCTGACAACACATTGAATATATCTACTGTAGCTGTGAAAGAAAGGGGAGAGACTGTAATTCTGGGTCTCTCTCCTCGGGGTCCACATCCATCCTGCCTTTCAGCACTGTCAGGATGCAGAGAAGCAGCTGGCAGTGGCTGCAGCACCTTCAGGTGATCTCAGGAGATGTCTCATCAGGCACATCACAAGCCCAGGGTGTGTTTTAAGGCACAGATGATGTTTAGAGGTGCAATTTGTCTCCAGCTAGGTGGCTGAGCACACAGGCAGCAAAACACGCCGTTCAAACAGCCTAAAAACCTTGGGGAAAGGTGATTGCTTGGAAAAATATGGTTTTTACCTGTTTACCCATTACCCAGGGGAAAATGTTTTGAAGGAAATTGGGCAAAACCAAATCTATTCCCTCAGCTCCTGAGGGGTTGGTCAAGTATCTCCCAAGGCCACACAAGAAACAACCCAGAGGAAGTGTCCACCAGCCAGAGGGTGATTTAGGTGCCTGCTTTACCTTTACTTCTGGTTTTTGCTTTCCATGGCAACAGCAAAATCCACTCACCTGAACCCCACCACTGAATATGAAATCTTTGTTGCAAAAGCTGGAGTTGCTGCAAAATCCACTCACCTGAACCCCACCACTGAATATGAAATCTTTGTTGCAAAAGCTGGAGTTGCTGCAAAATCCACTCACCTAAACCTCACCACTGAAGATGAAATCTTTGTTTCCAGAGCTGGAGCTGCTGCTGGTTCCCCATGCTGTGATTTTCTGAGCACAAACTCACCATTATCGTCCCCCCAGTTTTGGAAAAAAACCACAAAAAACACAAAAAACAAACAACTCCACTCCAGCTTGCTGGAAATTAAAGTCAATAAAATCAAATTAGAAGTACAGCAAGCAAATATCAGGAGTGGGAAGTTCTGCCTGAACAATTAAAATCTGCTAAAGTTATGTAAAACTGCAAGGGGAAGCTTCACGTTGAATGTCAAACAGGCAGAACCAGGATTTCCCTGCCCATCCTGCCCACAACACCGAGCTCTTCTCAACAAGGGTGGCTTTTGCACCCCAGCCCACCTGCAGAAGTGTTGCTCTGATTAATGATTTGCACAGTGGGAGAAGTGCTTTCCATGCCACATGCATGAAAACTGCATTACAGACTTCATCCAGAGCTTCTACAGCACCACAGACATTGCTCTGCCTTCTTAGAAACAACAACAACAAAAAAGGTAAATTAAAGAAGAAATTGCCACTACTGTTGGTCAAATAGTTTCTCTCTCATTTGTGTCACAGCATGGATAAACTCAATGCCCCTCTAATCATTATCTCACAGAAACTAATTATGTTCCTTGTAAAGACTAACCAGAAAGTGCCTAAAAACAACCTAAAAATATCACAGAGAGGAGTCAGTCATGCACAAGGCCTTCCATACCCTTGTCTCTCAAATACCTCAGAGTTCTGTTCCTTCATGCTTCCCTGCAGCCCTGAGCCTGGAAATGTCCCCAGAGCATGGAAGAGACTCCCATGGATTTACTCCTCATGGATCTGAGCCTTTCAAAGAGCTCTCCTGCCACAGACCATGCATGGACACCTCACATTCCTTTATCCTGCCCAGCTGGCTGGTCAAACAACATTTATTGTGGAACTGAACTGCAGCTGGGATGCTCTGAGGTACTCCCTAACAAAAGGTGACTATGTCATTATAAATAACATTTCACGTTAAATAAAAGGCATGGACCCTTTAGAAGTCCAGGTGACAACGTGGCAGATCCAGAAGGTGCAAAAGGAACTCATCAGGAGAGTGCAGAATTGATAACAAATGCAGAACTTTCCCTGAGGCTGGGGCAGCTCCCTGGCACCAGGGCACAAGGCCAGCCCTGCTGCAGCAGGGACACACAGCTGCCCCTCCTTTAGGGGACAAAAGGTTCCCTGAAGCTAGAAAAGAGCTAATCCTGTCCCTACCAAACTCTGCTTTATTCTCTGGGAAAAGCCTTCCTGTTTGGGACCTGGTACACCTCAAATGCAGGCAGCAGGTGATGCACTGGCTTTCTTGTCACCTTCCTCCCTGTAAAACTCCCAGAGCTCCAAGCATCCTCCAGGCAGGCAGAGAAGGAGCTCATGGCTACTGAAGACACCAAAATGCAAAACTGAAACCCATTCCTGCAATTACAGCACAAGCCCTTGGAGCCTTCCCCTCCACTCTCCTTCTCCTTTATTTAGCTGAAGTTATTTAGAGGACAGATCTCTGTTTAAGCAGCTGCTGCCACAACTAGTTGGCCCGAGCAGCTTTTTTTTTTTTTTTTTTTTTAATTAAATATTTGCTGCTGTGAGAGTTCTCTCTCCCCTCCCTGCTCTCCTTGTGGACAACATTTGTTCTTGCTTTTTTTTTTGGAATCGGCCTCCGCCTTCGCCTGCGAGGCCTCCTGCTCTCCAAGCCCCTGCCAGGGTGTGAAATCCCCACAAAAATTAATTTTCATGATAGGCATCGTGACATTTTCCTATCAAGGACAACCATCAACAATAAGGAAAAGAAATAAAGCTTGCTGGGATTTAATGATGATTGTTAAGTTATGTCATTTACATAATTAGGCCTTAGTGCTAACTGTGGCATACCTCTTTTATGGCATGGTAAATTGGCAGAGCACCTCAGAAAGAGATTTTTGGGGGTTGTTGGTTTTTGTTTTTCCCCTTCTCTCCCACCAATTACAGAGGAGTAGATCAGATAAATGATATCACCACCCATGCTAAGCAGGTTTACACAGAGGCAGGAAATGGAGGTGAGCTTCATGACGTGCATGAGAGAATTCTTGAGAAGTACAGATTTCAAAACAGGTTCCTTACACGTTTGTTGCTCTCAGAATTTCTTCCCAGCCAGCAGCCAGGTCCAGCAAGGCCTCTGGGGTGCTTTATGGTATTTCCCAACCAGGATCAGGGAAGCCTTGGGTTTACTCTCCCATTGGTGTGCACAGAATTGTTCCCTCTGTTCCTCCCAGCAGGCAACCCTGGGAACAGCATAAAGGGCTGGACCCAGTGCCAGCAAAGGCTTGACTTGCTTGGGGAAAAGCTCCACCTGATGTTTCATAGAGCAGAAGTGTCTTGATTCATTGTTTACCTGGTCCAGGTGTGACTGAGATCCTCACCTCTCTCCATACTGGAAGCAGCAGAGCCCAGTTAGGGTGACAAAAACCCAAACACAACCTCCTCATCAGAGCCAGTTTGACACTGGGGGTCGGGAAGGGTGACAAAGAATGGAATGGGTTTTGAGCAGAGCTGTTTCAACAGCTGGTACAGACATTCAGGGTCCCCCTCCATGCAGAAATGAGGAAGCAGCAAGGGATGAGCTCCCTGGCAGGGTGGGCAGGGCTGGCACAGGGTGCCCAGAGCAGCTGTGGCTGCCCCTGGATCCCTGGCAGTGCCCAAGGCCAGGTTGGACATTGGGGCTTGGAGCAGCCTGGGACAGTGGGAGGTGTCCCTGCCCATGGCAGGGGTGGATGAGTTTTTAATCCCTTCCAACCCAAAACCACTCCATGATTCCGTGAGGCTGAAGGGATGGAAGTGCTGAGAAGCAGCAGCAGAGAGGAGCACAGGATCTGGAGTATGAAATGGAGATGGAGAGAGGGAGGTTTCAGGAAAAGGGAGGGAGCAGGAGGAGCACATAAGGAAAGGAGAGCAGGCACCAAAGGAGGCTGTGCAGCAGCACCAGGCTGGGCTGTGAGCGAGGCTGGAGCCTTGCAGCAGCTGCTGTTCCACCTCCCTGAGAGAGGGCAAGGATCCTGGGAGAGGGATGGTTCTGGCAAAATCCGGGAATGCAGCCGAGCAGGGATCAGTGCTGGGCAGAGACAGGCAGCACAGGGACTTGGGAGAATCTGTGAGGCTGGAACAGCAGCTCACTGGGGAAGAAATGAAAGAGAGCCTGGGCCTCAAAGCCCTGAGCAGGGAGCTGGGGACCCTGCAATGGCAACGGCAGTCTGGGGGGATCAGAGAGCAAAGCAGCAAAATCTGCATTGGAGAGTATTTCAAACCTGCCTGAACTCCCCAGGCTGGAGCCACAGTGGGAATTTATTTCAAAAAGAAATACTGGTATCATACCACCAAGCAATTTTTTAAAAATATATATAAATAAGACACATTAAGGCAGACAAGGCTGTACAAACTATTCGGTACGTGGGCACAGCCCTCTCTTGCTCCAATCTACACTGGGTGTATCCTCTGAGGACAGCACAGATGCTCCTGACTGACATCAGCTTCACTGACAAAGAAGGAATAAAAATCTGATCTTCTGTTTCCATGGGAAACCTGACAAATTCCACTCATGCACCACAACACCTCGCTGCCTTCCCAGTGACAGGAGCAACTGGTGAGGAAAAACAGGGCTGGAGTGGTAACACTCTCTGTTACCTATCTCAGGAAAATCTTTCTTGGGGGGGTGGGTGTTTATTAACATGATTTGCATGTTTATGAACATCACCAAAGGACTGCAAGGCTGTGTGTGGAACAGGAAACAGCAGCATCCCCACTCCCTCTGCTTCCCCCAGGTCCATTCAGCATAAACCAAGGTCACTGGCACTCTCCTGGGCACCAGGCAGGTAAATCCAAGCTGACAACACACACAGATCCTTCAGATCAGTGCAGGGACAGGGAAGCCTGAGAGCTGTTCTAAAATGCCTCTTACATTATGGAGCAGCCAGCAAATTAAAAAAAATAAAGAGTGAAAGCTCCAGGTGGGCTTCCACCCCTGAGAGACCTGTCCAAAATCCAAGCACTGAGTCAGGCTGAGCTCACCAGAGCAAAGACAATCAAGATTTCTCCTTTGGAGGTAACGCCTTCAGCAGCTCCTAATCCAGGTGCACATGAAGTTTCTGTTTCCTGATTTTGTCCGTTTTCCTTTTGTAATAACAGCCTTTCTAATTTTGCAACCCCAGCTTTATTAGAGTGCAAGTTGTCTCCGTTCTCAGCTTGGCTAACGTTTAAATGGGCTCACAGACGCTTGTTGGGCACAAGGGATACCACTTTCCTACTCAAACAAATCACTGTTTTCAACAAATACTTTAAGCTTCTCTACTCCAGGACAAGTTTGGGCATCCCAAGCGTCTGGGAGTGGCTCTCACTCGCTGCAAAATCAGCCCCAGGGCTGCTGAAAGGAACCTGCAGGTGAGGAGGAGCCTCCCAGGAGCTGGATGTTGTCTCAAGCACCACTTCTCCCTGTCCAAAGGCACAATCCAGGTCCCAAAAAACCTCCAGATTGGTGCAAAGGGCGGCTCATCTGTTGCTAGACCTGGTGGAGAAGCACTGGCAGGGAGGTTCAGAGTCCCCATCCCTGGAGATGTCACCTGGACGTGGCACTCAGAGCTCTGGGCTGGGGACAGGGTGGGGATGGGGCACAGCTGGGGCCTGGTGATCCTGGGGGGCTTGTGATTCTGTGGCTGCTGTGCAGATGGGAATGGTCTTGCAGAACACGGCCCAGAGCCTCACCCAGCACCTACTGGTGACCCTTACACCCCAAAACATTCAGCTCAAACACACACCTGCACTCTGGGGCTGACCTGTGGCACTGAAAAGCCCCTGAGCAGCACTTCAGCCATGAACAGTGAGAGGGTGGCTTTGATCTCATTGGAAATCTGGCACTTCCTCTGCCCCAGGCGCCACAGTGAAGTGTCACCTGCAGGGAGGAACCACACCAGCCTGACCCCAAAGCCACAATGATGCTGTTCAAGATTAACAACAACAAGATATCCCAAGGTCAGAAGGCTGAAATGACTCCAAATAAATCTTTATTACCTGGGAATTTCTTCCCTTTGTGCTGTTTTACAAAGAGCCACCCAAAGGGGTGGAAGAAAGATAAACTTCTTCAATCACATTGATCAAGTCTGAGGGACATCAAGAAAAGGTCCCCCCTAGGGAAAGGAATGCAAACACAGGTTACAGTCAGGAAAACGTGTCTCTTGTTCACAGAACAGTGCTTGGGAAAGAGTTTCAGAGAAACCAAAACATCACAGGCACGAACCATGACTGCACCACCCCAGCTCCCCTACAGGTGACAGAGCCAGGATCCCACCTATCCCACTCCCAACAGGTCTGCCTGGGAACGTTCCACTAACCCTGAACCACAAAAAGGCTTCAAATATCTGTCAGTCAGGCTGCTCCCCGCTGGCCTCCCCGCAGCCTTGCTGGCAGCATTGTTACTGAGACCAGCAGCGCTGCCAACGTGCTGAGGAGAATTAAACCCCAGCCGAGGAAACAATAGCTATTACAAAGTGTGTAAGCAGCAGGAGACGGGATGAATGGCTGCAATTCCAAGGCGCATGAAGCATTTTTAAAATGCCTTTAGTCTCCTCCATGCTTCTTCAGTATTTTGCCGCCTCATGGTGGTGTTTTATAGCCAGGCTGTAATTCCAGCCAGGCGCAAACCTGCGGGGGTGTGATGTCAAAGCTCCGTGGTGGAGTCAAGTAAACATTTGTAGTAATTGTGTGCCCGGGAGATTTCATCACCTGGCGGAATTAACGAGCAGCTCAGTAAATTGCACAGGGCTCCGTTCTGCAGCGGCTGCGCCTCCAGCGCAGAGCAGGGCTCCGCTGGCACGGGGGGTCAGAGCAGGGTGCAAGGCTGCCAGCCTGTCACTGTGCACTCACAACCAGCCACCACCTCACCTACCTCACCTCACCTCACCTCACACAAGGTTTGGGAGCACAGCTTCTCTCCCCAGACAAAACACAGCCATGCAGTGTTGGGGAGGATGAAGTGGGAAGGGCCCTGCAGAGAGGGATTTATT
>VWYO01002434.1:8807-20242 GCA_013400275.1 Rhadina sibilatrix | reverse complement strand
CTTTTTCATCTTCCCCAACACTCAGCAAACTCCTGACAGCCCAGAAGGACAGAGCAGGGCAAGAATGAAGCCAAAAACACAGACTCCTGTGATGTTCCTCTTGTAATTCCCCTGCTCCACACACAGCCCAGCTGCTGTCCACCTCCCACTGCTCCCACAGCAGCAATTCACACAGCTGCCCCCACCACAGGCTCAGGGACCATCACAGTGACTGTCCCCAAAAATAACTGGGGGTCTCTAGGGCAGCATTGCCCATGCAGGTTCTGATTCTGATGCTGGCCTGGAGGACACAGAACATGCAGGAATCATAGAGACAGGGAGGAACCAAACCAATCTGGGTGGTGGCAGCACCAGAGAAGCTGCGGCTGCCCCATCCTTGGAAGCATCCAAGGCCAGGTTGGACACTGGGACTTGGAGCAGCCTGGCACAATGGCAGGTGGCCCTGCCCATGGCACTGGATGGGTTTTAAGGTCCCTTCCAACCCAAACCATTCCAGGAATGCTGCAACCATCTCGCAGGCAGAGCTCAGGCAAAGCCCCAGCACAGCCCAAATTTGGGATGCACTGGCTCAGAGCAGCTGCCAGCAGGCACGGAGCAGAATTAAACTCTGCTCGTTGCACTGAGGGGTCTCAAGTAGCAGAAAAGGAGCCACTGGAGAGGGTTCAGGGATGGGCACAAAGAATCTTTGGGGTCTGGAGCATCTCTGTATGAGGAGAGACTGCAGGAGCTGGGCCTGGTCAGGCTGGAGAGGGGAAGGCTGAGAGGGGATCCCATCAATCCACACAAATCTGTCCCAGGCGCTACCAGGATGGAGGTTGGTGTCAGACTCTTTCTGGTGGTGCCCAGCAACAGGACATAAATTAAAACCCAGGAAGTTCCACCTCAACACGAGGAAGGTTTGCTTTCCATGGAGGGTGACAGAGCCCTGGGAGAGCTGCACAGGGAGGGCCTGGAGTGTCCCCCTGCCTGGAGACATCCCAAACCCACCCTGCTCCAGGCGACCCTGCCCGGGCAGGGGGCTGAACTGAGTGATCCCCAGCCCTGCCTATTCTGTGACCCCTGAAACCTGTAAAGATTTTGCGGAAGAAAACGTGCAGCTTTCTTCCACACCCAGCAGAGCAGGAACCTCAAGGCAAAAGGAACCGTTTATCCCCGGGGAAATCAGGGTGGAGACACATCCACCTCCCGCATCACCGCGGGGCTCGGAGCCGGGGAGCGCCGCGACCGGAGGGGACCCGGGGCCGAGGCCGTACGGCTGCGGGGTCCAAAGCCGAGCCGGGCCGGGGGCCGCGGGATGGAGCTGCGGGCTGCCCGCTCCCATCCCGCCCAGGCACTGCAGCCCGGCCCCGGCACAGCCCGGGTACCGCCAGGCCTGCGCGCCGGGGCGGCTCCATCCCCGCGGCCCGGCCCGCCGCGACCCCGCCACACCCGCTCCCTGCGGGACGGCTACCCAGGAGCGGCCCGTGCGGGGTGGCGGGACACGGGGACAGCGGCGGATGGCGGCGGATGGCCGCGGATGGCCGCGGATGCGGCGGAGGGGCCGCGGTCACTCACCATCATCGCGGCGGCTGCTGGCTCCCGGCCCGCCCACAATGCACCGCGCACGCCCAGAACCTTCCCGGGGGCGGGCTGGGGGCGGGGAGCACAATTTGGCAGGGAGGGAGGAGGGCGCGCAAAGAGGGGAAATGCAATGGAGCATTATTTGGCAGCGAGCGCCGCGATGACAGCGAGCTGCCCGCGCCGGCTCGCGAGTGATTGATGGTGGCGCAGACCAATAGGAAGGAGCGCGGTATGATCATCCGCCAATGGGGAGCGCGGGGCGGGACGATGGGCGGGGCGTGGCGCAGCCATGCTGCTCTGGCTCTGGCTCTGGCTCTGCGTCTGCTGCTGCCCGGGCCGCGGTGAGTGAGGGACAGAGGGAGGGACGGAGCGGGGACAGCGGCCGGGACCGCGCCGCAACGGCCCGGACCGCGCACCCGGACCCCGCAGGCACCCCCAGCATCCCGGGCCGGCTTGCTCCCCGCTCGGCGCACCGTGATCCCGGTGTATTTCCCTTCCCGGCACCCCGGCCCCGTTGCATTTCCCCTCCTGTGTCCGTGTCCCGGTGTATTTCCCCTATCGGCACCCCGGTTCCCCTCCTGTAGCCATATCGGAGTACGGGTGCATTTCCCCTCGGTGCTCCCCCACATAATTGCGTTTCTCCTCCTACGTCCCGATCCGGGTGCATTTCCCTTCCTGCACCCCAATCCGGATGCATTTCCCCTCCAGCATCCCAATCCTGGTGCAATTCCCTCGGCGCACCTCGACCTCGTTGCGTTTCCCCCCCACCCAGCACCCCAATCCCGCAGCATTTCTTTCCTCTTGGTGCAGCCTGAGCCCCTCGGATTTCCCCTCTGGGCCCTGCGATCCGGGTGCATTTCCCAGCTCCGTTGCATTTCCTGCTGCACCCTAATCCAAGTTTTCCCTCGGTGCCTTGTGATCCTGGGGTGTTTCCCCTCAGCCCGGGTGCCCATCGCCCCTCTCCCATCCATGGCCCAGCAGCGTTTTCCCCTTCCCCTTCTGAGCACCCCAATGCCGGTGCTTTTCCCACACCCATCCCCTCTCAGCCCCTGGGAAGTGCCACATCTGCCCTTGGAATGTCCCAAAACCCTCGGGGCATTTTGGGTCCTGGGCCCAGCCAGGGTTTGGCATTGCTGAAGGGCCTGTTCTGTTCTCTCCCCCGTGCTTCAGGAGTGCTAACTGAGACTTTGCCCCCTTTTTTTCAGGGGTTCTGCCTTTAGCTTCCCTTGCCTCTCAGCCCTGTCCTTTCACCCCCCTCCCAGGTTTACGCATCCATGAGTATTTGTACTTCCAAGTGCTGAGCCCCGGAGACATCCGCTACATCTTCACTGCCACCCCAGCCAAGGATTTCGGGGGAGTGTTTGTAAGTATTCAAAACTGAACTTGCCTTTGCCTCTCAGCCCATCCCAATAGTTCTCCTCTGGTGGGACTGAGTCCGGTGGGACTCATGGAGTTTCGATGAAAATGGAGCTCATCGCTCTTCCGCGAGCATCCTTGGCCTCAGCAGCATTCCAGAGGTGGGGATTGGGCCCAGGCCTGGAGCTGGGAGCCCAAAATCCAGCTCCCAGAGGGAGGAGCAGGGCGTGGGGACAGCTGAGAGGGGCTGGGGAGCATCTCCAGTCCCCCCCTGGCTCACCCCTGCCTGTCTCCTCGGAGAACACAAGGTACGACCAGATCCACCTGGTCCCGGCGGATCCTCCGGAGGCCTGTGGAGAGCTCAACAATGGGGTCTTCATCCAGGACCAGATCGCCTTGGTGGAGAGGGGGTAGGTCTGGCTGGCATCACGGCAGCTGCTGGAGGACCCTGCTGGGCTGGAATCTCACCCCCAGATTCTTCCTGTGCCTTTCCCCCACATAGATAAACCAGGAGAACGTCAGGGTCTTCCTACCCTGGAGAATTGCATTTGTATTTTTTGGGCCTGTAGGAAGGTAGGAGAAACCCTGTCTCTGGGTTCAGATTGAAAAAGAATAGGTTTAGATTAGACAGGGGGGAAAAGAACTCTTCTCTGTGAGAGTGGTGAGGCCCTGGCACAGGTTGCCCAAAGAAATTCCAGGTGCCTCATATCCCTGGAGGTGTCCCAGGCCAGGTTGGACATTGGAGCACCCTGGGACAGTGGGAGGTGTCCTTACCATGGCAGGGGGTAGAACTGGATGACCTTTAAGGTCTCTTCCAACCCAAACCATTCCAAGATTTTATTTCATTTTTTTTTTTAGGAGTGTGGGTGCCTTGAGCAGGGCTTAGAGGAGGTGTGGAATCAGGGAGACAATCCCTAACTTGGGTGTCTCCAGGCAAGCTCTGACCCATGCAGGCTTTGGAGCTGCCTGTGGCCACCACAGCTCGGTCCCAGCGTGCTCCCTCTGTGCCACAGCGGCTGCTCCTTCCTGTCCAAGACCCGAGTGATCCAGGAGCACGGCGGGCGGGCCGTGATCATCGCCGACAACGCCTACGACAACGACAGCTTCTACATCGAGATGATCCAGGACAGCTCCCGGCGCACGGCCGACATCCCCGCGCTCTTCCTGCTGGGCAGGGACGGGTACGTGCCCAGGCTGCCTTCCCAGGGCTGGCAACAGCCCCGGGGAGCTGCCAGTGCTCGGCATGGCCCCTGGCCAGGCTTTGCATGGATTCAGTCCTGCTTAACGGGCAGAGTGGGAGCTGGGTTGTGCTTTGTGCTTGGGGCTCCTCCCAGCTCTCCCAGCAGCTTGGGAACCACCTGTAGCCCTTCCCATCCCTCCAGGTACATGATCAGACGCTCCCTGGAGCAGCACGGGCTCCCCTGGGCCGTCATCTCCATTCCTGTCAACGTCACCAGCATTCCCACCTACGAGATGATGCAGCCCCCCTGGACCTTCTGGTAGCAGCAAAAGGCTGTGTGGCAGATGGAGGACTTCCTGGTGGATGCCAGGATCTTGCCCTAAGGACCAGGTTTGAGGAAAGGATCCCGACGTGCTCCAGAGATCCCGCTGGATTCGGAGACAGGGAGATCTTTCTGCTGGCACCGGTGTGTGGCCAAGGGCAGACACCAATGCCAGGGGGAACCTTGAGCCTGGCACCGAGCTGTGACTCTGTGGGAGGGAGGTGAGGGCCCAGAGCAGGCCAGCACTTCCCAGGAAACCTTTGACTTTGTGCTGCTGATTTGGAGGGGGTGCAGGACTGGCAGGGATGGGGGGAGAGCGATACGGGCTTGGTCTGTACCAGCAGGGCTCACCCAATGTCTGTATATTTTTGTCTGAGCCAATGAAGTCTGGTTAAGTTTTAGAGAAAGGGAAGTTTCTCTCTTATTTCCAGCAGTCAGCAGATGAAGGGATCAATCTCATACCCAAATGTTTTCCTAGTAAAGTTCTCCAAGTACCTGCAGCTGGGGCAGGGCTCATGGGACAGCACAGCCTCCAGCACTTGTCCCCAAAGGTGGACACTAATCTAGAGCCCACACTTGCACAGGTGTCTGTTCTCTTGTCCCCACAGGGCCAGCCTCTGGGTCACAGCCCTCTCTGCACTCAGCACCCACCAAGACAAAAGCACAGGTCTCCAGCTGTCACCAGTCTCTGTTTATTACGAACACTGAAGGGGATGTGACCCCGGGACTGCTGGGGACAAGCAGCAGGAGGGAGGGAGGGAGCAGTGATGGCAGTGTCACAGGTGTGCCACCCTCGGCCCCACAATTCAGCTGCCACGGACACGGCAGCAGGAAAGCAGCTCCCCAAAATCCATGGAGGAGGGAAATAACCCTGGGTGCATCCCTGACCTGCTGCCTGTCCATCACTTGGAGCCGTGTTGTCCCTCCAGCCACACAGGACAGCGCCACGTGGTGTGGCCTTGAGGGTGGCAGCGTGGGATAGGTGACAAGGGGACATCCAGGGACATCTCCATGTGGGAGCAGTGGGTGCAGGGAAGCACCCAGCACATGCTGCATCCCCAGGCACAGCCACTCTCACACAGGCACATCCTCCAGCTGAAGGGAGGCACAGCTCCCTCCCTGCAAAACCCAAAGGGTCTTCTGGGTTTGGGACGACCCCACAGCCCACGTCAGCTCCTGGCCCTTCTCCAGGACCCCAAACAGTCCTGCAGTCGCTGCCTGGGGCTCTGTGCCATGGGCAGGATGGGCTGAGCTGGGAAGGAGGTGTTTGCAGGGTCAGCTCTGCTCTCCCTGCTGGACTCCAGCTCCGGGCCACCCTCCAAGGCATCCCCTGCAAGAGCCTCCTGCCCCTCACTGCTGGCCAAGGCATGGAATGGAGGATATGTAAGGGCCTCAGCTCCACAGTGTGTAGATAGTGCTAATGGACATTAAATAGTACCCTCGTGCACAGACACACAGACACACACACACGTTCCCCTCGTCCCTGCAGGCTGGGAAGGACAAGCTCCTCTGCATCCACAGCCTGCACAGACACAGCACAGCCACCAGCCTGGCTGGCTCCTACTCTGCTCCAGCCTCCCCTGCAGGCACCAGCCAGCACCGCTGGGAACTGGGATGTGGTGGAGGGCCCCTGGCTCACAGCTTGTCCTCACAGGGAGGACAGGGACAGCCTGACACACACACACACACACACAGGGACAACACGGACAGGCGGGAGCAGGGCCTGCCTCCGGCTCCCGGCTGTCCCTGCTCCGCCACCTCCCGACCCCACAACACAACCCTGTTCCAGTATTAAAGCTGCTGCCTCTTGGAGGAACCTCCAGGCCCTTCCCTTCCCATCCCTTCCCTCTCCTCTGGCCCGGGGCCAGGATCACACATCAGTCATCTCATCCTCCAGCTCCGCGTCGTCCGTCTCTCCTTCGCCCTCCTCCTCCTCGTCCGACGTCACGTCGGCGTCGTCGGCTTGCGCGAGGCACTTGGGACACGAGCAGGTGAACAAGTAGTTCTCCCTGGTGGGGAGGAGGGGACAGAGGGATGGTGTTGAGACTGGTACAACCCCCATACTGTTACTGGGCAGGGGCTCAGGAAGAGAACAGCCAGGAAGGGGCTAAGTGTGTCAGACCCAGAGGAGTTTGGGGGTTCTATCCATCCTGCTGGCTCAGGCAGAGTAAAGGTACCCCGGGTGGAGAGGGGGATTTCTCAGCCCCAAAGGGGTGATGGGACAGGGGGACAGTCACCCCCAGCAGGAACCTCTCTTGAGGGAGAGAGAAGGAAAAGGAAGGGTCTCACAGGTGTAAGCCTGCAGAGAGAGGGGGCAATGCAAATCCTTGGTCCTCAAGGATTACAAGGAACTCGAAGCGCCAGAGGCACCATGTGCTGCACACACCCCCCTGCCACGAACCCACTGAAGTTCACAGCACCCTGTGCACAGCCACACCCCAAGGCACACAGCCCCGGGGTGGGGACGCTGCCCTGATGGACTGTTTGGGGTGTAGGGCTGTGAGCTCCCCCCCAGCTACCCCCAGGCAGCCCCTACCTGAGTATCTTGTTGCGGCTGTGTCTGCTCCGCTCCCTCTGACAGCAATCTAAGTAACTGATGCAGATTTCCTGTGGGCAAACAGAAATGGGCTGGGCTCAGAATCACTCCCCACCATCCCAAAGCAGCAGGATTTGTCCCAGTCCCTCTCAGAATCAGGCAGAAACATGGGGTCTGGCAGCCCCTACATGGAATGGGGATTGAATTCCTCTGCCAAGATGATGCAGGACACAGGAGGTTTTGGGGCTGGGGTCCGTGGAGGATGTAGGGAACACAGGGACGATGCCAAGGTGTGATGTCACCTCAGGTCCACCCAGGCCCTGCTGTCTCACCTCTCCTGCTTCAATGTCCTCCAGAGCAGTGAGATGCAGGAGGAAGTTGTTTTCTGGGAAGGATGTCTCAGCATTGGGGATGCAGCTGTGGTTACCTACGGGCAACACAACCTCTTTGCTACATGCCTAAGTGGCTCCTGGAACCCCATCACATCTGAGTGCATCCAAGGCAGGGCTGCCCATCCCACAGCTGGGCAAGGTGCCAGGGAACACTGAGAGAGCAATATCCATCCCATCCACCCCCATCCCACCCCACAGACGGCAAGCACAAACCCCTTTCTCCAGAGGAAGAGGTGAGCCAGCCTAGCACAGGACATTTCCCTCCTGGTTTTTCCTCCCAGTGCCCGTGTTACTTACAGCAGCTCTGCAGCACGTAGAGCCCAGACCCCTCGCAGTTGAGGAACTCTCCTGACTCTGCAGCACAGAGAGAGGGGTCAGAGCTTTGCACGGTTCATTCCAGCCCCTCACCACACCAGCACCAAAGAACATCCATCGACACGGATTGGGCTGGGTGCTGCAGGCTGATTTCCCAAGAGCCCTTCCCTCCCAGCTGGGAGGGCTTGGAGGACAAAGCCTCACATCCCTGAGGCTCCCTGTGCTGTCCCTGCAGTCCCACAGAGCCTCACCTTTCTCGATGTCCTTGTAGAGCTGGTCGATGAAGGCGTCCAGCTCCTCCCGCTGCAGCACGGGCAGCTCCAGCGCATCGCAGGCATGCACCCACTGGCTCAGGGAGCTGGGGGGACAGGGGACACGGTGCCACAGTGCCACCAGGGACACTGGCAGTGCCACAGTGCCACCAGGGACACTGGCACGGTGCCACAGTGCCACNGCCACCAGGGACACTGGCACGGTGCCACAGTGCCACCAGGGACACTGGCACAGTGCCACAGTGCTATTGGGGACACTGTCACAGTGCTATTGGGGACACTGTCACAGTCCCACAGTGGTATAGGGGACACTGTCACAGTGCCACAGTACTACCAGGGACACTGGCACAGTGCCACACTGCTATTGGGGACACTGTCACAGTGCCACACTGCTACTGGGGACACTGTCACAGTCTCACAGTGCTACTGGGGACACTGTCACAGTGCCACAGTGCTATTGGGGACACTGTCACAGTGCTATTGGGGACACTGTCACAGTCCCACAGTGGTATAGGGGACACTGTCACAGTGCCACAGTACTACCAGGGACACTGGCACAGTGCCACACTGCTATTGGGGACACTGTCACAGTGCCACACTGCTACTGGGGACACTGTCACAGTCTCACAGTGCTACTGGGGACACTGTCACAGTGCCACAGTGCTATTGGGGACACTGTCACAGTGCTATTGGGGACACTGTCACAGTCCCACAGTGGTATAGGGGACACTGTCACAGTGCCACAGTACTACCAGGGACACTGGCACAGTGCCACACTGCTATTGGGGACACTGTCACAGTGCCACACTGCTACTGGGGACACTGTCACAGTCTCACAGTGCTACTGGGGACACTGTCACAGTGCCACAGTGCTATTGGGGACACTGTCACAGTGCTATTGGGGACACTGTCACAGTCTCACAGTGCTATTGGGGCACTATCACAGTCTCACAGTACTATTGGGGCACTGTCACAGTGCCACAGTGCTGTCAGGGACACTGGCACAGTGCTATTGGGGACACTGTCACAGTGCCACAGTGCTATTGGGGCACTGTCACAGTCTCACAGTGCTACCAGGGACACTGTCACAGTGCTATTGGGGACACTGTCACAGTGCCACACTGCTATTGGGGACACTGTCACAGTGCCACAGTGCTATTGGGACACTGTTACAGTGCCACAGTGCTATCAGTGGGACCTCACAGAGGGGATCCAAGGTGGCTCTGTGCAGCCAGGGTCTGGCAGAGGGATGTGAAAGGGCTGGACACAGCCAGGATCAAGTTTTTAAGTCTGGCTGCCCCTCCCTGTCTCTTGAACCCAGCCATCCACATTCCTCATCTCCTCTGCCCAGCAAGGAGCACCCCCAAAGCCCCATTACCTGGTTCCTATGCCTTGGCCATTGGTCCCCACCAGGGCAAAGAGGGATCGAAAGCCTTCTGGAGTGAACCACTGCAGAAGGGAGAGGACAAAGGAACTGAGTCCAGGCCAGCCAGCCTGCAGGAGCACCTCGCTCTGCCACGCCTCCAACGCCACAGGGAGCTTTGGGGGAAGCAAGGAAGGAGCAGAGGCCCAGGGGAAGCCCTGGCCAATGCTCCTGGGCTAGGTGGGAGGCAGATCCACTCACCCTGCTGAGATACTCATCGTAAAGGGCTTCGGTGAAGAGCAACCGCAGCAGCTCCAGCTGGCCCTGGCAGGACACAGAGCACGGTCAGGCTGGGAGGTGCTGTGGGTGTCAGCCCCGGGCTGAGGCTCTGAGGCTGAGCCCAGCACAGGCCAGAGGCTCTGCAGGAACTCAGAGCCATGAAACCCACCCACTTCAGCAGCAAAAGTCACCCACTCAGCAGCTAAATATCACACTGTCCCGGCCCACAGCAGGAACAGCTCCTGCACAGGAAGGAGCAGCACATCCCATGAAAGCATCACAAGGCCAAAAGCCTCTAAGCTTCCACTTCCTCACTGTCAGGGCCCTCCCTTTAAGGCTGGAGTTTCCAGTGTTTCTAACCCTGCTGTAATGAGGTTTTGGCATCTGTGGGCTCATAGGCTGGAGAACAAAGGCTCGAGGATTCAAGAGCTGCTGGGTCTTACCTTAAATTTGTCCCCCAGCAGCTTGTGCACGATCTCCTCTTCTTCATTTGCTGTCTTGCTGCAGAACTGGGAGAAGGCCTTGATCCACCACTCCTTGTCTTTAGCCTGACAAAAGAACCCAAGCAGAGGCATTGCACCAACGCCACTTTCCTCCCCAGTCCAGAGAGAGGGAGGACTGCCAGAATAAATGCTGAGAAAGCCAGGCCCAGGAAACAGAGCCTTGGGAACAACATCCCCAATGGGATAACAAAACCACCCACTGTACCTGTTTGATGGTGGCGACCATCCTGGCCATCAGCATGATGCTGGAGGTCTCTGGAGGGTAATGCATGTTCCTGTGGGATTCAAATGGAAAAGAGATGAGCAGATCAGGGACTGAAAAGCTGGAGGGAGGCAGAGGCAGCTGCCATAGCCGTGGTCAGGCCTGCACTGATCCATCACACCAAAGTGGTCAGTGCAGCACTGCTGTGTGGGGGTCCAGCAGAGAGAAACCTGCACCCCCCCTCCCTGCTCCAAACCATACAAACAATCCCCTTCTGTCCTGTTCACTCTGCTGGGGCTTGGCACAAGATTTGGGTCAGGGATGTTGCCTGTCCCCTCCAGGACCGCTTTTTTTCAAAAGCAGGCACAGAAATGCACCCATGGGATGCACAAGGATGATCTCCCAGAGGCTGGAGCACCATAAAACTGCAGGAATGAGAGACGTGCAGCTCAGTGCTTTGTAGCTCTTCAGTGGGAGAAAATTCTCAGCTGTGTGTCCAAACCCTTGGGCTGCCAACATCACAACACCCAACCAGGAGGAAGAGCTGGGCAGCGTCCCACAGCCATCCCCACCCCACCCTCCAGGACACCCCGTGCAGGGATGCAAAGCAAGGAGCCAGCCCAGGAGAGCCACCTCCCTCGGTGGGTCAGGCCCTACCTCCATGCCTCCTGCAGCTTGTTGAGGGGGTGCGTGGGGTCGTCCCGGGACGGGCCGAGGCAGAGCACCTGGTGGTACTGCTCCAGAGCTGCCTGCCTGCACTCTGCACTGCAGTACGTCACCTAGAGCGAGGGGACAGCGCTGCCATTGCCCGTGGCAGCAGGGAAAGGGGCTCCTACATCCAGCTGGGCCCCCTCCCTGACCAGCAGAGCACAGAAAGGCAGCAGCACAAAGGCCTGGCTGGACGGAAAGGACTCAAGGATGCCAAGAAGGGCACGGTCCCTGCTGGCAGTGCCCTACCTGGCAGCGGGGACACTGCTGGTGCAGGTCCTTCCGGATGCTGCACTGCTCCGGGTGAGGCAGCACCAGAGAGCTCCTCCCCAGCAGGCGCTGGGCGTTCTCCTCCGCCGTCTCCAGAGCCCGCAGGCAGTGATCACAGGCTGGGGGGAGACAGGAGGGACACGTCGGTGGGTGGAGGGCTGGAGGGCTGGAGGGAGG